>JACEII010000116.1:660474-750330 GCA_014332785.1 Antheraea mylitta
ATTATTATCGGCTTATCACCATTTATATAATTCTTGAGACCCATTTGACTGGAAATTCCTACCATCCTTACTGCATACACACCATCTGACATCTAAACGTGACACTATAACGAATGTTGTAGTATATATTGATAATACCGAGCTCAATTACAGACGCGTCATCGCTATCATCAACCTGTAAGAGACCCACTGCAGGGCTAAAGACCTTTTCCCGTAGAAAGGTATCGGCATAGTCATCGTGCCAACCCACGACGTATTGGCAATTTCAAACTTTGATAAATCCACGGTTCTATGTTTTCCCACATATAGTAGTACTACAAGAACATATCCCTGTTGCGGTCAATGTTTATCAAATACACAAGTATTTATTTGATTTTATAGTAGTTTTTAAAAGTCAATGGGACTATAGTCATGGAAATATATCGCTAATACAATCTTCTTGGATTTTAATAGGCAACACGTTTTATCAATATATATTATTATTACGTATAGAGCTGGAGGTTTTGTTTGTTTGGTTGAACGCAATAATCTCAGAAACTATATGTCTGTATCGAAAAATGCTCATTGTATGTATGTAGCTCATTTATCAATGAAGGCTATAGGCTATATATCATCACGCTAAGAGCAATATGAGCAGAGCAACAATGAAGAATGTTTCAAAGTCAGGTTTTTTTCTTTTTGAGAGCTTCTGCTGCGTGTTAGAGTTAAAAGTACATATACCACGCGGATGAAGTCACGGACAGTAGTCAGTCACACACGTGGTAGTAATTAACAAAATTAAATAGTGGTGATGCGTTGCCCGCCATTTTGCCAACAGTTGCACCAGTTGAACATCATATTGATCAACGAATACTTTAAAACGAAACATTAGAGCTTTAAAAAACATCATGATGAAGCATAGCATAGCATGATTTTCCTATGTCCGCCTGGCTATCTACCACCCTTAAATTGCAAATCTCTTGCCAAGCACCTATCGGTGTGTTCCGGTAGCTACAGTGCCGGTCCCTCTCTAGGTTTACTGTATTTATTATCTTAGACTTTTATCATAAGATCAACTAACCTTACAAAATATAAAAAGGTAACCTAAATTAGTAATCAGTAAATTCACGTGAAAATTGTTTTTATGAAACAACACTCATTTCCAGGAATATGTAGGCGCTGATACTAGCTAGTGTAATAAATAATAAAATGTATGTGAAACTAGCCGCGGCACCAATTTATGATGATGGTGGAAAGCTCTGGCGCGCTGGAGGTGCGCCACTGGATTCATACTTTCACTAACGAAATTGAAAGCTACTCGGCGGGGAGCTTAACTCGTCTGCTTAAAACATCTAAATATGGGTAGAACGTTTCCGCAGACAAGTTGATAGCGCTGTTGCATAGATATTATTAGCAAAAATTTGTTTACCACACGATAAAAGAAAATACAGCTCAAAACCAGCTACGGTCGAGAAACGCCAAATTCATTAGATTCTGTGTACACGCCGAAAATTGTATTATAAGCATCAAAACTATTAATCGGTCAGGGGTTCACAAAACAGCCCTCTATCTCGTAATTCAGTTAGAAAATAATAACAAGGCGTTTTAAATTCTCAGTAGGCGTGATTATATCAACAGTTCCGACTCAATAGTCACGTTTTGTCATAGTTTGTCCTATACAAAAATAAGATAAAAAAAGTCTTAGCATAAACATAGCATTAGCACCACAAAGGCATTATCATAAGCGTGATTATACGCAATTATTCCAAGGACAAACTAACAGATCTGTCCAAATACTAATGAAAAAATTGCAAAATCAAATTAATTAGTCCATAATTAATGAACAAACAGAACAAAACTGCGAGTTTCTTTGATTTTTATCTGTTTATTATTAGTCAAGCACAAATGTTGTAAAACTAACATTGCTGTGATCAAAATTAACGTGAACTAGAGCGGACGAACAATGTAATCTTAAAATCTCACTCCACACAATACACATAGAGACATATCGCTTCATATCTATTACTATTAATTTCGCTCAGTACATTGGCCTTGCTTAATTTAAATATAAAGTATAAATACACACAAAGTAGAAAGAATATGGGAGCCGGTTGCAATCGTTTATTTCACCTTATAGGTTTTAACACCTTTTTTAAACCAGGAGAAAATCCTACATTGGATACACCTCCCACTGCGGGGGACAGCGGGAGGGTTATGTCGGACTCCTACCGACTAAAAGCCCCTGGGCCGCCTGTGCGCATATGTGGACCGGAGTTGAGGGTCAGCGGCGAGTATGTACTCCTCTAAACCTGGTCACGCACTTGGGTTCCCGTAAATGGTCGAAAAGGGACCCTCACCTCGAGATAGGAAGTTCCTCAATCATGCTTCTCTTAATGAAGCTGCGGCAGAAACCATGCTTCAGCATCTCGGGTCCTCGTTACGCGGCAACGGGCTCCCTCGCGTCCGTGCCTAAAGAATAAGTATTACCACCTAACCTAACACAAAAAACAATATGGGTCGATCCTGAAATGTCTTATCATTCATTACTCATTAATACAGATTTCGATTAAGTAAAAAGTTGTTAATTTTTCCACCACTGATTTCGCGAGATAAAAATTCTATATCTCATGGTTTAATAAAAAAAAATTATTTAAAATTTCTTTTACATAAATATTATGATTTTACAAAGCATACATTGTTATTGAATAAATCTAGTAATTTTTAAGCTTACGCTGCCAACAATCTGTTGACCTGTGCTTCATGAGGTTTACTTTCGTTTGTATGGGGTTTAAAACTTTATGCTGGACTCATAAAGGTCAAAACAAGCCCTTTGAAGTCTTTCAAAGTGATTAAAAACTCTTTAGTGACAGACGTCTCAACAATAAGTAACGAAAGTCAACAGATAATATTTGATAAAAAATATAAATCAAAATAAATGATTGTCCAATAATAAATATGCACATGTAGTTGTTCACATGTGAGGTTGTACAAAGATACAATCATGCCTGTACTTTTGTCTTGGGCAAATGTACATTTTTTGTACATTGTAATCAATCAACAGAAATCCTACAAAGCTGTTGTCATCTGAACATACGCGCATGAACTGAGTTTCACATCAATTATTTAACTTCTTATAAATTGACTAGTTAGTAAAAAGGCCTCATAAATATAACCATCTCTTAAACAAAGTAGTTAAATGAAAATACACACTTTGAATGTACTTCGGGATTTGTAAAAAAAGTGTATAATTTGGCACCGATATTTCATATCACCCTTACATAAATCAACTGCAGCGTCACCTACCGGGTCTAATTGTCAATCTAAACCGTTCTTGAAGCCACCTGAACCTACACAACATTTCTTTAAAATCTGTCCTCCAGCCGTTTAGGAGAAGTTCAGTAACATACAACTAACAGAAAGATTACATATATAACAAATTGTATTTATAAAGTTACTAATGTAATTTTTATATAACTATAAATTGAGTTATCAAAATAAATCACCACTTTCTTATAAAAGGAATTGAAAACACTTGTCTATGATAGAACAGGGTTGAAGCATGAATTGCGCAATTAGAACAACGCGACGTGCGTTTCTTGCTTTATTATATTGCATATATGAATTTAATTCACACGTTAGTGTCACCGCTACCGAGTCTTTTGTAACCAGTGACTTCAGCAAACATTTAATGGCTATTAGAAAACACATAACAATATAGCACGAATGCACACGACAGACATGTTACCATGAATAAAATCTTTTATTCATAACAAAACAAAAAAATATTGTACTTTCAGTGGAGTCGAACCCTACTGATTACTACTGAGATATATAATTAAATAGAAAGGATGACTAAAAAATAAATATACGAATGGTTTATCAATTACTAGTGATCCAATCCGGCTTCACTCAGGTGCAGTGCGCTAACGTGGTCATAGTGTCATAGTAGTTTATTCTTGTACATTTTTTTTATCAAAGGGGTTCGTAATTTGCTTAAACCACTCTTTTACAACTATGATTTAAAATATCTAATGTCTTCTAATATAATAACGTTGTTAATCATATATGTTAATAAATATATTTAATTCAATAATGATTAATACTATTCAAAATAGCTTCGCAAGTAAACGATTGTTTTTAATAATATATACCTACAAGGGAATAATAGTTACTATAAGTATTCCTTAGGAGATAATTGAATACTATAGAAGAATTTTCTATGGGCCTCTTCGAAATGTACAATTTTGTAGAGAATTTGAAACATCATATCAAGTTTAATAAACCTTTCCAATGACAATGCTAGAATAACCTTTTATACAACTTGATTACATCAAGTTTTTTCAACTTTCTACGGATACATGCATTATATATGCACATATATAATACATATATAACCTGTCGAAAGAGATTCTCTAAATGATAGAAAAAGCGTATTATGTTATGTAGTTTAGAAGTACAAGCTCACAAGTTTACAAGTTACTAATCATTTTAAATACCTGTTAGGCTTCCTAGATCTAATAAATACGTTCCAATTTACAATACAAATTCCTATACTGATTTAGGCTTTTACTCGCCGGTCAATAGAGTATTTAGGTCATATAATACACTAGCTGTGCGCACGATTACGTCCGCGTGAAATTTGATGCGGTGATTAAACAAATCATAGGATTGTACAGTATATTAAAATTGGACATCGGCGATTTGATAGGCCTCACCCTTTTTGAACGTTTTTGTTCTCTGAGATGCAGCATGGCACTACAGCATCTAGTTGTTCATTCTTCTTCTTCTTCCTAGCGTTTTCTTGGCTTAGCGCCAGGGTCCGCTTTCCTAATAGACTTCCTCCACTTTGCCCGGTCTTCGGCATTATTCTGTGTGAGGTTATTGTCCCTTAAGTCCGCCTTCACCACGTCCAACCAGCTGTTCATTGAAAAACACTATAACTACGTTCATTTTTGACCCATGCAAAGTGAGAGGTGTTCATTCCAGACATCAAAATTATTCATTTGTTCATATATTCAATTGCAAAAGTGTTACTATTAGTATATTTACAAATGTATTGTAATGTTGATGACCCATAAAATAAATAAGCTGTTGTCATAGAATTACAGTTATGGTGATTTTCCCATATTCATTCATCCTCACGATATTTTCCTTTATCATAAACTAAATTAATAAACGTCATAAATATGAAGTTATTTGTCTTACGTATAGTTGGTTGAAATACACGGAGAAAGATGTCAGATGAGTGAGCAGTGTCCCACTGAGGTGCACATTCATGGCGTTACTATAAGCCGGCTTTCACAAAGCTAGGTCGATGCCCTCTCATTATTTATTTATATTTGTTTGTATTGCTTCGAGCAGAAACTTCTCGTATTTCACGTGACCGTTACCACTGTATTTCTTGTAATGTTTTGAGGGGACGGTTTAAGATTACCTGCGAGGGTTCTACGAGTAGATGGAAATGGCGACACTTCTGTAAAATCATCTTCTATATTTTGTATACATATAATAAGAATGTAAATCTAACGTGTCTGTAATTTTTAGATTTTTAAAAGAAATAATTTAATCATTCTTAAAAAGTTCTGTCTACCTGTCTGATTGTTTGGACAAGCATCACTGCTAAAGTACTGAACTCACGATAAAACTTCACCACAAATATTATAAAGCAAATCCTTTAGTAACATTTATAATTTATTTCATTAAAATCAGTCTAATCTAGCAAAAGATATTGTAATTTTAATGACAACGCGATTGAAGTACGAGAGGAAAGTAAATAAAATATAGGCTTCATACATTCAGATACTTTTAGTGGGAGAGATGTGGTCTCTCCGACTCTTATATGTATTTCTTAAATACATTGCTTTTTGGTAACGTAAGCATATGGAAAAAGAGAATGACCAAACAATTACTTCATCAAGTCAAGTATGAATTAAGGATCAAGCAGAAAAGATTTCATAAAGTAATGATAATTGTAAACGAAGAGAAATAAATTGTAAATTTATCGAAGAACGTTGTTGAAACTTCCATGTGTATTCCAATCGTGTCAAGCGTGGAGATAAGTGTTAACAGTACGGCAGTATTCTGAACAGGATGTCATATATAAAATATTAGATAGAGTTTTCAGAAATAAGTATTATGCGACAGTTATATACACGTGATATTTCAACTAGAAACGCTAGCAAGATGATAGAAAACCTTCTAACTTTTCAATGTTCAACAACTAGTTAAGTCTGGTTAAATTGAACGTGGACATTTCCACATGTTTGTCAACAACATTATCGAAGGAAACTCGTGGTAACGGTGCTAAAATAATATTGATATATGCAACATTAAAAACAAGGTAAAAATGAACTTCCCTTATGTTTGTCGAATATGTTTTGGGGAATTTACTTCCTTATAGAAACATTTAAAAGTTATAAAATTATTCTTTTAACTCAGTACAATAGGATATTTGTGTTATAGTGTAAATTATTTAAATTTCATAATTTATAACTTGAAATTATTAACATTACTCTGGTTTTCGCATCTATTGGCGCTCCGAACAATAACCTTTTTATGCAGCTCATTAATAATCATATATATGGTAGGCTGCACAATCTTGATACAAAATATCGATATTAGATGTACGCAGACCCCCACACCAAACGTCGCCAGTTTGACGCAAGTTGCACGCAATACGATCGGCCACGCTTACTAGCATGTCAAGGCGCGAAATTATAATCTTATCTCCTGCAAATAATTCTACATTACGCACCTAAACACTTCCAAAATGAATTTCCTTAGAATTAATTTTTTTTTTAAAGGAATATACCTACTTTATTATCACTCTTTTTTATGAATTCGTTCGATGGCAACTGGCAACCATGCGAGTGGTGTTCCCACGCGCCGGTAAATTCCTACGTGTTTCGAGACCAGCCCTCAGCAAGAGCGGGCGTTACAAAAAAGGCGTTCGCCCGCGGCTCTAGAAACTTCCATTATAGACGCTTTCACCGACTATATGGAGATGAACGGCACAAACCCGTCGACAGCCGCACTCACAACACATCAACATATTTTTAATAACACAAATCAATAAACGTTCTATTATAGGACAAAAGTTTTGTGCCAAAAGAAAGGCTTTTTCGACACGCTATTTCTAGACGTATCTACCACCTATTTCAGAACAAACATCATATTTTACATCGTGTAGTCTCGTCGCTCGCGTTTTATTCGTCGTTGCACACGCACACAATAATTGCATTCTTTCTACAATTTATACGGTAGCTGCTTTACCCCTAAAATACAATTATATTAGATAACCTACTATTTCAATAAATAGATACCTTTTTCAATAAATAGATTACATCGTGCAACAAGGATTTTTGAAATATGATTGGTATTTGCTGAGATATACATTCAAATAATCTCATAATCTCTTTAAATTTAGGATAGTTTTATAAGAATACATTATGAGATCAGGACCTATCAAGTTTTCTCGGCTTATTTGACATGTACCTATCACTCACTGATATTAAATTATTTCTTCATCTATACTAATATTATAAAGAGGTAAAGTTTGTGAGTTTGTGACGTTGTGATGTTGTGACGTTGTGATGTTGTGGCGTTGTAGGGGGTAATCTCAGGATCTACTGGTCCGATTTGAAAAATTCTTTCATTGTTATGTAGCTCATTCATCAAGAATGGTTACAAGCTATATATCATCACGCTAAGACCAATAGGAGTGGAAAAAAAATGAAAAATGTTTCAAAATCGGGATGATTTTCCCCTTTGAGAACTGCTTCGTGCTAGTGTTAGTGTATCTATTCCACGCGAACGGAGTCACAGGCAGACGCATACTAGCCGTATTTGAATAAAACAAATTACACGGACCAAAGTTTCAGTTCAATGAAATTATTTGTTTACTCATTAATTTTGGAATGTTGACGTGTTTTTTTTTTTACATGAGAAAATCCCTACGGATCCCCACCCTCGTCGGGCAGCTGAGGGTGGGGTATGTCCGACATGCACGGATTAAAACCCCATGATGCCATCAATCACCTAAAGGCCGGGGAGCAGGAGCTGCCGAACTGGCACTGCGCCTGCTCGACAGATGTTGACGTGTATAAGTTAATCATTAAGCGTGTGCTTATCGTTCAAGTTGCGTAATAAAACGGTACCGACAACAAAACAAGTTGAAATAAATGTTTAATTGGTTACGCGTTGTAACGGTTGCGTAACAGTCGACGCAGCAACCGTCGAGTCGGTACATACTGAATAGAACGAACATTCCATGAGATAATGGTGTTTTTTTTTTGCATTCCACAGTATATCGAAGAGGTGTGACGACAACGTGTAAAAAATTATGAGATGTAGGGCCAAGTCAAAATGCATTTACCAAAATACAGTTATAAGTACACAGTGACAGTGTATCCATTTCCAATTAATGATACAAGTCGATTAGTAAGAAATATATGACAACCATATTTTACATTATATTATACTTTATTATACTCTCAATAATATCTAAGTAACATACTGAAGCTAGAGATGGATTGGCTCTCAGATGCAGTTGCCGGAACACACCCTATACATGATTTATGATTTTTAACTTTATTGTTGTAAGTAAGCAAGCAGGCGTAATAAAAATTTCAAACACTACGTTATTGTTTTATTTTGATGCTTGCCATCATCGAAAGTCGTCTCATGGATTCAAATAGTAGTCGATGGACGCGGTTTGAGGATAGTGTACCATCATTGAAACTCATTTATGGCTTATAGGAATACATTAGATGTTTTTTTTTTCTCGAAGTGACTACGCTATTGACCTAGCAAGAACTTAACAGCTTCACCGGACTACTAAGGCGAGCGCAGAGGGCACTCAGCCGATTTAATTTAACAACTAGCTCAAGGATACACGGCACACCTCGGCCTGGACTGTTGCTTGATACGTGCAATTCGCGATCTATCTTTTTTTTTAATGTGGAGAATTCCTTTATGGATACACCACCCTCCCGGGGAAAAAGATGGGTTATGTCCACGTGCATATGTGCACGGACTAAAACCCCACGGTGCGCGTCTTCCGCTAGTTGGGGAGGCACGAGATCTCTATAGACTTTATCGTGCCGCCATAAGTTAACCTTAGCTAACTATTCATACATATATGAGTTGTTGGAACATATATGCGTACCAAGTATAGATTTTATTTTATTTTATGTTGATATCGTTAAACACATAATTATGTGAACGCTAGTAACTTGTGTAGTTAACAACTGTGTTGCAACCACTAATGCTTGATGCCGGAAACCTAATAATAAATGTCCTGGCTTGTACAAATAACCTAAATTAAGAAAAAACACGGAATTTCCACTCTTAAAATTTGTCATTTTATCTGAAGAAGCCAGATTTACTTTTAATCTAGATGTTTCTAAATAATGTCCACTCAAATTTCTGTTTTATCTAATAATTGTTAAATTAGTTTGTCAAGTATCTATCACGGTTCTTTATTGATACAAATTCGCAACTATTATTTCCTACATCTTCGCGGCACGCAGTTTCTCTTCAACCATGTTGTTATATGGCAGGCCTGTACTTAAGTTGAAAATTAAAAAACTAAAAATAATCTTTCGGATCCGGCTTATTTCTTAGAAACCATTATTTTCAACAAGACAACAAACGCATCGCATCGCAACGGATTATATTCTAGATTTAGTGTCTATTTACACCCTTAGTTTAATATCATAATGACGCGTTTCCGTCGGTGGAACGCGTAATTAGCGTCCATTCAAGCGTGCCGGCTCGGCTTTAGAACAGGACGGTCGTATGCGAGAGAAAAAGACAATTGTATTAGCTATGTTGCGCTTCCTAAGAATCTCTTTTTTTAAACAAGGAATTGTTGTAATAAGTATTTGTTCTGTTTTTAAACATTGGTGTTGCCCCATTAATTTATGAAGTTCTCGAACGTTCCGTTGTACACATAATTAATACTACGCATATATCAATTACAGATTGGAATATAATTTAATGAACTATAAGTTACAGAAATAGAAATGTTATATCCAAAACAACAAAATCTAATAACCAGAGAAATCGAAACATCTCGATAAAACTGAGCTGTGGTTTGGAACTGAGATAAAAACGATGACAACAAAGTTGTTGGCTTTAACACCATTTATAGTATGAAACAAGGAGTTTTAGTAGCAATTTTCTTACGCACCTTCATGTATCTCATTGCCGACTAGATTTACTTTTAATAACATTAATGAGATTAGACGGTCTCTATTTATATGTACAACTAACTTTTGCTCGCGGCTTTGCTTGCGTCAATATAAATTTCGAAAATATAATATAGCCCAGGCTACTCGCTGAGTATGTAGTTGTTTATAGGTGAAAGAATATTTAAAATCGGTTAAGTATTTTTGGAGTTTATTCAATACTAGCTGTACCCGCAGCTCCGCACGCGTTTTTTTAAATTGTATTAAAGAATTATTAAATTATGAAACTATGTACAATTATAGAAATGTTCTTTAAAAACTATTGTAAGTACGACACACACACTACTGACAGTAACATGTAACGTGTACATTAGATATATAGATACTAACAGTGTAATTAATGAAGATTATCATAGCAAACATATTTGGAACATTAACTAACCATATAACTACCTCATTATTCACTTACACTGTACAAAGAACTAATGAAAGAATGACTTAAAAATAGATAATGATATAATGTGCCAATATTGTCAATAAGTTTATGGTCTAATATCTTATTAGAAATACCTCTTCTATCTTCAAAATCACTAATAATAATTATTATATTAAATTGTAAACTGTGAATGTGGTGACGTCTTGAATCTTGCATATATACATATATCAAGATATAAAATTTTATATACTAATAAAGCGCGGTAAATACGCACATGTTTACAGTGAACAACATATTTTTGCTAAATTTAGATTTATTTTTTAATTAGATAATACTGCGGGCGAAACCACTGTTAACAGCTAGTATATACTAAAATAAGATTACCCGGAACAAACAGACAGATAGACAGACAAACAGACAAACACACAGACAGACAGACCAACAAAAATTTTAAAATTTGCATTTTTGTTATCATAAGCATGTATACTTTCATATCCAATCAGTGAAAGATTTTTATTTCGCTGTTACATAAGACACTTCATTTTTATTATATGAATAGATAAGCAAAATATCCGATCTAATTGGAGAAATGGATTTATTTATCAATTCATAAATCACACTTAAGTTTTTTGGTGGGTTTTTAGTTTGCTTTGTAGTAGATTTTATGTTTTATTCATTATCTTATGTTATTTGACTCTTATTTTGTGAAATTGGTGGTGTTTTACGTAATATAGTTAGTTTAATATGCATAAGTCAAGTGAATGGAAAATAATAGCATGGAGTATGAAACTCTGAGATGCCACAAAAAATCCCCGGAAGGTTGTAACAAGGGAGCCACCATCTTGTTAGAATATTGAAATAATCACACGACGTTTGTAATATTATTAGTGTTTTACGTAATATAATTTTGTTATTGTGCATAAGTGTGTGTGTGTGTGAGTGTGGGAGTGGATGGGATATAATAAAATAAAAATAAAACTTTCACCCAGTAATTAGGTCTACACACAGTCGATATATATATTTACTCAGCTTTTACCTGCAAATAGATTTTATAGGCTAGTTTTTTCATGACCAAAATCAAAGCATTTCACTCGCGCTCCACTTGTCACGGCAATGCATTGCTTTCGCATTCGTCAACCAAATAACATAAATACTCTTAACAAAACCAATATAAATGGATCTTGATGTCTGTAATTTTCGAATAGTAAAAAAAAAAAACGTATTTACAGAAGTTACTAGACCATAGCCAAACAACGTTCTTTCAAATTAAATCAAAATCAAAAAATACTTTATTCAGTTTAGGCGCTGAGTAGGCTTATGAATGTTAAAGCAACCACCGGTTCGTTAAAAAAAACAATCATCGAGAAAAAACGGCAAAAAACTCGATCTGGTTTATATTTATCAAAATGCTCACATAACAGCAACGACTGGCTGACTTTCAATTGACTGTAGTCCTTTTGATGATTATTTATCCCTACTAGAATAGTTGTATTATCTCATAGAAACTGCATGTTTTCTCTGAATTAATTATCTCTTTCGATTTGTAATGTTGCCACCTTTTAAGTCTGCTACTAACTTGTATAATTTTACAATAACTGCTTTATAGCCTTTTAGACATTTAAGTAAATTCTAATGTTGGAAACAAAGTTCGCTTAGACAACAAGAATAAAAAAGCGAAGGTCGAAATTATTTGGTAATATTGTAATTTAATTAATCGACAACACTAATAGATTGACATCCGCCGGATACACACGAGATTGTTGCGTTAACAGTTTAAGATTGATTACTTATGTTTTGGTCAGAGAGTCCTTGTGCTGAATAGCGCAGCTAACACGCTGTAGGTGCGGCCCAGCGGCATAATTATAAAAAAAACATAAAAATGGCTGAACTTTAATTCAAGTTACATGTTAAACAGCAGTTATAGGTCTAAAAGTTTTTTCAAGTTGTTCTTATACACAACGCGTTTTTAACTGACATAGATAAATTTTAAATTAGAATACCTTATGCACCTATAGAAAAATTATCTTTGGTTTGGAGCTTTTGAATTCAAAAGAAAGTCTTTTCTTTTGATAAATCATTTTGACATGTCAATTTTCAATAAAAATAAATGAATATTTGACTAATACATCGAAAGAAAAATACGCAGAACAAAAGAAGTTTGTCAAATTTAGAAAAAAATGTTTTCATTGTTAAGCATTTTTCCATATTCATCGTATAATTCTCGATATACTCATATTATTCCAGTTTGAAAAAAAATTGCGTGTGAACTAACATATATAGCGACTAAAATAGGTCCCATATAAACCTTTAAGGTTGATCTATTTTGTTATTTTGTTATTTGTTTCTGCTTTTAGTCGTGATATCAAAGTATAATTAATTAAACTAGCCCTCAATTTTATCTTCAAACACGATGTATATGAGTACTCATTGTAACATCGAACAGAGTTTTTACACGACACTACGCCATAGTGTTGCCAGGATCATTGCAATATCATAAGTCTCAAATTTCTTATTAAATCAGGTGTTATGTACAGTCCCTTATGTTTTAATATTCCTACAAGTGATACAACGACATATTGATTAAGCTGATTACAACTTTTTATTTCTATCGATACAATTTATTTAAATTTACTTCGGTATTTTCTATTTTTCTTATCTTCTTTTAGTCCAACAACTAAACTTACTGGCTCTCTTACTGAGATTTTTTAAGTAGTTATTTTTCCATTTTTAATGGGCATAAATATATATGATTTCTATTAGGCTATGATAAAATTATTGAAATCGGTTCCAGGTAGACGAAAATACGTAGAGGCGAAGTGTGTTTAGAGTTAGGGGTTGAGTATTTTCTTCACATGTATATGGAGTCACCTCTGAGTGTAACTAATTCAAGCAAAAAGAATCATTAATATCGGTTCACAATTGAGGGAAATATCGATTAATATACATACAACCGACCATAAAGATCTTCTATTTTTGAAAAAAAAAGACATACTTTCGGATTAACAAAACTAGATACGGATAAAGAATAACATTTCTTCTGTAGAATACAAAAGGACCGCAGCAATATTATAAATGAGTAAGTAATCAGCGCATCAAAACAAAGGAATGTGAACGATCTGTCAAGTTCCGCGGTGCAGACGAGTTGCCGGAGTAGCGGATGAGACGTCTTTTTGCTTTCCGTCACGCTCTTATAATCACTAACGAACGGTGAAGCGTGACTTATTAAATACTCCTAAACAATGAGATACACCAATACACAACGTCTAGCCGCGTCGCACTGCAACGCTGTCGGAAATATTTCCGAATCAGGAGAATTGTTACGCTCAAAATTGATTGTTTGCAGAATGGGTTAATACTTGAGTAACTTTAGATTTAACAATACGTCTAGAGCTATGTTCCAGTTCGGCTATAGATTCCTTTCGTATAGAAAACCAATCTATACCCTACACCTAGCTTTATTGCAAAAATAAAATGTAACAATTCCAGCATTACTTACCAAGTTTCGTGTCAACTATTGGAAAGCGTACTGCTACTCATAGCTATTTGCGCCCAAACCTAAACTGAAAATGGTATTCTTTATCGAATAATGTCAAAACGTGTCTTTGGTCATTTCTGGTATACTTCATCGTGAACTGTGATTCGTTTTAAGTCGCCAGCCTGTCGTACTGAATTTTGCAACTTTTTTAAACTCATCAATAAACGTAGAAAGAAAGAAAGAAAATGCAGACAAGCTGCAGGAAAGTTGTCTCCGCTGGTACGGCCACATAAGTCGTAAGCCGTTGGTGAACTACGTCGGAAATAGATGTCTCAACATCACTATCCAACCCCAAGGTCTTGCGGCAGGCCCAAAAAACTTTGTCTGGACGTGGTGAAGGCGGACATGAAGGAGAATAATCTCACACAACAGGATTGCGAAGACCGGGCAAAGTGGAGAAAGTAAAGTAGATAAGCGGATCCTGGCACCAAGCCGGGAAATCGGTAGGAAGACGAAGAAGAAGATCAATAAACGTAGAAATAAAAACTAATAATATATCTGCAATGTTTTTTTATTCTTTGGATAGATTAAATAAATCTTGCAGCAAACAGGAGTTAAATTGTTCAAACCTAGTGTCCATGTCCAAAACAAAACCAAAACCGTGTGTCCAAATTAGATAGACTGGCGTCAACTATTAAGATATTACATCGCTCATTAAACATACAAACTGACACCCTTATGAATGATGGACGAAGCTACTGGCTATTTACCAACATGATAACAATATACCATTTTCTAAATATCCCACTCCTGCCACGAGCTTTATTGCCACACTAACTTACCAATACCGAGATACCGTTGGTGATTCCAAATTTATAATACATCGATAATTCTGTATTTGGTCATCACATAAGAATACTAGGAAAAATTGAAAAAATTAAATTAAAAGTAAATCATTGGATTATTTTGCATTTGGCAAGAAAAAATAATTTTCTAGCCACTTGGGAATTAATCTATCAAAGTCTTCAATTATATAACGAGGCATACAAAAGCTTTAAAACCTTGCAAAGTACGAAACTTATGCAGTAAAACGTTGCTACACTACAAATTCAGTCGATTATGAGCGTGTCTAACAAACGGTTGTATACTTCAAACAAAAACAAACATGCGGAAACAGTGTTGCTAGTTGAAGCCGACTTGTCCAAACTGCGTATAATTTATAATGAACCAGCTAGCTTTTTTGTATGTTATTGTTCCGTGGTATAGGTGCTGTTAAATTGTCGAAATATCATAATATTTATAAACAACTTTACAGCCTCAGTAAGCCTTGACCTTTTAATATAGTGATATTTTAATAATTTGTATTATATACTAATGGTTGAAGATGATAAGATAGAGTTTAGATAAATAACAACGTATTAAAGGCAGCTTTTTTGAACACAAATTCTCAATTATATTTGTTCGCTTTAAATTTAATACAATTAGAAATATTCGAATGAAAGAACTTTGGTTTCAACGATCTTTTGTATTGTTATCCGTAATCAGCCTGTAAGAAACCCACTGCAAGGCCATAGGCCTCTTCCCGAAGTGAAGGGCGTAATCACCACGCCAGCCCACGACGTATTGACGATTTCAAACCCTAACCATCTACAGTTCTATGTTTTCCCATATACGGTGGATAACCATTTCTCAGATTCAGGTTTCCTCACGATGTTTTTCTTCACCGTTAGTCGATAGTGTTACCAATTGAAATTAGTAAATGTAAGCAAATTCCGAAAAATTATTTGCTACATGCCGGGGTTCAAAACTGCGGACATTTTTATTAAAACTTCTCAGTTTCTTAAACTCAAATGATACAGTTGCTACAGATACAGAAGTACACAGTACAGTACAGTACACTAGATACAGAAGCTATTAAATGATACAGTTCACATGAATAAAAAAACTAGTATGAACCAACTGGGTCGCAACCACCATGTATATGGCGAAAAAGCCCGTCATAGTGACTCGCTTCTGCGCGTCGCGTTTCGGGATCAGCCTGTGCATATCCAGTACCGAGTGACTTTCGTCATTATGGCCGGCATGACAGCGGCGACCGGCGATGAATAATCTGTCTCTCGGTGGTTGTCGATGTTTTTGGATTGTACTATGCTTAACATCAGGCATAGTGCAGTGACTATGTCGTGCTTCAATAAAAAAAAAACATTCATTAAAACAGTGTAATGTCTCATTTCATTTTGTTGTGACAGTAATCAATTACAAAACATTTGATTTCACTAAGATCGAATGCAGTATGTCTCGATTCCGACAAGAACGTGATTTAACCGATAGCAACAGATCACGTCTAGGAAACGATTTGTATTATGCAACATTGCTATAGTATTTTACAACCTAAAATACCTAAGGGTTTATTGAGGCAATATCACTTGTTGCGTTTAAGTCTGACATTAAAAAGTTCGTTGGTTATACCCATAGTTATTTTATATTTCTGATGCAATGAATAGAGCTGATCATAACGCAAAATATGATGCCAATGGTTATTTTACTGAACCTCTATTGTACTTTGAACCTGTACTCTTTGATGATCATGGTGAAAAAAATATGTAGGTGGTAGAGCCCCGCTGAAGCTATTTTTGGTTTCAGCATGAATGGGTCGGCTCCTCCGGGGTAGTACCACCCCTCTCACAGATAACCGACGTGAAATAACAGTGCTTGCATTGTTGTGTTTCGTTCGGTCAGTGAGAGAGCCGGAGGCCCACGTCCCTTCCTCTTTCCTTCTTTCCCTTTCCTTCCCCTCCCCCTTCTCCCATATACAGGCTGGCAACGCACTTGCGACGTCCCTGATGTCACTAGTGTCTATGGACGGTGGTGATCACTTAACATCACGTGACCCACCAGTTCGTTTGCCACCTTTGATATAAAAAAAATAAAAAAAAAAAGTTTATACGCATGGTTTTATACAAGTTAGTTACTTTGAATGTCCATATTTTTAATTTTATATTTTGCTAACAAAGAACAGCAAACAAAAATAAATCTTACCGTACTGGCGGGATGAGCTGGTAGAAGTACCACAGGGCCATGTGGAAGCTTCCTCGGTTTCCTAACTCCTTTGCCTCTTCGTATACGACCAGTGGTGGCAGCTCCAGTGGTGAGTGTGCTCTGGTGACGACCAAGCCACTTCGTTACCAATTTTTCTTTGCTATTCGAACTGCCATATTCCTGAGTTTCCTCCTACAATCCGGATAGTTTGTTTTACATATTAAAACTGTTCAAATTTTCTACCAAAATGGTATTTCCATGATTTAGGGAATGAAAAGGACCTACAAACTGTCTTGTATTAACTTCCAATTGTAGCAAGATAGAATTAACTAAGTACATCAATCAAACGAGCTATGTCGCATCGTGTGTTAGTCCATATTGTTATATACACACTTGAGATAGGAACCTAGTAGTGCGAACAGTGTTATTTCGCGGTATATAAGAGATTTGGAGATGCTGTTACCACAACAAGACCTTGAACTACACTAATGAGAACATTTTATATTACCTATTGTGGCTTTTACAATTGTGTCTGTTGTCTAAAACCTTACCAGACATCTCGGTGAATATTTATATTATATTATAAACTCTGACTTTCGGTGACCGAATGGCCGAAGTTACTTTAAATCAAATATTGAGATGACTTTATAACTTAAGCTTTTATTGTAAAAACTTAGGTTAATGTAGTGTTTGACGTGAAGCCATTCCGTTCATCGATTGAAATGGTGATCACTGAAAGGATAATGGCACAGTGATTGTGAATTCGAATATTGCTTAAATCTATGTGGTTTCGAATCCTATAATGGACCTGGGCTTATGGTGACAGTATTCAAATTCAAAAATATTTTATTCAAATTAGGCCCTGGAAATGCGCTTATAAACGTCAAAGCTACCATCGGTTGGAACAAATAACCCAGTCATCAAGAAGAGCCGGCAACAAAGTCGATCTGGTTCATATTTTCATTAAACATATTTTTACAAACATAGTTACATTCGATTTTGTTGGATGTACTGAAATTGGCGTCATTTGCAGACGTCACCGTCATTCACAAATTGATTCACTTTATAATAATAGCCTTCAGATATTAAAATACGCTTGACATGGTACTTGAACTCACTATTCGGCAAATCGGTAATGTTCTTTGAAATTTTGTTATAAATGAAACCTAATACTCTAATATTATCTAAAAACTGTTATTGGTCTTAGTGAGCCTGAAAGACGGAATGACCAATTTTTTTTTGTTTCTGGTATTTCAGTTATGCTTGTCTTTTACTAAATCCAGCTTATCTTAGTTTTTGTGGACATAAATTCAAGAATGAACATGAAGAATCTATTGGAAGGGCGGAGTTAATATACTGAATTCCTGAAACCTAGTCTTTAATGATTTGCGAGGCCTCTTTTATAAATTGTCGGACTGCTACCAATGGCAACAGCCTCTGTAAATTTAACGTTGATGCCATCTTTTTTTAGTTACGAGTTTTAACATGGTGAGATCCATAAAAGAATTAAAGTTCAATAACTAGGAAACCAACCTTTTTCTTTTTCAAAGTTTCTCCTTGCAGTTTTATCTCCAGCTCCTTGCAAAGCTCGTGGTTCTTTGACCTCTCCACGTCCGGAATCTTCGTTTCGTCAACATGTTCCACATAAGGCTGGGCGACCTTGAACGTCGGGTCGAATTGGTTGTGGTCGTAGGGCTGCTTCCGTCGGAAACAGGGACATATGCGTTTGGACAGGTGGTAGATGGTCGCCACGCATATCAGACAGTGGACCACAGCAATAATGAGAAGTGCGATGTTAGCCAATACTTGAGTCCACGCTTGCATTTCATCCTGTCAAAGATTATGAATTATCAGGAGTAATATAATAAAAGAGGGGAGATCGTAAAGGGTTGCGAGGGCACTTGTGCTTTCTAGAACTATAGTGGTAAATAATTGGTAGTAGCTCACATGAATATCACATTCATATCTGCATGTTAAATAGTAGGTACCCAGAACCTTGATACGTATTATGCAATATAAAACATATTCAACTGTAACGTCCGCGAATGCTATATAGTCGATCGATATAGGGCTGTCGCTCATTTATAATAATTTTTTATACTTAAAAATTATTTTTATGTTTGTCAATCTACTCGAGAAAATAAGTCAAACACTTCATTAAGTATTCATTTAACATGTAGGAATGTAACACAACACTCTCACGTGCTGATATATAGTAGATTGAAAGAATTTATTTTATATTATAAGTGTTAACGCTGCAATAGATGAAATATCACTCGTTTCGAATAATCTGATATATTATCAGTAACTAATTTATTATATGAGATACATACATATGTAATATAACATATATTTAACAAGAAATCGTCGAGATCCTTTGGAGACACCATATGATATCTGTCTCGCGCACTCTTTAGTGAGTTTATATTAGTGCGAAGAGTTCAGTTACCCAGTATTATGACGTCTTCGCTATCTGCGACCCGTGCTACAGTCAATCTATAGAATTTATTAGATTTTTTTCTAAACTGTAGTGGTAGAGCCACGTTGAAGCTATAACTGGTTTCAACATGAATGGGTCGGCTCGTCCGGGGTAGTACCACCCTCTCACAGAAAACCGACGTAAAGTAACAGTGCTTGCATTATTGCGTTTCGTTTGGTCAGTGAGAGTGCCGGAGACCCATTTCCCCCTTCTCCTCACTTGTCCTCTCTTTTCCACTTCCCTCTTCTCTCCCTTCCCCATTCCCCCAAACATAGGCTGGCAATGCATTTGCAACTCCTCTGGTGTTGCTGGTGTCTATGGACGGCGGTGATCACTTAACATCAGGTGAGACGCCTGTCCGTTTGCATCCTAAAGGATTTTATAAAAAAAAAAAAATCTAATTTAATCATACAAGTTATTGATTAACTTCTATTTGATAAGTAGGTTTTGGTACAAATGTCGCGTGGAAGGCGAGAGGTGAGCGGAGAGTATTTCGGCTAACGTAGATTAACCAATTGTATAGAGGTACCTGGGTATAAGAGGTACCTCTGTACACGCCAGCTGCCACCCCTCGTCCGCCGGACCTGTGCAATGAGGGGATGAGCCCCCCGACTACATCCCCTCAGATCGGCTACGGTGGCAGGAGGAGTTGGGCAAAGCGCCACTCCTCCTGCCGGTCCTCCGTTGGTGAAGACGGCCACTGAGGGGGTCCGCCTCGCGATGACTTAAACCACGCTCGTCAGCGACAAATCCTCTCCTACCACCGCCGCCAGAGTGCGGCGCTCCACCTCCCTCGCAGCACACTCAGAGAGAATGTGCTGCGCGGTATCTTCCTCAGCGCCGCACTCATGGCAAGCGGCGGTCGGCTCCCTGCGAGCGATCCGATGCAGGTACCATCCGAAACAACCGTGTCCGGTCAGCACCTGCACCAGCCTAAACGACAGGGAGCCCTATCTCCTCCCAATCCACTCCCGCAAGACCGGGAGGACGGCGTCTACGGTGTGCCTCCCGAAGCGCGCGTCCGCCAGGTCCTGCATCCACCTCCCTATAGCCCCCCTCCCGCAATTCCCGCCTTTTAACTTCTATCTTCCTGGGAGCCGGAGGCTCCCCATTACGCTTCCTCGCCGCCGTGAATTCGTACACGGCGGCGAGCAACCCAGCTTCCAGCTGTCAGGGAAGAGAGCCGGCGAGCGTAAAGGCCGCCGCCGATGACACCGTCCGGTATGCCCGGATTGCCCTCAGTGCCACCGTACGCTGCGTACTGCGCAGCGCGCGCACTTTGGTGGCACCGAGGGAATCAGCCCAGACCGGTGCCCCGTAGGCGGCCATCGCCCACACGACTCCCATGAAGAGTCGACGGCACCCGGCACCCGGCCCCCCAATATTGGGGAGCATCCGGCCGAGTGCCGCCGCCGCCCTAGCAATTCGCGGCCCGAGCCCCGCAAAGTGGGGCTCGAACCGCTAGCGCCCGTCCAGGGTGAGGCCGCAGTACCTCATGTGCGTACCCACCCTAATCCGGGCACCCTCCACCAAAATATGAGCCCCAGGTGGTGGCCCCCGCCAAGGCCCATGAAAGATTATGGCGTCGGTCTTCTCGAGGGCCACCCTGAGTCCCAACTTTCTTATGCGCCTGACCACGAGGGTTTTGGCCATCGGGCCAGGCGCTCTACCTCTATCCAGTCCCCCCCCCCTGGGCTACGACTAGGGTGTCATCCGCGTAGCAGATTAGGCGCGCTCCATACGGGAGCGCGCCGAGGATTGTGAATTATTTCCTAACCCAATATGATACAAAACCGACTGATAACTTTTATTAACACAATATTTTAATTCATAATTTGGTGACAGCCCTAATGGAACATTAATTCATCTTCGTGAATAACTAGAACCTTCTATTAGACAACCCTGAGAGAATTTGAAGAAGTATAAGCATAAATAAAATTATCTCTGCTGATTATGAAGGATTAGTTACAGCGTGTATGCCTGCAAGCCTGAATGGAGAACAGTAGTTCTAACACTAACACAGTAGTGTTCTACCCCAATATATTCTTTACCCTCTGCATTTCGTACTCCACTGTGTAAGAAGGCAGGATGTAGATGCCAGTGGAATTAGATGCTATATTTGAAATTAATTGTTTGTTTTCTCGACTGTGCGTGAAATGTTAATCGAATGTGTCTATTTTTTATATGTTATGTAACCGAAACAGCGTGGTTTTGGTATTCGTTGGACTACAAAATATTTAAGTATGATGTTAGTAATAAGGAGAAGCGATAAAACTTAGTTTTTTACTTAACACTGTTCCAATGAACATATTCATTAATAGATGTTTCAGTGATATTGCAGGCAATTTTTTGTTTATTATTGCTAATAATATATTCTTGTGAACGCATCGGTTGATAATTTAATAGAACTAATTAGATGAAATGCAAAACAAATATGTTTATTATAATAATTTAATAAATAGCATTTATGTAATGAATGTTTGTTATAATTAATAGGTATTTATTTTTTGAGTTACAAAAATATTTTTTATTAAAATTAATCTATACTACTATTATAAAGAGGTAAAGTTCGTGAGATTGTTGAGGGATCTGGATCTACTAAACTGATTTAGGAAATTCTTTTACCAATAGAAAACCACGTTATCTGTGAGTGTCATAAGCTATATATTAACCCGAATAATGAAGAGACATTTTTTGTGATAGTCGGATTTACAAAGTAACTCGGAGAAAAAACGGTCAAACGAAAATGTTTCTTACAAACGCTGCCGTAACGATGAGAGCTATATGATTGAGTTCTAGAGAAACGTTGTAGAGATTAGTAATACCTATTACCTCCCAAAGAAATAGGCACAGATCTGCTTGTTTTTTGTATAAAGTGTAAGGTTTGGAATCAAAGTTCAGCGGAATAGAGTCATTGTTCACTTCGTTCAATCTGGTAATCTTTAGTAATCATATATTCATATAGTAATAAACTCATAAAAAATAAGCTCGATGATAAATTACATTTTGAGTTTTTGGCGGGATCTTGGTCTGTCATGTAGTGGATTTTATATTTTATTCATAATCTTGTGTTATTTGACTCTATATTTTGTAAATTTGGTGGTGTTTTACGTAATATAGTTAGTTTATTGTGCGTAAGTGAAGTGAATGGAAAATAATACCACGGAGCATGAAATTCTGAGGTGCCACAAAAACTCCCAGGAAGGTTCTAACAGGGGTTCCACCATCTTGTTAGAATATTGACTCACGCGACGCTTAATATTGAAATGATCGCACGACGCTTGTAATATTATTGACTACTCGACAATGGCAGTAATAATATGAAAGATTGATTGCCAAAAATAAAGTGAAAAAAAAATTACATATTATTCAAATTACCAATCAACTAATTAGACTAATCAGTGGACAAGTTTCTCCGAGCGTTAAACAGAAAATTACGACTAACCGTCCGTGAAGCGATGGAAAACTGAAAGTATTTCCTTTGATATTGAACTCAAAGTATGTGTTTAATATAAATAAATTATTTTTATTGTTTATATATTTTACAACATTCTGAAATTATATAACTAGGCAAGAGGTCTCAGTTAAAGAAGACACAAACTTAGTAACAATGCTAGCAAAATATATACGTGGTAACGATCAAATACCTCAAGGATTCAAGGTACTATAGCAAGTAGTGACCTCTACAGCGGGCTCATACCCTAAAATAAATCTTTTAATAACCCAACTCGGTAGTCAAATAGGCGTTTCATGTATCATATATAAAAAAAAAAAGTTCATGCGCTTAATAGTCCCGCAGTTAATTTGACTATTCTTCTATCAGCGCTAAACATAGACGTAGTGAGTTTCCGAAAAGCTAAGTCTCTTACTACATTCAACCCAAGTCTCCGTTTGTCAATTACGAATAAGCAATTCCAAGTTTCGGGGCGTCACAATAATATTTCGTACGATTTAAAAACATGATTTGGAATGTCATAATAAGGTTTCTCACCAACTTAAAAGCGTCACAGGCTCTGCTTTTAGTCCCTTACGTAAAACTATGCATTGTCCACTGAAAGTCTTATTAATAAAATTACGAAAAATAAAATATGAAACACTCTTCAATATAAATCGTTATAACGATTTAGAATGTTCTACTGTCTCATCTTTGACAAAAATGTTACTTGCGACTCCGTCCGCGTTGAACTAAATATAAAAATAAAATCATTTGAATGTATTAAGCCCATTTACTTTTTTTTTCACTTTATTTTTGGCAACCAATCTTTTAGATTATTACTGCCATTGTCGAGTAATCAATAATATTACAAGCGTCGTGCGATCACTTCAATATTAAGCGTCGTGTGAGTCAATATTCTAACAAGATGGTGGATCCCTTGTTAGAACCTTCCTGGGAGTTTTTGTGGCATCTCAGAATTTCATGCTCCGTGGTATTATTTTCCATTCACTTCACTTATGCACAATAAACTAACTATATTACGTAAAACACCACCAAATTTACAAAATATAGAGTCCAATAACACAAGATTATGAATAAAATATAAAATCTCGTTTCTCTCGTACTTAAGTCGTGTCGTCATTAAAATTACAATAACTTTTGATAGAGTGAACCGATTTTAATGAAACCAAGATCAAATGTTACTCGAGGATATGCTTTATGAATTTCTTGGTTTAAATCTAGGTTTAATAAAAGCAGTACTTTAACACTTGATGTGTGTTCATACAAACAGACAGACATATAGACAGACATTTTTATAAATGATTGAAATGTATTTTATTATTTATTTTCAAGACACCCGCTACACTTTCTTTTTTCACAAAAATCTAAAAAGTGTAGACACGTTCGGTTTACATTCTTATTATGTATATAGATATTGCGAATTATTTTACAAGAATAGAAAGTAATATGTATGGAGTGATTAATGAGAAAAAAATTATGCAGGTTCTAGAACGTACGAGCTGTGAGGACGAGATTGACCGGTGCCGGTGCAGCCTTATACCGACCATTGTTTAAGAGCACATGCTATACAAATGTTTACATTGTTCTTATGTCATAAGATCTTGACAATCTTTTATGAATCGACTAATATTTACTTTAACGGTTTAATTGAATTTTAAAAGCTTAACCTACCGTTTCTGAATACCTATAACGTATATAATAGATATTAGTTTTCATACCTGATCGCTTTTCACAACTGATTTTCGCATCAGCCGTTTAATAAATGTATCTAACCCTACTATGTATATCTTTAGAGTGGTAGAGCCACGCTGGAGCTATTACTGGTTTCAGCATGAATGGTTCGGCTCACTCTCCACAGAGTACCACCCTCTCACAGAGTACTGACGTAAAGTAACAGTGCTTACATTGTTACGTTGCACTCGGCCAGTGAGAGTGTCGGAGGACCATCTCCCCTCTTTCCCTTTCCTCCTTCCACCTTCTCCCTCAACCATCCCTACCAACATTATTATTGTATTGCTGATGTCTATGGACGGTGGTGATCACTTAACATCATGTGAGCCACCTATTCGTTTGTCTCCTATGATTTAAAAAAAACATCGATATCAGAACTATATTATCTGTAGCGATTATGCTAAAAGATCAATATAAAGTCTGAAGTGGAATATACCATATATATGAATGATATAAACATACGCTAGTACTCTGATGAATAAAATTCGCAAAACAACACAACGATAGGTTACCAAAGAGATTCCCATTGTCTAGAGGAAGTACCGCGTCTAATAGCTGACAAATTCACCCGAGATATTATGTGCAACGGAGCGGACGGGTCTTGCTCAAACTTGCTTTATTTCTTCCTTAGCAGTTGCTTTAAACAGTTAAATAATTAAACATAGTTTTATAGAATTTGTCTTTTCAATAAAATAATGACGTAATTTAGAAAAGGTAGAATTAATACATAATACATTTTAACACGAAACCTATAATTTATTCTAATCAGCTATCAAAATAGTGTTAGTAATATATGGAGACACATGGAATTTTAAGTTTTATCATCATGCTTTGATTATATTACAATTATCTATACATATAATAAAAACGAAGTATTTGTCTGTAATATCAAAATAACAACTTTTACTGCCTGGATATAAAAGTATACATGTAATTGATAACAAAAATTGAATTTTAAAAATTTTTGTCTGTCTGTTTGTTCCGTTTATTCTCTGAAACAATTGGACTGATTTTGACGGGAATTTACTGGCAGATAGCTAAAATAATAGTGGGTGACATAGGATATTTTATTTTAGATTAGCTTATTACCCGCGTTGGACTGGTTTTCACGGAACTTTCTTAATGTCTACGCTGCAGAACCACGCATTGTCAGGTCATTTATTGTAGGAAAGACATAAATTTACCTCAAAGCTAGCGTGTGCGAGTGGCTGCGCTCTCAGCGTGTCTCTGTGTAGACCCGTGGCCGCTAACACTGCAGCACTATTCCCGCATGCGAGGCACAGTAGCGATAACGCTAAGAATGCAGTCAGCAGCGGACTCCTGGAGGAAAACAAACACGAGAAATGAGACAATATTTCGAAATTTTCAAATCTTGACTTACTAAAAATTTTTATACAAAATACCAACACCCAAGAGTAAATATATTCAGTAGGGGATCGCTTCTAATCTGTTTTGAAACAGATATATAAAATAGATGTGGTTTTTAAAAGGTTTTGATACTAGCTACTCTACCGGAACATTTGACTGCTTTTCATTGTTATTAAGTTTTATACTGTACTAGCTTCTGCCCGCGACTCCGTCCGCGTGGAATAGTTACTTTGGGCTAACGCTAACTTTAATTCGCGGCTCTGTTTACGTAGAAGGTGAAAATCTTCTGAAATAATACATACGAAATATTCTTCATTGGTGCTCCGTTCCTATTGGTCTGAACGTTATGATAGCCTTCCTCGACAAATGAGCTATGTAACACTGAAAAATTTTTTCAAATCCAACCCCTAATTCTTGAGATTAGTGCGTTCAAGCAAACAAACTCCTTAGCTTTGTGATATTACGTATATATATTTTACAGCGGAAAAAGTCACGGGCAATCGTTAAAACAAATATAAAACCTACTAACATTGAGTTAATTTATGCAAGTAACTGAGTAAATAACGTGCTTTTGTTATTTGTAGATATCACGCTTTGTGACCGCAGAGAATCGCGAAACAAATTAAAAGATATTTCACATCTGATTGCTTAATCTATGAGAAATAGAGCACACTCTGCACCTCTTAACTATTTTAGTTTAGCGATTCGCAAAGTTGATTTAGACCGATTGTCATTATTATTGATATTATTATTTTAGAAATAACGCTATAATTGTATCAGAGTATTTTTATTCCTCTTATGCTTTTTACTATCTAAAATTAAATCAAAAGAATTTTATTCAGTTTTAAAAGCCTTAGAAGGCACGTATGAATGTCATAACGCTGCTTCCGAATCAAAAATCTATTTCAGCTTTTGAGAAGAACCAACACAACATTCGAATAGGTTTTAAAGCGTTTTTTTAACTGTAAGAGTTATTTCCAAACGTTACCATCATTCACATTACCTTGTGACAATTATCTTGC
Source organism: Antheraea mylitta (assembly GCA_014332785.1). Taxonomy (NCBI): domain Eukaryota; kingdom Metazoa; phylum Arthropoda; class Insecta; order Lepidoptera; family Saturniidae; genus Antheraea; species Antheraea mylitta. The sequence continues at coordinate 687,651 of JACEII010000116.1, forward strand.
CTTGAACATCTTTTAGAAGCTTATTGTAGAACCTAACATTGGCAACTTTTTGGCAATTTTTTTTTCTCGAATTGACTACGCTATTGACCTAGCAAGGTCTTAACAGTTTCAAAAAAGTAGTTCCTTTTTTGGCAATCTAAAACATAATATATAGTAATTCAATTATTTCTTGTATACAAATTGTGGCCGGTCGTTTATGTGCTTACACTTAAATTTTATATTTAAAAAATAAAAAAACTTGAGAGGTGTCAAGGGACACCCGGATGGAACGAAGTTCCTTTCGATTAATTAGTGAAGGAATTGTAATATTTTATTTTTTTAAGTTATTATAATTTTTTTTTATTATTAACAAATATAATGTTATATAAACTTAATCAGTAGGCTCAATTTTCGTAATAATTGGCTATGTATTTTACACTGTAAGGATTCATTATTATTATTTATTATTTACAAAAAACCTGTATACACTCAAAAATAAACGTCGCGACACCACACTGTTCAATGCGAAATAGAAATGAAAATATCTGGCTTGCTTTCTATAAGAGAGAGAGAGACAGATAGAGAAACATGCGACGCCGCACAGCTTACAATAGCTTACTATAGCAAAGTGTCGTGACAACTTTTCGTAAGAATTTTTTCCGTCTAGCCCCCTTTCACAACGCGCGATAAGGAACTTCGTTCCAATTATGAACAATAATAATAATAACAAATTAAATTATTTTTAATATTGATTATTGTTATTATTTGTAAGTTTCATCAGTCTCGAACAGATGGCGCTTTAGTTTGGTGACAGAAAACTCTAAGACCGATTGTTATAGATATCTTGTAGATAGTGCCACGTTTTCATTTTGATATGCTCAAAGTGTAATAACTTAGCTACAGCAACCCGTGGGCGGGTCAGCTAGTATTATAATTACAAAATCCTCTGCCACGTCTGTCTATCTTTTGGCGATAAACTAAAAAAAGTACTGAACGGATTTTATAGGTTTTTCTTATTATGAAGGACCCACAACGTCCCCCGGGCCCCTAGTTTTATATATAAGATAAATTGAAAAGATCCTAAATTGTACATAATGTATTAGTTGTCAGTATCGGTACATAATATAACCCGTAACAAAGTGTCTGAAGGCATGTTTTGGTAATCACAACTCGTTATCGGCTAAAGTGAAACAAAGTAAACTTTTTTTTGTTGTTCATTCCATTGATTGCAAAACTCAATAATTGTTATTATATTTAAAGGAAAAGTTCCATAAATTAAAAGCAATTTGTTGAGAACTCCATGCCTGTAAAACTCTGTCCCGTTGCCCGTTATAATGCCGCAGAATTAATTAATCTATTCACATAATACGATCTGAAACGTGACATCGCGACGCGAACGAAGCGGTAGAAAATATAATATAATATCGTAATTAAGATATTGATCACTTTGGCAGCGACTTTCACTCTGTCCATCAAACTTAATTATCATGCTTCTATGTTCATTATATCCACTCTGTTATTATGTTATACGAAGTGTAAAAATATTGTCAAGCTTGAATGTGTATTGTTCACTGGTGGTTCCGTATGTGTTCTGTGAGTAAAATGAAAATTAATAATATAATAAACATCAAAATATGTTTAATTAAATAGGAATAGTTATTATAATTCTATAGCTATCACTTTTTTTTTCAATATGACTGCACGCTGTTGATCTGATGGGCCTTTAAAGCATCAGAGGATTTATGGGACGAGTATTTATCACCTTCAGTACCTTGGCAACGAGCTCAAGTATGCGAAAGTAGTCGAACCTCGATTTGAGTTGTTGCCTTTGATGCAACATTGCAAAGCTTCCTAAGCTGAACTTACCTCTGTGTGCGCATATGTGGAGGTGATCTGTGTTTTGTGTGTTAAGCTATTGAGTGAATATTTTCGGTACCACTGTATCGCGTTAGCAGTGTACTCGAGGAGTCGACCTAGTCTTAAACCGCTGCCAAGGATAGTCGCGTCTATAGATATCACAATCTCACTTCATATCAAAAGACAATGTGCCCTAAGATTGCAACACCTTAAGCCTAGAGAATTAAAACAAGAACACACCCATAGCTGGTTGGTGACATATTTTCAGCCTGAGAGTGGTAGCAAAACAGGCGGACATCAAAAAACCCTACAGCCATGTTATGATAACACCACTGTTTTCCTTTACAAAAAGCCCCGATAATTCATAATAATTCTTATAGACATGATATTATTATCTCTTCTTTGTTGTTTGAGTGATTAACAGTATGGAACTTCGCGAATCGTTAAACACTGAGGTTTCAGGAAATTGGTATCTTAACTCTACCCTCCCAATAAATGGATCAATATGTGAACGATGTTGATGTCTGGAATTGTCTCCTCTCTGTGCTTCCACTAAAAACGATTTAATATAGTAATTTTGATTTTGACTTAGATTTATAGTAAGATGCTAAAACGTATAAAAAAATAGAAAAAAAGGTTTTAACAATGACAAATATTTTATCAAGTTTTTGCAGAATGCTCGTACGATTGTAAAAGTCTGTCACACTACGTTAGTACGACTTAAGACATCGGCACATTACAAACGCAGTGAAAGCGACTCACCTGACTACTCCATCACACCGGTTTGTTAACACCGTTATGATAACGAATATTTTCTAAAAAAAAATTTTTTTATTACCTACAACTGGTTCCCTCTCATAAACATATATACTCAACGACATGTCTACGTATAAACTAGACAAGTTATTTGAAAGAAAATAAAGCATTTCAGTAAATTCAACCAACTTTCGCTGCTCTAATTTTTTTCTTCCCATACAATGAAATAATCTTTACAGAAAAGTAAATCGATCAACAAAAAAAGTAACCATCATCTTCCATTTTTATAAACAACTCACGCTTGACCAAAAATTGACTATATCATTTTTTATAGAGCCAGAATTTTTTGGCGGGATAATGAATGTGGATTTTATATTTTATCTATAATCTTGTGTTATTTTACTCTATATTTTGTAATATTGGTGGCGTTTTACGTAATATAGTTTGGTTATTATGCACAAGTGAAGTGGCTGGGATACAAAAATAAAATAAAAATAAAACTTTTACCCAGTAATTAAGTCTACACACGGTTGGTATAAGCTTTTACCTGCAAGTATATTTTATAGGCTAGTTTTTCCATGACCAAAATTAAAGCATTTCACTCGCGCTCCACTTGTCACGGCAATGCATTGCTTTCGCATTCGTCAACCAAATAACATAAATACTCTTAACAAAACCAATAAAAATGGATCTTGATTTCTATAATTTTCGAATAGTAAAAATACATATTTACAGAAGTTACTAGACCGCAGCCAAACATCGTCCTTTCAAATCAAAATTAAAAATTACTTTATTCAGTTTAGGCGCTGAGAAGGCACTTATGAACGTCAAAGCAACCATCGTCTCGTTAAAAAACCTAGTCATCAAGAAAAACCGGCAAAAAACTTGATCTAGTTTACATATATAAATATTATTTCGTAAATAATAGGTCGTTAGTAAAAGGTTTTTTAAGTAACTAAACAGTGTAAATAATACAACAGATCATGGTTTCTAACACGCCAAAAAAACCCCAGGAAAGTTCTAACAAGCAAGCCACCATCTTATTAGAACGATAAACTAATCGCAAAAAACTTGTACCATTATCATTACCTACTCGACAATCGCAGTAATAATTTACTATAAGAGTGATTGCCACAAATAAAACAAAACAAAAAAAAAATGGTTGTCTCTAAAGTGGGGTTACGGACGATACTTTTACGTGATAACGTGATAAGAAAACATTGAATAAAAATTGAATTATTATAGAAAAATTGATGAAAAATTTACAAAACAGTTAACATGTAGGTTGTGTGCTACCGCTGTCTCTGTTCAGACGCATCGCCCGATGGACTGGAAGAGAAATGGATATTTCACAAGCCGAATGCTTAGGTTTTTTTTCCTCGAACTGACTATGCTATTGGCCTAGCAACATCTTAACAGCTTTACCGGACTACCCGAACGCTTAAGCTAATTGCGCCTGTCTATCACTTTTCCGATTTTGCACCGAGCACTCAGCCGGAACGTGACAGGATTCGCTCCGTCGTCACGTGTGCACGAGGACACCACACCAGAGCTCCGCGACACCGCTTGTCCTGCGCGACGATGCGCCACACTAGCGCCGCCGCGTCGACTCCGTCGAGTCGACGTACTAACGACGCCTCTACGTCATCGAGTTCTTCAAGACGTATGACCCCGAGCCTGCCTACTGATCCCGCCGCTGCCAGAACGACGACCACTGCTTCTCACAATGGACTCCGATCCCGCACCGCTGTACCCACGCCGCACCCGCGGCCTTTAGAGACGCCACAGAAGTCGCCTAGCGGGCCGTCAACGTCGGCAGATGCGTGCGATAGTGACATGCTCACTCTCGCCCAGCTGATTTCAGCTGGGGCTCTGTCGGCGGGGTTGACCCGCTGGATGGCGCTGTACTTGCACCTCCAAGACGCCGCGCATAACGGCGAAGAGCCTGCCGCCGAAAACACAGTGGCGCTTGTACGCGCCGCTCGTGGAAACCTCGATCCGCCCTTGATTTCGGACAATCAAGTAAGCCCGATCGGTATGAGATGTCGATGAGTCAGCTGCAGGAAGCCTCATGGCGCCTGCGAACGACCCTCCCTCACTGAAGTCCTCAACAAAGAAGAAGAGAAGACCCCGCACCCAGAAGGACGCGAGTACAACTGACTCCGCTAGAAGCCGAATGTGAAGACTAGGTGGCACTTCACCACTGTGACGAAACAGAAGCCGATGACCACCGCAAGGCACAGCCCATATAGGCAACCTAAGGACGTGCCCGTTTCCACGGGCACCTCTGGGCAGGCCACTGAAGGAAGCAATATGCCTCGAACAGTTCCCTCGTCCCCTGCGCAAGGGGGGAACTGAGATGACCCGATGATGATGGAACGTAACAATGAGTCATTCTTTTTCATGCGTGCATCGTTCATCAATTTATAAAACATTATCATGTCAAAAATTAGATCTAAGGCAAGGACATAAGGCAGTTTTACTATATCTCCTATGGTTTCGTATTTGCGTAAATATGTTTAGACTAATCTATACTAATATATAAAGTTGAAGTGTTTGTTTGTTTGGTTGAACGTGCTAATCTTAAGAGCTACCGGTCTGATTCAAAAAATTCTTTTATTTTTAGATAGCTCATTAATCATGGAAAGCTATAGGCAATATATTTTTACCAATAGGAGCGGAACAACAATGAATAATGCCTCAAAATCATTTTCTTTTCGTCTTTTTCATCCACGTGGACGAAGTCGCTGGTAATAGCTTGTTATAGGATAATTCCTAAAGCATTTAACCACGAACTCACCTGTTGTCAAGTAACAAGTTGTTGTCTAAGATGGTAAATAAATTAAACCTTAGGTGACTGGCTCTCAAATATCTACAGCCTCTGAAATACTAAATAATTACTAATATATGTTTATTACAAGACGCAAATTTGAGTGCAGATTTTCTACTTGATTATTGTAGATAATTAGATGGGTATTACCTACGCATCATCACTGTACTAGGGTTTCATCATGATGTGTTACTTTATAAATATAAATTACATTAATTATTATAACTATGTAAGTAATAACTGTTTTGGTTATTGGGTTCAAATTATAATAATTACAAAACTTTTCATTCGTGCACACGGAAACGTTTATTTGTTTGAACAACTTGATTTGTTTATTATTTAATGACAACTTTTATAGGCAACTAACGATTCTAATGTAACATAGTAGTCATTTTACTTCATATCATTATAGCATATCTAAACTCGGTGCTACAATCCTACTACTGAGTAAAAAACTGCTTTCAGTACTGAGAACACTATTAGTCTACAGATGCTTATGGATCATTCACATTTTCTTTTAAAAATCCGAAGTAAATTTCAGTTCTTTTACAATGTATGTGGCAGTCAGTGTCAAATAAATTTGACTCAACGTTTAAAGCTTCTACAACATATGTTTTTTCTTACAAGCACTCCCTTGCCCACATTCTCAACTAATGGTAAGTAACAATGAAACAGACGATGGATCGCGCTTACCCATTAAATGCCTGTCTACTCAAGAATACTCCCAAGATATATGATGGCGATGAAACGGTGGAATTATATTACGTAATCCCTGTCCACAGTGAAACCTATACTAACTAACTATATACTATATACTAACTAAACACTGGGAGACTAGCCAATTTTTGTCGATGCTCTAAATAGAGCATTTTTGTCTCCCACAATGCTTCATCACCGATAAGCCGACGAGCACAACTCTTAATAGAGTCAAAAGCGACCGGCTGGTATTCGACTGATTGATCTCATATGTGATAGCAATATTCCACACACCCACAATTTAAATAATCAGTTATTTGAAATGCTACATTATTTTTCTGCTTCTCTGACGACGCTGAAAAGGACAAAAGTGTATTGAAAGACAGAACAATAGGCGTGCACGCGACTCGCTTCACGGACCAACGGAGAGAGAGAGAGGAAATGAAGAAAATGCATAACGGTACGCAAGCCTTTAGAGTGTAGTAACTACCACATTCACACGAACGCATTGGTAATAAAAATATTATTTATTGCTTTAGTGTTGTTCTCTTGTGTTGTGGACAGAACCGAATTAGTAAAACAACTTTTAACAAAAAAATATCTTGAATTTGCGTATGTTTGCTTATATTAATGCAATAAAATTAATAAACCATGGCGTCAACAAAAGTGTAATCGCCATAACATTAAAGGTTCTTGGCGACCGATTTCCAATTTTATGATCATAATTAAAACGTGAGGTTCATTACAACAGCTTTTTTTCATGTTGGAACTTATTTCGACAAGGAAGCTATCACCTGGGCAGTCACTTCAAAAACATATAAGCTACTAAAAGCCAAAACGAGTCTACGAGCAGATGAAAAACAACATAATTTACCGTGGTAAAGCATATCGTAAAAAGGTCAAACCAGTTGTTAACATACATAGCTACAAATTGAGTTAAGTACGTCAGTTAATTGCTGTCACGGTCAGAATTGATATGAAAACAAACATAACATAAAAATAATGTCTAAAGGATATTGTGATATGTTGATATAATGTGGAAACGACGCCGCTCACTGTGCATCCATCAAAAAGGAATGTAAGTATCTATGTTTTATAAAAATACATAACAAGGAGCGATAAAGCAGATCGTTTCTTGCCGATTCTTCTTGATGACTGAGTAGTTTGTCCGAACCGATGCTAACTTTGACGTTCATAAGCGCATTTTCCGGGTCTAAATAGAATTAAGCGTTCTTTGAATTTAAGTTTTATTTTAAAATAATGTTCTTCTATGAACAAATGTATTTAGTAGTAGATAGCGACACAAACTTACTGAAACATAAAAAAATATCAAATATTTAAGAGAAGTGGATGTACAATCCAACAATTTAGTACAAAGGGTACACGAATAGATGGCGTTTTAAACAAATCTACGGACCGCTACGTAACAGCATATACAATCGAATCTATCCCCACTCTACGTCTAAAATGACTAATGTAAGCAAAACGTTAGTGCTTCCCGAAAGAGGAATCCCAATGTGACACGTGTCAAATACAAATTCATGAGGTTTTGAATACGTCAAGAACATGTCAACGGTCAAGTTGACATCTCTGGTTGACATTACCAACTGTCCGTCACGGATGTCAAGCGATGTCTCGCTTCCGTTATTGTATTTACGTATGTATGTCATGTGTAGAGCTTTCATTTACAAAGTAATGTCTGTTTGTGTTGTCCGTAACCCTTTACGACCATTCAGGGCTAGCAAAAGAACAATATATTGCAATATTTTTCCGTAATAATAATTTTATTTGCTTGTTTAATAGCTTCTGCCCGCGACTTCGTCCGTATGAGAATATATATTTTATTAGAGTATCGTAGACAGAGTTCTGATATCCGCAACTTGATGAGACGCATACATTACAGAGAAAAGCCGAATTGTGAACGCCTTTGTCGCGAGGTGCACAGAGATTCTGTCGCGTTACCAAGTCGCTATGCAACAGTGGTTACGATCACCTAACTGCGCCAAAATCTATTCAACATTTTAAAACTTTAAAAATGAAATCACTGTATACCTCTAGATACTATAATAGTGTCGTAAAATGAGTTGAAAGCTAATTGTACATTCCATGATGCGGTATAATGCATGTATACAAACAAGCGGTTGGATGCGCAGGCGCACGCAGCGGAACACGACTGCCGCGCTTCGTTGAGCACGCGACCACCTTAGGAAGTGTTCATTACACGCATCTGAATCTATACAACAAGAATAAACTTGTAATCATGTGGAAAAATGATAATATCAAAAGAAATTGTTCAAATTCTTACTTACGTACAACATCTATTACATGTTTTTTTTTTTATAAATTTGATTCCAATATTATTTGCGTTTTAATTTGACATCTTATGAAGTCATATTTTTTTTTTAGGATTTCTATAAAAATCCATATTACCCAGTTAATTCAATTGCTATATATCCCAAAATCTCTGTAATATGATATCTTTTCTATACATGTAATAATACATATATATAAATACATTTTTTTTTAACTACGCTATTGACCCAGCAAGGTCTTAACAGCTTCACCGGACTACTATATAAATACATGTAAATAAATCTATTACTAGTAAATCTAACGTGTCTTACTTTTAGATTTTTGTATAAAAAAAAATTGATGCAGGTATCTAGGACTAAGTAATAAAATACATTTGAATTAATTATAGCAATTTATGTCTGTCTTAAATACTCTAAAATAATTCATAATAAAACAAACCTCTATAAGAAAATCATAAAGCATATCTTCGAGTAACATTTAGTCATTGTAAAAGTAGATAAATGGACGTAATACATACATTCCAATGACTTTATTAATTAACTAGCCTCTGCCCGCGACTTCGTTCGCGTCGAGTAGATACACTAATACTAACACGCAGCAGTTCTCCAAAGGAAACAACATCCCGACTTTGAAACATTTTTCATCTGTGCTCCGTTCCTATTGGTCTTAGCGTGATGATATATAGCCTATAACCATTCTAGATAACACTGAAAGAATTATTTAAGTAAATCGGGCCAGTAGTTCCTGAGATTACCCCCTACAACGTCACAAACTCACAAACTTTACCTCTTTATAATATTAGTATGGAAGTTTTTGTACATGAGGTTGCACGCGGACAAAATCGCAGGCACAGCTAGTTTTATCTGTATCTATAAGAAATATTAAAGTCGTGTTTACGACGTCTCCCTGCTTTGAATTTGGATCTATCACCGATTTTTTTTTCAATTCTCAAAGTATACCCATTTTTGGGGTGTAACATCGAGTAACATCTTAAGACTTGAGCCACCCAAGCCAACCTCACCTGCACGTGGTGCACCCTGCTGAATAACGAACGAGGCAATGGCGAAAGCGGGGTGGTAGGGTTTTACAGCCCGACTGGGTCGCAACCACCATGCATATGGTGAAAGAGCTCGTCATAGTGACTCGCTTTTGCGCGTCGCGTTTCGGAATCAGCCTGTGCATATCCAGTACCGGGTGACTTTCGTCATTATGGCCGGCATGACAGCGGCGACCGGCGATGGATAATCTGTCTCTCGGTGGTTGCCGATGTTTTTCGATTGTACTATGCTTAACATCAGGCATAGAGCAGTCACTATGTCGAGCTTCAATAAAAAAATAAAAAAATCATTGATAACATTATCAATGGTTAATAAACAAAAAAACATATTTCCAAGTAATAAATGTTAATTTAAGTAATACCATCTACCGAACAAAAACACGTTACTATTGATTGATTTATATATTATGCAATGAGTTATATAGAATCACTAATTATCATGTTCTCGAATTTTCTGTTACGATCCCTTCGCGATCGCGATCTCTTATCGAAGAAACCATCCGCGTAAACATTTCGAATGCTTTACATTTCTACATTACTATATCACTTAAAAAGTGAGGTATATAGATTTATATACAACTAGCTTCTGCCAGCGACTTCGTCCGCATGGAATGTCTGTAGGTGGTAGAGGCACGCTAAAGCAATAGCTTTTGCCTAGCCAGTAATAACTGGTTTCAGCATGAATGGGTCGGCTCGCCCGGGGTTCTACCACCCGACCCACAGAAACATCCACTTGAAGTAATAGTGCTTGCATTATTGCGTTTTGTTCGGTCAGTGAGAACGCCGGAGGCCCACCTCTCCCCACCTTCCCCCTCTCCTCTTCCCTCCCCCAAACACAGGCTGGCAACGCACTTGCGACTCCCCTGGTGTTACAAGTGTCTATGGACGTTGGTGATCACTTAACATCAGATGAACCACATGTTCGTTTGTCTCCTATGAATAAAAAAAAATAGTTTAGACAAACGCTAACACGCAGTAGAAGCTCTCAGAAGAAAAAAACGACTTTGAAACATTCTTCATTGGTACTCCGCTCGTATTGGTCGTAGCGTAATGATATATAGCCTATAGTCTTCTTCGACAAATGAGTTATCTAACATTGAAAGAATTTTTAAAATCGGACCAGTAGTTCCTGAGATTAGCGCATTCAACCTACTAAAGAAACAAACCTTCCAACTTTATAATATTAGTATACATCACTACTCTTCTCTCGTACATAACTCCAGTCGTCATTCAAATCACAATAACTTTTGATTGAGTGGACCGTTTTAATGAAACAAAAATTAAGTTATTCCTGAGAATATACTTTAGAATTTGTGATTTTATTGTGTACTTAGTACTTTAGCAGTGATGCGTGGTAATACAAACAGATAGCTATCTATCTGACAGACAGACATTTCTAAAAATGATTTAAATATATTCTATTACTTATTCCTAGACATCTGCAACAATTTTTTTCACAAAAATCGAAAAAGTACAGACACTTTGGATTTACATTCTTATTATATGTGTAGATCAGTTCCAAAATATACAAAACTAGCTATGTTCGCGGTTACGTACGCGTTTGACATTTTGTTTTACTTTATATAAATGTGACTATATTTTATGATTTACTAGCCTCTGCCCGCGACTTTGTTCGCGAGGAATAAATACTTTGGGTTAACGCTAACACACAGCGAAAGCTCTCAAGAGGAAAAAACCCCGATTTTTAAACATTCTTCATTGGTGCTCCGCTCCTCTTGGGCTAAGCGTGATGATATATAGCTTTTGTTTATAAGGCACTATGCGACGCATGACCTCAATCACACCTAATGGAAAGTGAGGACGAGGCCTAGGATGTAATGCGTTCACGCAGTAAATGCTCATTCACTCTTTTTTTTAATATTGCTACATCACATGCTTTAGGCAAAACGGACGCAGACAGCGCATCTCGCGGTTCACATAATAAATGACGAAGCGAATAACCTCGACAGGATGAAGGGTATGTCAACTACGAATGAATGGAGGTCCGTGCGGCGTCTGGTAGTCCTGAGATGAAATGGAGACGGTGGAAGTAGCTGGTGCAGATCTTGCGCACATTCCCCATAGCCTATAACCATCCTCGAGAAATGAGCTATATAACATTAAAAGAATTATTCAAATCGGACCAGTAGTTCCTGCGATTACCCCCTACAACGTCACAAACTCACAAACTTTACCTCTTTACAATATTAGTATAGATAATAATATTTTTTATAGGTTTTCAGTTATAGAAAAACATACACTACCTATGTACAAAATGCCATAATAATAGGACAAGCTATTAAAGACTGATATACGAACACACAAACAGATAAAATAATAACGGCATATACGAGAAAAACCTAATATTTATTAATACTGGTAATCGTGTAATAGTCAAAATTTGACCGTACTTAACGTTGAACCTTTCAATTAGATTTAAACTTTAAACATTATAAAGCTCTTTTGTCGAAGAGTGTACCTATGTAACTATCGCCATTTTTGTTTATTTCAGTAAATGACATTATTTCCGAGCATTACAAGTATGCCATTATGCATTAATACGACAGGCTGACGTTACCTAGTGCGGCGCTGAGGAAGATACCGCGCAGCACACTCTCTCTGAGTGTGCTGCGTGGGAGGTGGAGCGCCGCACTCTGGTGGCGGTGGTAGGAGAGGATTTGTCGCTGCCGAGCGTGGTCTCGTCCATGCTCGGCAGCGAACAGGCGTGGCGAGCAGTGGCCTCCTTTTGCGCGGAAGTCATCTCGCAAAAGGAGGCAGCGGAGAGGGCCCGCGAGGCGGACCCCCTCAGTGGCCGTCTTCGCCATCGGAGGACCGGCAGGAGGAGGCGGCGCTTTGCCCAACTCCTCCTGCCCCCGTAGCCAGACCTGAGGGGATGTAGTCGGGGGGCTCATCCCCTCATTGCACAGGTCCGGCGGACGAGGGGGGGCAGCTGGCGTGTACTCAGCTGCCTCTCTATAGGTAGGAGCCCGGTGGCAACCTTCCGCTGGGTGGACCGTTGGGGCGGCTATTCAAGGGAAATAGCGTAGAACGATCCCTTGCCGCCCCAACATCACGGTCTGGCGGTACACCGTGGGATTTTAGTCCGTGCGAGTCGGACATAACCCATCCTGTCCCCCGGGAGGGTGGGCATCCATAAGGGATTTCCCCACGTAAAAAAAAGGCTGACGTTACCTGGATAGTAAAAAAAAATGCCCGTCTACTGTCTGTGCACATAACACGCGTTAGAAGTTATACTTCTTTGGCGTAACAAGATAAAAATCTTTTCAAAAATATAATCATTCGACTTATTCTAGAAAAAACGACACTAACAATGGAAAAAGGGTATTTAATACATTGAACGTTTTAATACAAAGAAACAAAATGTTGACTATAGCTAACTTCAGGGTGTCGGTTTTTCGTGACGGTGTGCGCGCACATCGTAAAATTTACTCTCTTCATTTTTCCCTAACGTGCCAAAAGAAGTATAACTTCAAAAATAAACCTTCACAAAAATTATATACCTAAACCTACCCTATGAATCACTGTATTTGCTGATGAAAACTGTATGAAAATTCGTTCAAAAGTTTCTGAGTTTATCGCGGACAGATATCGCGACTAATACGAGACGAAACGAGATTCCGTTAGACTCGTATCTTGATATTTTCAATTGTGAAGTAGTAATTTGATGCAGGCTGAAATGTTAATTTATAAAATTTGCAAACCTATAGACACATACATGTTATAACATAATGATCTACACACTGCGAATGCGGAGAAAGTGTAGCGACACTTTGAATTCAAGTTCAATGAAACGTGAATCAATGGAGGAAGCGTTACTCGCATGTTACCTGCTGTTAATATAATTATAACATTACTAAGAAGATACACGATATATTCCTAGTTTGTAGACCGCTGTAGGCAGCACTAGCTATGTTTGCAATTTCCCACATGTGTGTTATTGCCTGTTGTAAGAATTAGTTGGTGTGTCGTACTAAATTTAACAGCAAAAAATAAAGCCTAGCAATTTTCTTGCGGATTGATCGAACACTATAGACATTGGAGTGTTATAGCGCCACCTAGTGATGAAATATGAAATGGGCAACATAAATACCTTCGCTATATAAAAATGTTTATTATAAAAATATAAATCATGATAATTGCGAATAGACAGACAGACAGACGCGACAGAAAACTTGTTTTATAATATGTAGTGATCCATGGCGCAGATATTGAACAACAAAGGGTCAAGATTAATCAAGACACGAATTACACTAAATAGTGACAAATCCCATCGGACTCATCATTTAAACATAATTTTAGACAACTATTTTTTTAGATTATGTGTGTTTTATATGTATAAATTTCGCAATAAAATTACATTTCAAAATTGTACGTATATAAGTAATTTTATGGGAAGAAATCAGTGATATACAGTAACACTTTTTTTGATAAATGAGCAAACTTTCACTTAAGTTTCCGGCAATGAGAACGATGTCGCGCGCGACACGACGCATTGCATTTACTTTCAAAATGGAACGAATTATGAAGAGTATTCGTCTGTGTTGTTGCCACTTCGTGTCTGTGGGGACATCGCCACTGTTGCACTCATTGTTTCCATATTTCAACAAACGCGCTAAATTAAAAGTAATTTGCAATGCTTTTTGTCTGTCAAGGTTTACTTGTTATTCTGTAACGTACATTTTGTCTAGTATTTACCCAATGATTCTAATTTTATAAATGATTTTAGAACAATACATCGTATCGTACTATATTTTTGAATATTATTGTGTCTTTTAATTTGGTCTATCTATACATATAATGAGAATGTAAATCTAATATGTTTGTGAAGAAAAAGGTAAAGGTGTCTAGGAATAAGTAACAGAATACATTTCTATCAATTTTAGAAATGTCTATCTCCCTTTTTTTGGACACGCATCACTCAAAACTTTTTTTTTCCAAATGAAAACGCTGTTGACCTAGAACGGTCTTTACAGCTTCACCGAACTATTGAAATGAGCGCCAGCCGATTTGGGATGTTTGGGCGACTAACTCAAGGGTGCACGGCACACTTCGGCTTGGGTTGTCGCCTGTTATGTGCAAAAATCACGATCTATCTGAGCTAACCTAAGCTAAGCTATCTAGATATGCGTATATGAGTTATTGAAACATGTATGTGAACCAAGCATACGTGCCTCAACAGCTTCTATATGTATTTTGTGTCGGAAAAATTCCTCCAAACTATATAGGATAGGATAGGATCACTCAAAACCTTTCGAAACCTTTTCAAGAAAATCATAAATCATATCTTCGAGTAACATTGGTTTTTGTTTCATTAAATCGGTTTAGTCTACAAAAGTTATTGTATTTTAATGACGACGCGGCTCAAGTACGAGAGAAAAGTAGAGGAGAGGGGTTTCATAAAGTTCCACGTGAACGAAGTCGCGGGCACAGCTAGTAAAAACTAAAAGTAAAGAAATTAATGGATTCTTTTGCATTATTTTTTACTTTTGGATTATTTTTAAAGCATAAATATAGTGAATTTAATCGCAGCTGTCTACTATTTTTTTTCTGATTAAATCGAAAAAGTTGACTGACTATTAAAAAGTATGGTTAGAACATTTCAACATATACGAATAATTTTCGACGTACTACTGGCAGTTGTAATCTTCAATAGATATACAGAATCAGTTATCTAAATAGAAAACAGAGATAATATACTAAAAATTTGAAAGGTCAAATTTCAGATTGCGTAGTCACGAGATCTGGACGTTAAATACAATGAAGTTTCCACAGATTATAAAAATACCATAGATATAAAATACGCGATATGAAATTGTATTAGTCTATTTGTTTTATTTCAAAATAACCTTTGTTTTAATATGTACCGAGACTAATAATAATTTGTGTGAAACACAATAACAATTGCTATAATTTGCCAAACCATAGCATACCACAAATGAACAGACATAAAACAGCTGAATTATTTATTAGAGTAATTTAAAATTAGACACGAATTACTGAATACATTTGGATCGTGAGGTTATGTATTGTTAATTTGAAAATACAAAAATAAAATATCATACCTTAATACACTCTAATTAAAGAATTTGACCAATTTATAGATTTTTTATATTTATTTTTTATATATAGTATATTTATTATAATTACTTTCTTTCAATACTTATAGTATTGAATTAATTATACAATATAATACGAAACATAATAAATAAGTCATAAGGATTGCCAACAGAAGTGAAAACTCAATATGTTAAGATAACTATGTTCTGTTTTGAATTTTTTAATTAATTATACCGTGAATTATTTAAATTTCATAATTTGCAAATTGAAAATATTACCGTTCGTTTGGTTTTCACATTTAATAGCACTCCTTACAATAATTACATACATTTTTTACAGTTTATTAAGTTATCAAACATATAATAGTTTCCACAATTCCAATACAAAATATTAATATTACAATACACAGGCCCCTATTATAGGCGACGCTAGTCTAAATAGTACACAAATTGCGGAAGCGCAATACGACCGATCATGTTTATTAGCATGTCATGACACGTGATTATAAAATTATCTCCTGCCAAAAATACCGCTCAACACGGCTAAATAAGTTTTGACTTCAAACAACTATATATATACATGGGACACTTTAAAACTATTTTTTAATAACGCCGTTATGTAACTGAAGAACTAAGGCTAAACATTTTCGCCGCAGGACTTGTATAATTTTGTTTTATTACTTTTCAGATACAGCGCTGTCATCCGCGTACCCAAAGATACCGGGTATAAGTAGATCACTGATGTGCAGCAAAAATAGGGTTGCTGAGAGTACAGATCCCTGAGGAACTCCGGCATTTAGAACCTTGGCATCAGACGAGCAGCCATCAACAACTACTCGTTTAGTCCGTTCTCTAAGGAAATCGCAAATCCAAGTCCCCAGGCGTTCTGGTATTTCGTATGCAGTTGTTGCAGTGATGTAAGATTTCGTGTGACTGTATCGCGCGAGCAGCGCACTCAAGGGTTCCACGCCAAGGGAACGGACCTAGGCTTGAGCCGCTGCCGAGGGAGGCCTAATCTGGTGTGCGGGAGTGAAATTTACCTCCAGACCACAACGGCGTAATCTGTGGTTACGCGGGCGTGGGCGTGAACACGCTCTGTTTGGAGAGACAGGCTAGTACTGATGAGATAATATTATTTTGTTCAATTCAGCCACTAGCAGTAAACAAAACACTTGACTAATAGAGACAGTGTGGCGCCACGATATACATCGTGATGTTCAGTTATCATCCCAGTGGAAACTTTAAATTTTGTTCATGATGTTTTTACTCTATTCTGAATTATTATTTTATTATTACGGAATATGAGGTACTGAGTATATTAGCTTTGCTCTGGTCTTGTACTTTTTTCTTATGACTTATTGATAATATAAATCATTTTTACAATGCAACAATTTCAGGATAACTATATTTCCTCTACATAAGCTCTTACTATAATTAGTTGAGAAATATAAAATACTATTTTTATTTCTAAAAATCTCTTTTACATTCCGTTCAAATTGGGTTAAAATAAATGACACAAATCTTCATTTACTCGTAAATCGGTCAAGGCATGATTTATTTAAAAAACGGCCAGGTTTGAGATCTTGCGAATGAGCTACAACTTTTGGTGCAGCATAACCTCGCGATAAAACAAGGTAGTAGTATATTTTCTAGCTACAATCCTCGCAGAAAATCAGATAGAACAACAAAGTCATCTATACGAATAATAGTAGAGAGTAATAATAGTTTTTGTTTCATTAAAATCGGTCCACTCGTATCAAAAGTTATTTTAATTTGATTAACGACTCGAATGAAGTACGAGAGAAAAGGAGATAAGTAAATGGACTTAATACAATCAGATAATTTTATTAATCACTGTTTTTTTTACATAGGATTCCACGCGGACGAACTCGGGGGCACAGCTAGTTCATAAATATGATAAGTGAGCGTCAGAAGTGTTTCGTTTCTTGAAGTTTCTACGTATTTTATTGTTATCTTTAGTTTTCTCACTTCCCTAAAGAATTAATGTTATTTTACAATGATTTTTATGGAGTTCATATTTTGGTATAGAGTATCTGTTTCATCTATTGGTTGTTATCCCATCGGTACGAGGCGAACAAATGCTTTTTAATCATCATCTCTCATACTTCGCAACAAGTGGACTGTTCTTAGTTTTTCAAGCTTGCCTTGAACCCCATTTCTCAACAATCTACGTTAATATGTGTTGAATGAAGATGCAAATCTCTCGAAGCTTGTAACATAATATCAAGAACGAACTCATAAAGACGTTTCATTTATTTGTTATTAAATCTCGACTGATAGCATATTATAACGCAGATTAACAAAATATTTGAAACAGCAATTACGTGTAATGTTCAAAAATTATAATAAAAAATGTTACAAGCATTCTGATACATGTAAGTGTGAATTGTTATGAAATATTTTAAATGTTATTGATATTAGTAAAAAAAAAGAAAACAAAAATATTTTTGAATTTCTCATGTGAAAGTTTTAGAAAAGTAGTTTTTGTTTGTTTTTTATTACTATGCAATTTTTTTCCATTTATTAACCTATATCTTAAAATTAGTAACAGAAAATTTATGATAAGATCATAATATGATTTTTGTGTATTTTTAGTATTTGTCTTGCTAGTTACGCGATTGAAAATCTGTCGCCAATAGGTGTACTCGGAAACCTATATTTGATTGCGAAAAAATACACTCTTACATACCCATTCTCAGATCCGTGCAGTCCATAACAGTCTGTGATGCCCGCGAGCACTCCCACCACACCGGTCACTACAGCGACACATCCCGCCCAAAGTCCTGCTCCGACCCTCGACAGGGCAGCACCCTTCACGATTGCCACCGCCCCCGCGCCAACCAAGAGCGCACCCAATAGAACCTGCCCTAACCCTAGGAAAACAACGAGTTTCTTTCCACTTTTCCCATCAACACTACCCGCTTCAGCACTCTTAGATGTAACACTTTTTTCAGTTTTTAATTTTTTAGTTTTCTCCTGGGGGCTTTTGCAAATGAGTTGCTCTGTTGAGTCCTGGGATTTGAGACTGGAGACGGTGGCTGCGGGTGCGCGGTAGGCATCGGAGGTTGGCTCCGGCTCGCCCATCGTGGACTATCATCAGTCGCGACGCGCGCGCAGTTAGCTGCGCTGGTAACACTCGACTGTCTATCGTTGTTTGATGCGCTCACACCGCCTTGCGCCGCACACTACGCGCGCTACTCTAAGCACTGCCGCTGCTGAATTTAGGTCGTGAGTACATCTTTTTTTCTCTTACATCTAACCAGTAATCTCATCTCACATGATTCCTTATTTTGCAAAAATCACACGAAAACTTTACTTTACTAAGACACATAATCCGATATGAGGGAAATGAAGTTTGAAATCGTTGTGGAAAAAAACGTGCAACATTAATTAAAAGAAGAAGAAACTTTATGTGCATTTGACCATATTTTCATTATGCTTATATTTATACGCAAAATCTTCCCTTCATGTTGTTATCTTGTATCAATAGACACTTAATAAAAAATATTTTATGGTCATAATAAATGACATTGAATAACTAAGTTTTATTGTGTAGGGCAGCCGACGATCATCGAAATAAATTAAAATGTTAATTTCTTTATGGAGATATGGTTAAGAAACATAGATAAGTTAAAGTGTATTTCCAGTTTTCTAGGTGATAACAAATAATGTTAAAACATGGTGTGAGATGTTATCGTGTTTCAGACTGTAAAAGTAAAAAGAAATATTACAGATTTCTTACAAAAATACGTACTAAGTAGAAGTTTATATACATTTAGAAACCAACAATAGAAATACCTATATTTTAATTTAGCCCACAGGATCATTAACTCAATAAAATGTATACGAAAACAACTGGTGTATGACGTGTCTTTATACAGGTGAAATTAAAATGTCGTTCGGGTGTACAGTGTAAACACAAGAGCCACTCGTGAGCGAGCAGGTGAAAGCGCGCTCGAGTCTCGCGTGCGCGTGCGCGGTGCCTCTCAACTCGGAAACCAGCCTATGTGTCACCGAATGTCCGAGGTCCACACGCATCTTTATCTGCCACCGGCACGCGGCAATACGATCTCATTCTTTATTTTCTTACAGCCACTATGAAGAAAACTCATAGATTAATAATCTCTTATAATGTCACATTTCGCTATCAATATCACAGGACAGTGATGACTGGTGATAAGTAATAGATCACTCGATGGTCGCTGTAGTTTTTGTCTAGCATCAAATACAATAATGTCGCTTTTTCATGCTACTATACAAAAAAGATTATTAGATGAGTTAAAACTGATAGCAGTGAAAGCAGCTAAAGCTAATTAATTTAGTTCACGCAAGTAAACTAAATGCGAAATTTATAGGTATTTATTTAAAGCAGTATATTAAAATGTATGTTTGTGTCAGTGATAATTTGATGTCCGAAATATATTTAAATATATTATTACTAGCTGATACCCGCAACTTTGTCGTCGTTTTTTATTATCTTAATTGGTTTCTTATATCTTAAAGGGATTAGGTGGTTGTTTTCGACGTCGACGTCTTCCGACCCTTCCATCAATTATCGTTAATTTCATCCAATGTACTCAAAATCTTGACAAAAGATACAACTAAACCTTCCTCTTGAATCACACAAATAAATAAATAAATAAATAAATAATCAACAGCGTGATTATCCATTCAATAGTTTTTGAGTTTATAGCTAACAGAGACAGACAGACAGACGCGGCGAAGAATTTTTTATAAATTGAAATGATTATACCTATAGGTACATCAAATTACTTAAATAGCGTGAAATAGAAAACAGACCTAGGAATTAGGAATTCACCCTATTTTAATTAGTCACTTCAATCTATGACTATTTAGAGCTAACCTCAAAAAGTTTATAGTTCTCAGGTCTATCGGAGATTGTTATTTCTGAGAACTGAGTTGGTAAGTTAATTAGGTGACGGTGATTCGACAGATCATATGTAGTCCGGTGAAGCTATTACGACCTTGCTAGGTCAATAGCGTAGTCAGTTCGAGAAAAGAAGATGACCTTACCCCAAGTTCTACCACCATTTTCATTCTGGGAATAACTTTGGTTTTGATTAAGGAAAATAGACGTTGTAGTGCATTTGCAATAAGTCGTAATATTCAGCCAAATAATCACAAAGTTTCGACAACCAGCAGTTCTGTGTATTAATATTGAATACCAATATATTACATATCAATTATGTAGTTATTTTAATACAAGCTACACTTAGTATAGAATAAAATGACTATATGTCCTCGTATATGTTTGTATAGAGTGATTTACAAATTTTCCAAACACTGTGTTAGATCATTACCACTCTCAGATTCTAAAACTATATACTTTACTATATGGCCCGGCGGACGTGCCGTCCATATAATAAAAAAACTTTGACAAATTATATACGTAAACCTTCTCCGTGAATCACTTTATCTACAGGGAAAAACCGCATGAAATCCGTTCAGTAGTTTTTTAGTTTATCACGATCAGACAGACTGACCAGGCAGAGGACTTTCTTTTATAATATGTGATGATGTGTTCCGCTGTAACGTAATTTATCACATTCATAGCGGCCAAATATTAGATTTAAGGTTTTTTAAATTTTCACCGTTACTTCTTATAGTACTTTTTTCTTTTTTAAGTCATTGTTTAATATTTAGATAGCATAAGTAGACCACTAGAAAATTAATCTCACAGCCGCAGTTGACGAATCAATCGTCTCTTTGTACGTGTACATTGCATGCAACATAGTTTGATCAAAACCACAGCCGTACATATATTTTTCGCTGTCTGCATAATACCTCGTAGACAAACCTTCTGAACACGAATACTATAAAAGCCTTGAAGTAGACAATAACTGTTACCCACTTATTGCCAGCTATTCTGAGGTTATAACTTAGTCCACCACAGTTTATTCGTGCCCCATTTAGGTGCAGTTGTTGCAGTGAGTGTTGTGCAAATAAAGTTGATTATAACAATAGACGTGCCCTTTCCCCGTAGCTTTACTAAAACATTGCCTAATATAGTTCATGTTGCGATTGTTGTCATGTTTTTGTAACACTTATCGATTCGTTAATATACATTTTGTAAGTCTAAAAACTCTTCGATTAAAAGACCTATAGTGTACGAATGCTTTAATTATTCTATTAGAACTGTCGCGAAGTCTGCCTAAGATGGATGATACTCTCTTACGCATGATCGCATAAAAATCATCAACCTGAGCATATATGTACAAAAATCCCAAAATTGCTACAAAATCGCAGCAGTCCCAGGAATAATCGAAAGATATTATTATATTGCACATGGTAAGTGTTGATAGATCTTTGACTGTAATTAATCCATAGACTGTTCGTGTAGAAACAATTGCAAAATGTTTTGAAGAAATACATTTTTACTTCATCACTACATCGAGCAAAAACTATAAGTTTAAAAAGAGATTATCTAATAATAAAGTGTATGCAACTGAATGATTCCAGTGAGTTAATGTCTTTGCTTCCAACTGTCGTATTGTACTTCCGGTAAGAGCACTGTCACGGAACTCGCGTACCTATAACGATAGACGAGGGGTGCGCACGCGCATTTGCCAGCCACCTGTCGTAATGCCACAGAGTAATATCCAACACATCTCTCTCGCAAATAGTGATCTATTTCTATCGCTACATTTACAGTTTTGATATTACTATAGTAAGTAGCGAGATTAGTGGTTAGTATTAGGTTTTGTTAAAGCCACATTTTATTCAAACATAGCTATTTTTATACAGTCTGTGCGTCCACAATTTTAACCGCGTAGAACCTTATGTACAAAAAATTATTGGTAAAATCACCAACATAATATATAATAACTTTTCATAGGGTCACCCCCGATTTTAATTAAATAAAGTTTAAATGTTACTCGAGTACATGTTTTATTATTTTTATCCGGAACCCAGTACTTCAGCAGTGCCGCGTGTCCAACAAACAGACAGATATAAAAAAGATTGAAATATGTTTTATTACTTATTCTTAGACACCTGTAATATTTTTTTTCACAATAACTTAAAAAATACAAACACGTTAGATTTACATTTTTATTATGTGTATAGATGTGACTGAAAACTAAATGTATAGGAAAAAGATAATATATTAGTAGTTTTCTTCTAATTATATGGTTATTAACCAATGTATTTAAGTACAAATCTAATTGGACTTCATCTTATTACATATACAATGGGAATATTGATACATTACTCGGCTATGTAAGCAAAAATATCAAGGAAAACTCACCAAAGCAAGTTAGTTTATTTTGTCAGCTATCAACGCTCCCACATCTCGCCCAGGCAGGCAATTTGTGGAAGACAATTATTTTGATAAGCTCGTGAACGTCTAATTCAATACTTCAACAAAATTTTGAGATGTAAGAGCATCTTTACCATCTTATATTGAAGGTATTAGACAATCGAATACATATCCTTGAAGGTAAGCTTTAGAAGTATTATTTCGTTTTGCAACTCATTTCATCATGACAAGACTACATAACGAAAATTAATAACTATAACCAGAGCCAATCACAGGAATATATAATATGTATTCAGGATAATAACCAGAGCACCAGGCTCTAACGGATAATACTTTTCAAGAACAGTTCGGCGACTTTTTAAATATCTTTATATTCCCTAATTTTTTTACAGGTCTCGTCCTAGCTTAGTGGTTACTAATGGAGATGAAACACAATAAAAGTACAAAAACATAGTAACTGCAACAGCAATGTTCATAAAAGTATTGGGTTTTAAAAATAAAACATCGGTTAAGACTCTGATGAAATAAGTAGAGCTCATTTCCTGTACATAAAAAAGAGATCTTATTGACAATTTCATTTACCTA
The DNA here is from genome assembly GCA_014332785.1 of Antheraea mylitta. Taxonomy (NCBI): domain Eukaryota; kingdom Metazoa; phylum Arthropoda; class Insecta; order Lepidoptera; family Saturniidae; genus Antheraea; species Antheraea mylitta. Next base: position 711,101 of record JACEII010000116.1, read on the forward strand.
ACTATTCAAAATCAAAATCAAAAATACTTTATTCAGTTTAGACCCTAACAAGGCACTTATGAACGTCAAAAACTACCACCGGTTCGGAAAACAACCCAGCCATCGAGAAGAACCGGTAAGAAACTCGACCAGGTACATTTTTTTAACATGTATTTCCAATACATCATACAATAGCTTTTAGTGGATGCACGGAGAGGAGTCGATTCCAGACAACACTATCGTTCACATACTGATCCACTCTATAATATTCTTTTCACACTAAAACCCGCTTGACGTGGCGCTTAAATCTACAATCCAGCACATCGGTAACATGTCTTGGGACTTTATTGTAAAACCTAACACTATTACCTAAAAAACTATTACTGGTTTTGCTAAGTCTGAGACATCGGACGCCTAGTTTATTATAGTTTCTAGTATTTACATTATACTAGTCTTTACTAAATTTAGTTTTTCAAAGTTTTTACGGCTATTCTTATTAAACTTGGTAAGTTTTTACTAATATAACTTCATACTACAATAAAACGTATGTAACTTGTTATTCCTTGTAGTATAACATTCAAAACTGAAATTTATGAATTCTCATAAAAGTCCATACGAAACATTTTTTCAAAACTTATAGAAAATTTTAAAACACATGGTTTCTCTTTTTAAAAGATCAATGTTTTATTAGAATTTATAGGAACTTTTCTAAAAGGGTCTTTCCTCCGTGCGTATTGTATTATGTGAATGTAACGTGTCATAATAATATGTAACAATTAATAACCATAACACGTACACTGTCACATCGATTACGATACTGTTACGTGCTGTTACAAAGACACTCCATTGATGGAGCGAAACTGTCTCTACCTTGTAAGAAATGCGACATCCTTATAGATTGCAATACAGTTTGCTATTCCATGTATTTATTAGTTTTTCTGGATATTTTATTATTCCTTTTTATACACTTCTTTCTTTAATTGGGCAAATAATTTTAAGCATGCAGGAGATTACAAATAGTATGCGTACAACAAAGCATCACCGACTGTTTTAAAAAAAAGTTGTTACAATGTTTGTCTAGAGAACCATGGAAAATTAACCATTATTTAAATACTAAATTTTGCTCGAATCGTTATAAATTTAAATAAAAAAATCATATTATGTATACAAGAATTGTTTAATAAATAGTATTGTCATTATGTTACAATGCAATTAATTTCTTACTTCGATAAAATTGGTGTTATTACAAATACGTATTGAATACTTGCTTTAAAAAGGTTTCGTATGAAATACACCGCGCTCACCTGAGGCAAGTTCGTGTTATCCTTTTTTTGCAAGTCTAACCTAACTTAACCAAAGCAAGGCAAAAGAACAAGATGGCGAACATTCAGTGAGCGCAGTGCATTTAAAACGTAACCTTTTTAAAGTAAGTATTCAATACGTATTTAACTTTTTTGTAATAACATCGATAACGTTTAAATATACATTTATCACATCAAGGTTGAATAGAGTAGGAGAATCGATTTAAAAGCTACGTATTTAATACTATTAAACTTTTACCTTATATCTCATTACCTAACATTACTTCAGAATGTAAACAGTATCACTGACCCATGGCGAAGAGTTTTACATGGATTAAATTAAGATTACAGAATATGTTTCGATTGCATTAAAATCTAAAAAGTAGTAACGATCGACAAACGTGTTTCGCTATTGAGGTTGATTGAAATAACTGCGCGACCAGACGGACACTAACATTTTATTACACGTTTATAGTAAACTATTGCAATATGCAAATATATTTTAATGAACCTGTCGTTACGTGGGCGGTGAAAGTAAATTAATTGATTCCGACGCGGACAGACTACTTATAACAACAATGTTGTATTTCAACATTTCATTTCTGTCATCTCTCGACAAAAGATGAGGAAATTTATCATTGATATTCTAACTATTTAATACATAGTAAAATAAGAAAGCAGTAGTAAGAAATAGTAAGGAAAACTGCTGAATTTTTTACTGAAATCTAGCGACCACGGCGGACGTTGTCCTGACCAGATAATACAAAAAACCTTAATAAGTTATATATCTAAAGCTTTCTCGTCAATCACCTTATCTACAGGTGAAAATCGCATGAAAATCCGTTCAGTAGTTTTAAGATTATCGTCTGTCTGAGACGTGGCAGAGGGCTTTGTTCTATAATATGTTGTTATTGTTATAATATGTCTATGTTGTGATATGACAAATATTTAACGAGTTCATGTTCAAAATATGACAGCAGAACAATATAAAAGAAATAGTCTAAAAGTTTGATCGGAAATGCACAAATAAGAATAATAGATAATAAGAAAGCGCAGTTAAGAAACTTGCTTGAATTGTAATTGGGTTGCATTTAAATAAGGTCAATAAAAATCCCTTATCGAACTGAAAAACTCTCAATTTTCCGATAGTAAATATATGGAGGAGTTGTTGAGGCGTGTATGCTTGGTACACATATACGTTTCAACAACTCATACATATATGAATAGTTAGCTAAGATAGGTCGCGATTTTGCATGCAACAGGCAACAGCCAAGCCGAGGTGTGCCGTGCACCCTTTTCTTTTTTTTTTGTCCCCTTTTAGTCCTCAGACGTAATCCGAGCTCTCTTTTGCCATATATATCTTTCTTTCCTTTTTTCTGCCGTGTTCCGCCGTGCACCCTTGAGCTGGTTGCCAAAATAAAATCGGCTGTGTGCCTTAAGCGCTCGCCTTAGTAGTCCGGTGAAGCTGTTAAGACCTTGCTGGGTCAATAGCGTAGTCATTTCGAAAACAAAAAAAGTCAATAAAAATGTCTAAATGGTTAATATTTCTATGTAAGAAATGATCAAAAAGAAAAGTCAATAAACCGAAGATAAATTATAAATCGAGAAATCATAATAGACGGACAACTTTCAATGCAAAATGCAACAAAGTATTCGATTGAAGAAGGCGTGACTTTGCGGAAAACCATCATTAAATAGTATCGTGGACATACATTTCCGCTATCGCTTCTCACTGCAAGAGAAATTGTTTGATGTTACTTATGGCAGGCGTACCTGATAAAGTTAAATCTGACACTAGTAATAAAAAGAGCTTAGCAACTGTTTGTATGTAATTTTTTTTTTCGAAATGACTACGCTATTGGCCTAGCAAGGTCTTAACAGCTTCACCGGACTACAAAGTTGTATGTAACTGTAAAATATAAAAAAGTATAATAAATGAAAATCTATAATCGATTTTGGTCGTTGCACATTTATCTACAACATATTTTAATTAATTGCGTTTTTTTATATTTCATAGTCATATATTAAAAGTGTCATCCGAGATTTAACCGTTAACCAAGGACACGTTTTTAATTACTTTCTTCTAATTATATCTATCTATATATTACTTTAATAAAACTGTGACAAGGCCAAATCTGTACATATGATATTTTTTGAAAATTATAATCGGGGTAGACTTTGTTATCAATATAGAAGCCAAAAAGAAACTTTTTACAATTTTGTGTAACTGTCTGTCTGTGCTTGTGAACACGTATCACTCTGAAAGTATTTAACCAATTTCGACGAAACTTGACACAGTGATAACTAATATTACAAGGTTACATCTAGGATACTTTTTTTCCCATAAAATGCTAGGGATTCTCTAGGATAACGGACGAAAGACAAAATTTTGTATTCGATGAAATTCTTGACGTATTTTGGTAAATTTCATTAAATGACTCAAGATATAAGAAATTTTATTCAAGTAAAACAAAGTATGAAAGTTATACAACGTAGCTAAACAAAAGAAAGTATCTTTGGAAATTCATCGGCTAATTATTATAAATCTGGTTTAAAAATACAATTATTCCTAGTTATGACCAATGTGAAACCCCATTGAACATTTAACTAGTGACAATATAAATAATATGCAAAATTGGACTAATCATTGTAAAGTTCTGGAATTATTTCTAATTTTTAAGCCTTTTATTATATAAAGCTTTTTGTATTATGCTTTTAAAATTGTCTTAGATAGATCCATTCACAGTAACAGTATTGCAGAGTAGTTTTAAATAGCCATTTTTACAAATTAACAGATATGGATTATTTGCTTTATTGCACAGAACTTATTGAGCTAGTTATTTGATGAGTCTCTCTTAATGTTTACTGATTATGTAAACGTGAAACTATATATCGAACAATTGATTTTCAACTTAAGGAACATTATCCTTTATCTGTCATACAGTTATCAAACGAAACGAGATGTCTTCTTTGACGAAACACTCAGACTTATACAGAAAGGTTGTTTATCTAAACTCACCTCTTTTAAACCCCCAAAAATGTAAACATTGTAGCCCGTAAAAAGGATAGTTTTCTTTCAAACATTTATTTCGCGTTATCAATAATAAATAGGTATTATTGGCAATGTCTACAAAAGTTTCTTACTGATTCATAGTACATAATTCAGACATTGTACGTAACCCATTTCGTACATTACTGTTCGTTTCAATAGTATTTTCAATCGGTTGACAACTACTTCACCTTTTAAAATTGGTCTCAATCGTCCGTTATTTGCGAGATTACAATCTTAATTTTAAGCATAAGCTTCTGTATGAAATGTTTATAAGGTGCCTAAAGATGTGTGTGTGTCGGTGTTTACTCTAAGAGAAGCAATACGTTGAAATTGCAATATTTGTTGTGTAGGCGTTTAGTTATGTTTATTTATTAAAGCACACTTTACTGATAATATATTATTATATAAGCGACACATATGAACTATCGTATTATCAAAGGAAATGTTATTTTTATAAATAGAAATTTATTTATTTTATAAAATTGTAGGTACAGTGCTACAACAACGAATAGTGGTTTTAAAATTAACATGTATCTATAGTAATTGAGAGTAGTCTACAACCTAATTAATTATTTTACATAGATAAATTTTATATAATAAGATTATATTATATTTCTATCTGTTAAAGAATAAAATTACACAGTGCATCATCTTTACGAGTTTACCACAAACTACGGAGTGTAAGCAACATAATATCTCTGTGTATGTGTCTGTCAAAATGCGTTAAATTAAGGTGGCACTACAGTAGCAACAAGGTTCATTCTTGTTCAATTATTTCAACAGGTTTTATAAAAGTAAACAAATCAAATCAAAGACGCTTTGTTCAATTTAGGCGCTTGTGAACGTCGAAAGTACCACTGGTTTGGACAAACAAGCCAGTCATCGAGAAGAACCGGCAAGACACTTATCGGGTTTACCTTCCATGATACATGTTTTACAAACATAGATAACATATAATAATAATATTACGAATTAATGTTAAAGTGACCTTTTATCTAAAGACCCAACAGAGAATCTAGTGATTTGTTTAGGGGTGATAAAAAAGGGTATGTAATAAAAATACACTTTTGGTATTCACACATTCTCATTTCAAAAAATTACAACAAAAAGCCAACGCCTCACGGTGTACCGAGGCAATCACCCAACCAAGCACTGATCGGGCCCGACGTTGCTTAACTTTGGTGGTCGGACGGAAGCCTGTGTTTTCAACGCTCTATCCGACACTGTGTTTACTCGCATAACTTTCACACAAAAAGGTCAGAATTTTTGTGCCTCTTAGTAATTACACATCAATAAACAATTGCTATAATTTTAAAATAAATAAATAATTTATTTATTACTTAGAACTTTAATTCGATCCATTATAATGTTCTTTTATGAGATCTGAAAGTAGTTCGGCAATCATGACAACGGGGGCGTTCGTGTTACCTCGTACTACTTTTGGCATTACACTCGCATCAGCAACTCTTAGACCTTCTATACCGTATACCTTCAAATTACTGTCCACAACAGAACCCATAGCGGCAGTACCCACTGAATGCCACGCTGAAGTTACTACAGCCTTAGCTTTGCACTTTATTAATTCATCACCTTCTAAATGTTCACAGCCCTCCACTTTTAAATCAACAACTTGTGCATTCTTACTTTTAAAATAATTTGTATTGGCCAAAGACCAGACCATCTTTATTAAACGAGGAACAGGTTCTATATCTTCTACGTTTTCAAAAGTACCTGAATAAATAAGAGGTTTCTCTTCAGGATCTGTAGATCTCAACCTAACTTTTCCTCTAGATTTGGGTTTCAACAATAATGTTGCTATAGAAAGTAATTCGTAATTTTGATTAATATCATCTAACCCTGCGCATATATCGCTGTTAAAACCAATAGTTAAGCAACCATGGTAGAATGAAGAGTACTGCGGTATGCACGAAGGATAGAAACCATATTCAGGAATATTTGGTATCTCATCGCTTAAAGGTAAATATGCAGCCATGCTTTCATATCTAGCTAGAGATCCAGACCTATTGTAAAGATATCTTATGACATCCATTGCTTCTGCTGCTTCATCATGAATGCAAGTACCATTATCTACAGCTATATAGTTCAAGATCATGACGTGGTCGTGTAAATTGTCTCCAACAGGCAGGTCCCTAACTACATCAATACCTAACGAATCTAAATGGTCCTTAGGGCCTACTCCAGACAAAAGCAACAATTTAGGTGTATTAAAAGTGCCAGCCGATATAATCACTTCCTTATTTACGTAAAATATTAGTTCTTTCTTATTTTTGATTAATTTAATTCCTAATGCCGTGTTATCTTCGATCAGAATTTTCGAAACTAATGCGTTTTTAAGAATAAATAAATTTGGTCTCGTTGACTTATTAAGTAAAGCTGTTAGGGTACTGTGTCGTTGACCGTTGTGTATCGTATGAGAAAAACGTCCGACTCCTATCTTCTCTGGGTTTGTCATATCATCTACTCTGTTAAACCCAAGCTCTTCAAAGGCTTCTATAAATTTGTTCATTGATTGTGTTGTTTCTTTATACCCTGCTACCTCAATAGCTCCTTTACGTCCGTGATATTTCATTAACTGTGGATTATTAATGATATTTTCATCAGTCATATCTTCAGTTTTTACAAAGTAATTAAGAACATTAGTCCAGTTCCAAGTTTCGCCAACTATTGATGCCCATTCGTTGTAGTCTGCTGGGAAACCTCGGGTGTATACCATGTCGTTCAAGGAGCCACTGCCTCCGAGCATCTTGCCTCGTGGCTGTCGTTCCACACCGCCATCTAGCGCTTGACTGGTGTATAAGTTGTTTACGCTGGTTAAGTTCCAATCATATTTACTCGCTTTAAGTGTATTTAAAAATGGAGGCACCTGAAAATTATTTTTTAATTATTTCTGACTGTCAAGAGAATCCCATATTAGTGACGGAATATTTACATACCATTGAATATATACAAACCAAGTACTTTATTGTTATAGACCTTAATCAATTCTCTCATATAATAAATTTACAGAATGCCTCATTCATTATATGCGATAGCAGATATAAATTATGATGTTTTTCAAAATATCTAGTTCTAAAAGTTTTCAGTATCCTTCCGTAATCATTTCAAATAGTTCAAGTTACTAATTAATAGGCGTGGTTTCTATTTTAATCATTACAAAAATACTTACAATGCTTTCCTTTGGTGGATTTCCACCTGCTTCAACCAGTAAGACGGAGAAGTTAGCCACCTCCGAGAGCCGCGCGGCAAGGGTGCATCCCGCTGTACCGCCTCCCACTATGATGAAGTCAAAACAGGATCCATCTAAGATAATATAAATACTGAATGCAGATAACATTGTATTTATATTTGGCAACCAATCTTGATAATCTTGAGCATTATTAGTACCATTGTCGTGTAGATAATGAGACTACAGGTTTCTTGGGCTCATTTCAATGAACTAACAAGATAATACCGAATAATTCATTTATGAGATGATAGAATTATAAACTACGATAAGCTATTAGTTATTAGTTCATTTTCTTGTATAATGTTCTTTTTTAATGACGCGTAATCACGTCTCAAGCAAACCTACTTTTGTATATTATTTTAAAAAGTTCACCATTTCACCGTAAACCCACGTCTTTTTTTCCGAACTGACTACGCTATTGGCTTTACTAGGCTTTTACAGCTTCACCGGACTACTAAGGCGAGCGTTTAAGGCACTCAGCCGATTTTATTCAAGGGTGCACGGCACACCTCGGTTTGGGCTGTTACCGAGGAAAACCCGATCTGACCTAGTTAAATTATTCTAAGCTATTCGTACATGTATTCATTTGTGAATCATGCAATTATAAAAATTGCATGATTCAGAAACACAACATGTATATCGGAACAAACCCACGTAATTTTAACTGACGAGTGAATTAGAGCTAGCTATAAAGTGCGGTAACCGGACCACGCTCGTACATGCTTAGTAAAAGATTTTCAAGCTATTCTTTTGTTTCGAGATAGAACTTTAGTCAATCCCTTTGTAAGAATAAGAGAATCAACATTGACAAAATTGACTAAAACCAAGTTTCGTTTCGTAATGGTTCGTTTTCATATAATACTAGCTACCGTCCGCTACTTGTTTCACGTTGAGAATTTAAAACCTAAAGTTAATATCTATCTAATACCTTTAAACGAGCAATTCTTGTATACTTTTATATTTGTATATATTCAGGATCTTGAAAACGAGACATCATGGAAATAGATGACAATCTATTTCCATGAAACTTAGTATGTAGGTAGTTTCGGGGACGATAAATCGATCTAGCTAGATTTTATTCTTAGAAAACTTTTTTAACTGAGATTTCAGGCAATGAAAAAGTATAGCTAGAATATGAAGGTTTCGCCGGCGCTGTCAAAATAAAAATAGCTTAGATGGAAATTGGTTGCTTCGAAAATCCGTGTAGCCCCAGTTCGAATCCGAGTGTATATTTTTTTTATAAAATGATAATTTTGTAAGGAAAACTTAACAATTTATTTTAATTAAATAAATGATTTTATTATTATAATTACAAGAGAGATATATTTTTTAAAGTGAAAAATGCAAATTTTATGAGGCAAACCTAACAGTTTATTTTAATTTAAAAATGTTTTTTAAAGAACCGAGCTAGGCTCGGTCGCCCAGCTACACTAACCTTTTATCAGTGTAATTTTCTTTCAAATTGGGTACCTAACTCTAAAGAAGATCCCCTGCGATTATAAGAAACAGATTGAAATAGAACGTTCTAGTTTGAAATTATTATTTTTAAATTTACACTCACTTTGAATTCTGGCGTCATTCGGCCACGATTCAGTCACGAGTAGGTAAGAAGCGGCAAAGAACTGAAGAGATGAGCCGACAGCAGCACCGAAAGCTCCTAAGTACATGATCTCTGCAATATTAAGTGAGTTTTAAACAAAAACAACATTAAATAACCCGTACGTCCTATATTGAATTACAATTACCACTAAAATAAAATAAATTATAAGAATTACCGCCTATTTTTTTAGCAAAGTGTAGTCCAAGTGGTTGTCTACCGCAGCACATTGATTAAAATTTAATGATCTTAGTATGTTATAATAGTGTACCAAAATGTATTTGGTAATCAACATGTATTCACTTAATTCAGTTTTAACTTCATAACTTGTTACGAAAATTACTTAATATTACAAAATATATACAATGTTAAAACCTCATTAGAGAATACACATATAATTAAAAACTAATTAAGTAAATCGGTGCAGCGGTATATACCAGATCTAAGCACACTAACAGGGAGATATTACCAAGTATAATATGCAAGGAAAAACATATATATAACATGAAATGGAAAATAAAAAGAGTATTTATTTATATTATTTAACTAGCTATGCCCGTGACTCCGCCCGCGTGGAACCTAATAAACAGTGACTAATAAAGTCATCTGAATGTATAACTCCATTTACTTTTTTACTTTTCTCTCGTATTTAAATTGTCATTTAAATTACAATAATTTTTGATAGAGAGAACCGATGTTAATGAAACTAAGACTAAATGTTACTGGAAGATATTCATTACGATTTCCTTTACTTTACTTAATACAGATAACAGTAATGCGTGTCCAAACGAACAGACGTTTCTAAAAATGATTGAAATGTACCTATTTCTTATTCTAAGACACCTGTAACATTTTTGATGTGAAACATCTATAGGCGCGGGTAAATCTGATTTTTGGCGTGGCGACGACGCGACGATGGCATTCGCAAGCGACTGTGCGTAATCTCTTTTGCCATACTGGACTCGCATACCTATAGTGTAATTTGAGATCCGTTTGATTCGAACAATTTCGATGTTTCACATCTGCCAGGCGCCCCATGACAGCTCAATTTTTTTTTTCATGAAAATCTAAAGAGTGCCGACACGTTAGATTTACATTTTTATTATAAGTATATAGAAGACTAGCTTTTGCTCGTGGCTTCGTTTACATTAATGTAGATTTTGGGAATAAGATACAGTCCATATTACTCGCTAATAAAGATACTGTCATCATCCTCTATACTACGCACACTAAATGCGAAACGCCTATTTAATTTTGCGCGAGAAAAAATTTGGTACAAATGTAACAACCTATAAAATGTTGTATTTAATTTTAACAAGTCGATGCGAAATAGTAAACAGCGAGACACGTGAAACTAACGATTGATGATATGATATACAAATGACAGAAGTATGTAAGTAGGTGGTAGAGCCCCGCTGAAGCTATTTTTTGTTTCACTCCTCCGGGGTAGTTACACCCCTCTCACAGATAACCGACGTGCAATAACAGTGCTTGCATTGTTGTGTTTCGTTCGGTCAGTGAGAGAGCCGGAGGCTCACGTCCCTTCCTCTTTCCTTCTTTCCCTTTCCTTCCCCTCCCCTTTCTCCCATATACAGGCTGGCAACGCACTTGCGACGTCCCTGATGTTGCTAGTGTCTATGGACGGTGGTGATCACTTAACATCACGTGACCCACCAATTCGTTTGCCTCCTTTGATATAAAAAAAAATCCAATAAGCAAAAACGCAATAATCAGTGCAAACTGTTCTCTTAAAATGGATCCAAATGACATTATTTGTAATAGTCCAATCATTTAAGGAATGTTAATCCCAATCTACGAAATAATTACATAGAAGGAAAGATATCGTTGGTTAATTAAGTAAAAGTACCTGGGCGGCTGAGCCTAGCTCGGGTCTTTGAAAAACATTTTTAAATCAAAATAAACTGTAAGGTTTGTCTTATAAAATTAACATTTTTTTACGAAAAAAAAAAAAATATTAAAAACATATATCTCATCTGCTGTCACTCGGATTCGAACTGGGGTTACACGGATTTTCGAAGCAACTGATTTCTATCTGGGCTATTTTGGTTTTGACGGCGCCGGCGAAACTTACCTTTATATTCTAGCTATATTTTTTCATTGCCTGAAAACTTAGTTAAAAAAGTTTTTTATCAATAAAATCTAGGTAGATCGATTTATCGTCCCCGAAACTACCTACATACTAAGTATCACGGAAATAGATGATGCCGTTCCCGAGATTCTGAATATATACAAATATAAAAATATACAAGAATTGCTCGTTTAAAGGATAGATTAAAATGAATAACAAATACATTTTCTATAGTTTGGTTATATTTATTTATTATAGAAACACAGGCAGAACAGTATATAATTATAGTAACAAGAAAAACCGCTTAATTGAACGAAACTGATTGAATATAACGTTTACTCATTAAATATACCCACTAATATTTGAGATTACTATATAATTTTGGACTATTCTTGACAACAAAAAGGTAATTTTATTTAAAAAAATTAAAAAAGAAGTTATTAAACACATATTTTATCTAAGCTAAGTCAACACGTGGAATATGGTTAAAGTATAAACACGATAAATAAATAGCAATTACTTCAATGTAATGGAATGAGAATTATTTACAAGATATAGGACTCGAAAAATATGTCAACATTTGGTAAATCAACACAGTTTCATTATATGCATTGTAAATAGAAATGTTTGTGTCACATATATTTACCATAATTCTGTGAAATTAAAACACTGCAAATAGAGATGATATAAAAATACGTACAATATTACCCAGTTCAATAAACACTAGGAAATATTAGTTTTGATGAAATTAATCACGACGAACTAAACACAGTACACAGAAAACAACAACTCGTTATGCTTACTTCTGTTTTATAGCAACAATGAGTCAATGAACTCAGTACATTGAACGATAATGAAAAAATACCTTTAACCTACTTAATGCCATTATAAAAATGTTGAAGATTGAACAATGAATTACTAATACGTATTATTTTACTCACGCCTGTATCCTGAAAGTTAGCACACAGGGACTCAAATGTGACTCACGTGTTATTTTTTTACTAAAAGAAGGACTGGCGACAGTAGTGAAAACTCAAAACAAAACGGTGTCCCCCTTTGAACGTTTATGTAAATTATAATTTGAATTGCAAAAATTTTAATTGAATCACTTGCATATTGAAATTATTAACATTTGTCTGGTTTTTATATCTGTTTACGCTCAAAGCAATAATTATATTAATATATTTTTAAAAAGTTTACTAATCCATCAAAAATATAGTATCAATGTTACATGTACACAGGTCGCTAAACTATGCGTCACTAGTATGACAGTAGCCGCGCAAGCGCAACATGATCGGTCACATTTACTAGCATGTCATTGACGCGAAATCATAAACTTATGTCCTACCAAAACTACCGTTCAACGCACCTAAACAAGTTTATACTTCGAAAAAATCTTGAAAATTAAATACATACCAGAATGCAGGTACGAAGTCAGAGGAGAAATGTGATCAGCTTGAAGATATCGCCCTCTTCATACCATATCAGCTACAGATTGATTATCTAAAATCTATCCGATATCAATGCTTATTGGAAGCAGCTCGTTTTGTGACCGATACCAAGAGGTGAAGAGCAACCGCTTACACAAAACGTGATCACTCATTGTGTAACTCATTGGATAACAAATAACATCACTGCATGGTTTAGTTTGCATCTTTCTCTTAACTTTATTTTTGGCAATCAATCTTTCAGATTATCACTGCCATTGTCGCTTAGTAAATAATATTACAAGCGTCGTACCATCACTTCAGTATTAAGCATCGTGTGAATCAATAATCTAACAAGATGGTGGATCCTTTGTTAAAACCTTCCAGGGAGTTTTTGTGGCATCTCAGAATTTCATGCTCCGTGGTATTATTTTCCATTCACTTCACTTATGCACAATAAACTAACTATATTACGTAAAACACCACCAAATTTACACAATATATAATATAAAATCCACTACATGACGGACTAAAATCCCGCCAAAAATACAGTCTGCATCTTTCTCGAAGCTGTTTATCATGAATGCTATATTTTATTAGTGATGCGTTTCCGTACAAAAAGACAGACAAATATTTCTAAAATTGATTGTTTTTTATTACTTATTCCTAGACCAGCTATACTCAACCTGTTGCCCGCCGGGTCTTTGAAGTTAACCCATCCGATTATACTTTAAATTTCGTGGGCATCAGAAAACTATAAGCACGCTAAGTTAAATAGATCCCAGATAACCCGACCGCAATATGTTCCTTATGATGTAAGGGTTATATCAAGCTTGTTTCTTGGACTCATTATTCACTACATTAATACATTGTTAATTTGAAATGACGTTTTTTTTATTTAATACCTAAATATTTGTAGTTTGCGGCCCGCGACACCATGACTGGGACGTGTTTGTGGCCCGTTTAAAAAAGGATAAGGACCACCGATCTAGTCACGTGCAACATTTTTTAATACAAATCTAATAACAAGAAATGAGACTCATTAGCAGACAGTTTATCTTACAGAGCTCATCGAAACATTTCTCTTAGTAACTGAGGGATAATACTGAAATCATTGGTTAAGTTATAGAGTTTTGAAGAGGCTCTGAAGGGCAGAGAACAGACTATTTTTTGAAATTATAGAGTTTTTTACCTTATCAAGGTTCTAATGCTTACCAAAACAAATTCCATCAAATGCGCATTCAGTTTATACGTAATGTGTGCACAAATAATGTGTGCACAAATAATGTGTTCTGTTTTAAAGTTCTTCATATTTTTGTCCCGTTTAACTGTAGTAAAGATGACAGATCTTATTTTCAAAATAACCAGATCAAAATAAAAATGTTATTTTATTTATTTAAATGTTTATTGTATTAAAAAAGGAAGAGTTACATGCGATTGGTATATTTGTTCAGTTTTAACGTATATACAATTAACTCCGTCTATAAAAGGGCTGAAAACTCGCGTACTTCAGAAATGGAGTGAGCTAATTTGGATGCCAACATATTTTCTATATAATAGTTTTATATATGACATTATGCTCTATTTTCATTTATTATTATTAAAACAACTTACATTATATATTATTAGGAAATACCATAGGATAAATTATACAATATATTTTACATAATATACTATAAATTGATATACAAAAGTTAATAATATAATTATAATTATTATTTTTCCGATTTCATTTCATTTATTCCGCGCCCAATCTCTCGCAGAGTCCAAAGTATCCCAACAGTATGGGACCCTGATCCAATCCGGTTCGCAAGTTGATAGAAGTTACCCGAAACTCTGGTGCATCGATCAGATAGTACCTGAAGCGGGAGTTGTATTATATTTAAACATTGCTTGCACATTATAGACTGACAAGCTGAAATATCCGTGAAACAGACAAATCAGAGGCAAGTTATCAAGCATATACCATAATGTTGTGTTAAAAAATAGCCGTTGTAAATCGTTGTCAATTATTCTGCTGTTCTATATCATATTGCAGTTTATAATGACACGATAACAATAGGAATATTCGATCGTCGTATCTTAATTTTGAGTGTGAATGAAATGACGTACTACTCTACTCTTCACACGTATTGATTGTTGCATATTACTTGCTTGTTCTCGTGTTGAGATAACACCAGTCTACCTGTTAACTTTACTAATATTATAAATGAAAATATAAATTTGTTAATCAATCATCATGAAATCAATTATCCAATCTTCAATTCGCAGGGAGCCGACCGCCGCCTGTCACGAGTGCGGCCTGAGGAGGATACCGCGCAGCACACTCTGTCTGAATGTGCTGCATGGGAGGTGGAACGCCGCACTCTGGCGGTGGCGGTAGGAGAAGATTTGTCGTTGCCGAGCGTGGTTTTGTCCATGCTCGGCAGCGAGCAGGCATAGCGAGCAGTGGCCTCCTTTTACGAGGAAGTCATCTCGCAAAAGGAGGCGGCGGAGAGGGCCCGTGAGGCGGACCCCCTCAGTAGCCGTCTTCGCCAACGAAGGACCGGCAGGAGGAGGCGGCGCTTTGCCTAACTCCTCCTTCCACCGTAGTCGGACCTGAGGACATGTAGTCGGAGGGCTCATCCCCTCATTGCACAGGTCTGGCGGACGTGGGGGGGGGCAGCTAGTGTGTACCCAGCTGCCTTTCTATAGGTAGGAGTCCGGCAGCCACATTCCGCCGGGCGGACCGTTGGGGCGGCTATCTAAGGGGAATAGCTTAGACCGATCCCTTGCCGCCCCAACGTAACGGTCTGTCGGTACACCGTGGGGTTTTAGTCCGTGCGAGTCGGACATAACCCACTCTCCCCCTGGGAGGGTGGGTATCCATAAGAGATTTCCCCACGTAAAAAAAAAATTAAATACGCTACTTCTGTTTGGAAACGGTTATATAATAGATTAGAAAATATTCAAAGAGAGTTTCTATGCTCTATGATTGAAATTAATATATTTAGTCAATCCGCCAGCTTTCTTTAAAAAGCCATAAAACAGATTATTTTATTTTAAACTAAAGTTATACTTTATTTTTAACCAACGAAAAAAACGGAGGAGGTTCTCAATTCGTCGCGTATATTTTTTTTATGTATGATCACGCATAACTTTTTACAATATAGTCCGATTTTAAAAATTCTTTTTATTGGAAAGGGTATACTCCAAAGTTGGTCCCATTTAAATTTGGGGAAAAAATTTTAACCCTAAAGGTATGAAAATTGAGAATGATTGATTATTCACGCACTGATTATATTTATGACCGCGCATATCTTTAGACAGAATAATCCGAATTAAATTTATATCCTTTGATTTGAAAGAGTGAGAATACCTAGAAGTTGGTCCCATATACATGTAAACATGAAAAAAGCAACCCCAAGGGTATGAAAACAGGGCATGATTTATAATTCAGCTTCTGAGTTGTGTACTACAAATAAATTAAGCATGTAGTAATTAGTAAGATCATAGCCACAAAAAATTATAAAATAAAAACTTTTTAACGAAAAATTAAACCGCCGAAAAAACTGAAAAGAAAAAAATAATAAACCTTTTACATTATTCATCTTAATAACTAAGTTCTTAAACTAATGTAAGTATACCTAAGAAATTTTGAGTCGGCGCCAAACAATTAATGAACAAAGATCACTAGATTACTTAAATTTACACAAATAACCAAATTAAATTAAAAACACAATGTGAGATCTCCAGCGGTAACGTGTGTGCCCGTTCGGGTTGCTTCGTAAGCGTTCGGCATGCAAGGGGTGTGTCACGCTGCGCCGCCGCCGCGCATCACGCTTTACGTAATTAATTAATTTGCTTGATTGGCGCCGACTAAAAATTACTTAGGTATACTTACATTAGTTTAAGAACTTAGTTATTAAGATGAATAAAGTAAAAGGTTTATTATTTTTTGATTTTCAGTTTTTTCGGCGGTTTAATTTTTTGTTAAAAAGTTTTTATGTTGTTGAGTATTTAAATTCGGAAAGATTTGGATGCTTGGATTGTCTGTTGCTTTTTAAATTGGTTTATTTAATTTAATTTTAAATTCGTGCTACATTTGAAGCTTAATCTTACTAGTTAATTATCATTCGTTTATTTGATTTTATTTACTGCCCAAAAAATTAAAAAAATGTATGCTTAACGCTTGGGCCACGGAGCGGATTGTTCTCTCAAGAACTATTTGTTTCTTATGTTATATTGCTTACATGTATTTTTGAGTACAATTGTTTGTTGCCCTAAATAAATAATTAAAAGAAAACATCAGCAATATAGAAAAGGCGAGCGAAGTCGCAGGCAAAAGTTACTTGTCAGTTATTTGATACTGCACTTAATAGTATGAATTTATTGTGGTGCATTAAAAATCTATCTTATTTAGATATATATAAAAATCCAGTGTCCTGATGTTTGGACTTTGAAACTGCCCAACCGATTTTCATGAAACGTCGGCATTTATGTATAATTTGGTCCAACTTAAGAGATAGGATAATTTATATTTCGATTTAACGCCTCAATCGCATAGACGTCGCCACGCAAATAATCTATCATAATTAAAACTCTGCATATAATAACTGAACCACAGCAGCGGTAATAAGAACATAAAATAATAACATACCTCACAATCCATCTGTAAGAATTTTCAATCGGCACATAGAATCCCGGTTCGTTAAGCAGCAAGTATTTCTGTAAATCCTTAAAATCCTCATCAGAAGTCGAGTTCAAAGGGTAAACGTGTATAACACCGTTCGCGGCTTGATCCGCTTTATGTATCTGCGGGAGACTCCTACCAACCAGAACGACTCGCAAGTCCTCATCATGAGAGTTCTTGATGAACAAATTAACATTTAAATACTGCTCCATGTAACCGGGAACATGTTTTGTAACGACACAAGCGACAAGCACTTCCTTACAGAGGAAATCGCTATGGAAAAGTCTGATGAATCTGTGTTCGGGGCACATTTCGTCCGATGGATTTATCTTCAAGCACGAACCGCCTACAAAACTATCGTCGAAGTGAACTTCCAAACATTCCTGTTCCCCTGGGACGCAAGACAGACCATAACGAACTTTATTATGCTTCCCCAAATCTAAATTAACAGACACTTGTACCATTGATTCACCAGTTACTACGCTTGGTTCGCCATCTTCCTCATTAGTCTCAGCGTCAATTTTCTGGCTTTTAAGCTTAAAAACATTCTCCAAAGCGCTCCTTATTTTCCTCTTGATATTCTTCGGCTGTTCATCATCTTCCTCTGGTTCAGACTCAGCCTCTAAATCATTAAGGGTCTCTTTTGGAATTATATCGTT
The DNA here is from genome assembly GCA_014332785.1 of Antheraea mylitta. Taxonomy (NCBI): domain Eukaryota; kingdom Metazoa; phylum Arthropoda; class Insecta; order Lepidoptera; family Saturniidae; genus Antheraea; species Antheraea mylitta. The sequence goes on from JACEII010000116.1 coordinate 729,124, forward strand.
TTCTTTACTTCTAATCGAGTGCAGGTCTTGGCGACTAAGTTGAAAGGACTCCCTGTATTTGATAATACCGGATTCGTCTTTGTAGAATGCTTGTTGAGACACGTGGATTTTATCTATAGTGGAAAGAAGGTAGCCATGAGGCCCGTGCGACGAGTTAGGCTGGTATCGCATATGGCGGAGATTAAACCAGGGCACGGGACAGAGGACCTGGAATATCAAATACTATTTTAAGAACATAGGAGATAACTATATCTAAAGTGCATTAATAAGCCGTTCAGCTAATCCTACATGGGCCAAGAGCACAGGGACGGTCTTCGCTCCTTTAGGATTTAGACAAGACTACATACATTAATAATGTGCTATGTAAATTAACTCTGGATTACCATTTCATGCAAAGAAATGTTGAGTTAGCTAAAGTAGCTAAATACGCTTAATTCATCTTGCAGAATAAACGAGTGAATGGGAACTTGCAAAATTTACTGAGAAAAAAATTCAACCAGAAAATATTATTCTTCCTGAAAAGTTTGGATATTTTATATTTACTTCGTGGTATCTTCATATAATTGTTTGAAACGATTGTTATTTAGTAGCGTATTCGGAAGACATCGTTATGAAACCACAGCATGTTGGTATGGCTTTTACTAAGTCCGCCACCTGCTACCTACTACCCTCGAATTGAATGCCTGTCGGCAAGCACCTGTTGTTGTGTTCCGGCACACGTACTTGAGAACTCTCTCATGGGTTTAACGTGTTTACCAATTTAGGTCACACCATCATTTAACATCAGGTGATGTTGTGATCAAAGTACAAAAAAGTGAAATATATACTACACTTACCTCTCCGTACAACCTCCTCTTCAATCCTTGCCCTCTACAGAACGAGGTCTGAAAGGGTAGTTGACAAGGCACCCGCGTGTTTAGGAACTGCCATATACTACCCCATAGCGCTCTATCTCTCAATAGGAATTGCCCGTATTTGTTCACTTCTTCGGCCATAGAAACAGAGTTGTTATCGCATTTATCCAATGTCATGGCTTCGTGAGTCCAGGCCGGTGCAAATATAGCCAGGGAGCATCCATATCTGTGAGCCACTTTAACCGCCTAAGAAGAAACCAAACATTTCCTTTATCGTGTTACAGGTGTCTCTTCACGGTTTCCTTTGAGGTTAGAAATAGAACTGGCTCTTGAAAGTTACAGTGATAAGAATTGAGGAAATGGTTTTTAAATATAACGAAAATATTCTACCATCAAGCAGAAAGTAGTTGCAAAACACTAGATACACGGAGTGAAATTGAAGACGTATATGGGAGATTTTGGCAGGATCTTGAAAAATAGCAAGTAGTGGATTTCATATTATATTCATAATCTTGTGTTATTTGAATAGTTTTTTTTTGTAATATTAGTGGTTTTTTTACGTAATATAGTTCGGTTATTATATATGATATTTGGGCTCCCTGGAAAGTTGTAACAAGAGGACCACCACCTTGTTAGTTCATTAAAATCATCGCAAGAAACTTTTAATATTATTACCTAGTCGACGATGGCATTAATAATCTACTAAAGGATTGCGTTGCCAAAAATAAAATTAATGATATGACACCAAATAATATAAATATTTAGTTATTGCGACGCTACTTGGCCAAAGACCGAGCTGTCGGTGGAGGCAAACATCGCAATGAAAGTCATAGCATTGTGATAGAGCTTTTAATAATGGCCATTTAGCTAGTTCTAAGGTTGAACTACAAGGTTAGCATCTTATATGTGATCCCGTAGATACATTTGAGAGCCAATGATTGTTTAAGTTTAGTGTCGCTAGCCTAATTCGCAGACACTATTCAATTTTATATTTCCCATAAGACCACATATATTACGCATAACACTCAAACCCATAAAATGATGACATCAATGATCAATTAATTTATATTATCGTGATTATTTTACTAGGTGCGCAGGATATAAAAGTACATGCAACATTGAGAAGGGCATAATACGCTGTGACAAGCAGCAAATCAAAAATATAATCGTATATAACGAGTATATATTCAGAATGTGAATTCAAGTGAATGAGTTTCAGGGGTACTGACCGCCTGCGTGTTGAACTGCCCCCCTCCATAGAAGTTCCTTCCCCAGACATCGATCCCGATGTACAAATCGGTGAGCCTCTCACCCGCGGCCGCAGCGCTCGAGGACACGTGCCCCTCCGTCCACGAGTAGTTCGTGAAGAGCCCATCGCATACGTCAAAGAATGCCCTGTTACCTTATACACTTCACTATTCATACAGTTCTGGTGAGATCATCACTAACATGCCCTACTTAATGGTCGGCAAATTGGTCATCCGAAAGAGCCAAATATAAACAATACAAAACTGAATTTTGTTCAAATAGTATATTATTACTCTACTTTGCTTTAGCAGGTACTAGCTGAGCCCGCGAATCCGTCCGCGTGGATCCTGATGTCAAAAAACAGTGATTAATAAAATTAATTGAAAGTATTAAGTTCATTTACTATATACTTTTCTCTCGTACTTAAGTCGCGTTGTTATTAAATTTACCGTAACTTTTGGTAAAGTGAACCGATTTTAATGAAACCAAGATTAAATATTACTTGAGGATATGCTTTACGATATACGTTATATATCGTGAATACAGTTGTTTAACAGAGATACGTGTTCAAACAAATAGCTAAGCAGACACACAGACATAATTATAACACAATAATCAAGATTAAAAGTATATTCTCCGACTTACATTGGCCTAGTACATCTTTTTGGTAGGCAACTAGCCGTGTCTCTTTTCAATATGTACCTCTTTTCTATAAAAATATACCTCTTTTCTATAGGTTTGAAATTCAAAAATGTTACTTACAAGGCAAGTTGTTGGATAATATTTCCTATATATACTAAACACTACGTGGAGGAGCCGCAACTAAGGAGTGAAAGAGTCACATGCGGCTCGTGAGCAGTGGCGTAACGATAGGGTGGCAGGGCTGGCACAATGCCACGGGCCCCCGACCCAAGAGCGCCCCGGTCCAAGAGGCCGCGAGTTCAAAAATATTTTTTTACATTGTATCTGAGTATTTTATTTTATTTGAAATTATATATTTTTATAAATTCTGCTTAAATCCAAAGTGAAACAACTAAAGACCATAATACAATTTAAAGTTAATCGTTAAGCATTTTAACCAACCTAAACAAAAAGATGTTGATTTTTAGAAATGTACACGTTATCTGAGACGAGTAATTTTACGTGCTTATGACCTTCAAAAAATCGTCAATCAAAATACCGGTAATTGCACATCTCTATTCATTTTAGAACGCATCCACTGGTTTCTACATATTTTGTCGCGATACGTTGGCAGCACGGGTAAACATTGACGATCGGGGAATTCCCCATTTTGTTTTCACTTTTTTCGTGGTGCTGCTGCTATGGCTATAAAAATTAATCTGAGTACAACGTGACGATTTTTACCGATAGGGCCCCATGAAAAAAGAATTTGTCACGGGCCCCCAGATGGTACAGTTACACCTCTGCTCGTGAGCCTTGATTCGCCGACAACGTCCCTACGATTATAATATTATCCATTGAAACGTAAATTGAAATGACTTTTCAAAATGGACAGATTTTCTAAATTTCTACTATAAAACCTACTCGGTTCTGAAAAGTCCTCTGATGTGTTTTCGAAATCCAAAGTCGAACAGCAATGGAATGGGATCCCTCTATTCAATAAAAAAAAAAGGATTTTCCAAATCGGCTTATAAATAACGAAGTTCTAAGGTAAAAAATAAAAAAATACAACCAAATTGAAAACTTTCTTTTTGATGACGGTTAAAAATAATAATAAAAAAATACATTAGGACTTACTTCCTGTCTCTAATTTTTTTTTATATACCATAGGATGCAAACGAACAGGTAGGTCACCTGATGGTAAGGGATCACCGTCGTCCATAGACACTAACAACATCAGGGGAGTCGAAAGTGCGTTGCCAGCCTGTGTTTGGGGGAATGGGGGAGGGTTAGGAGAAGGGGAGGTAAGCCTCCGGCGCTCTCACTTACCTAACGAAACGCAATAATGCAAGCACTATTGCCTCATGTCAGTTTTCTATGAGAGGGTGGTACTAACCCGGGCCAGCCGACCCATTCATACTGAATCCGTGGCTCTACCACCTACTAGAATAGTATTGTATTCTAATATGCTATTAAATCTATTCTCAAATATGGGGACTCTTTAACAAGGGACTGAAACACGTTCTTCAAGGCCTGCAACAATTGATACCTTTAGCATTGCAATCGTCCGTAGGTGACGATTACTAGGGACAGTGATACTTCGCAAAAAAACTATTTTTAAATCGATCAGAATCGTGGTATATAGAATATATGAAATAATCGAGGTGTAATGAATCGATTATTGAAAAATCGATCTTTATTATTTTGTTTTTGATGAGCACTTTTTTAAATTACTTTTGGAAAATCTAATGACGATTTTATCGAAAGTAATCAATTTTTCTATGTTTAATGGATTTCTATGTGTAACCACTTACCATCAGGTAAACCGTCTGCCTGTTTGCTAATTTTTGGCATTAAAATGGCAATAGTTAAGTTGTGAACAGTGTGTACGCAAACCTGTTCTTCTCATTGAGTCCATTCTGCCAGCTGAGATTCCCATGAACAGTGACGCTGTCGTACCAGATGAGTTCGGCTCCCGGCAGTTCCCGGTGCAGACTGCGGTGAAAGTACCGGACAAACTCCAAGAGCTCTGTCGGCTTCGCTATCTATCACCACCATTACACAGAAATGCTAATTAAAATCCTCTCCAACTCTCTTTAAAGAAGTATGTAAACGGATCACAGATGTACACCCACAGTTAAATTCTAATGGAAAAGAATATGAAGCGACTTAAAACTTAACAATGGGTATAAAAAATATAAATTTTTTTCTTAAACTGACTATTCTATTGACCTAGGAGGGTCTTAACAGCTTCACCGGACTACTAAGGCGAACGGTTAATACACTCAGCCGATTTTATTTGGGCAACTAGCTCAAGATCACACTTCTCACACACGTCACACCTCTGCTTGGGCTTTTGCCAAAACGTGCAATTCGCGACCTATCTGAGCTAACTTAAGTTAAGCTACATATTCATACTTATATGAGTTGTTGAAATATATATGTGTACCAAACATATATACCTCATACAACTCTTATATGTACTTTGGGTCGGATAATTTTTCTAAACTATTTCAGTTGGATAAGGGAAAAATAAAATGGGTTAGGTCGGCAGCTAGAGTTACCGATAATTTTAATGTGGCTGTAGGTTAGCACCAGGGTTCAGCTTTAAGCCCTTATTTATTTCTTCTTGTTATGGATGTATTAACATCAGACATACAGGAGGAGACACCTTGGTGTATGCTGTTTGCTGATGATATTGTTCTTATCGGAGAAGATGCTGCAGAGGTCCAGAGCAGGCTGGAAAAATGGCGAGAAAGACTGGAGAATATTGGTTTGAATATTAATAGAACAAAAACTGAATATTTGTTTTGCGATTTCGGTGGTACATCTAGTTTTTCCCCTATAGCCTTAAGCCTATTCTTATAGCCTGGTGTATCCTTACCGGCCTTCTCCAATTTTCAGTATCTCGGTTCATTGATACAAAACGACGGTGGCACTGATAAGGTCGTGAGGAATAGGATAAATGTAGGATGGATGAAATGGCGAAATAGCTTGTGATCCACGAATGCCTTTGAAACTTAAGGGGAAAGTTTATAAAACTATGATAAGACCGGTCATGCTGTATGCATCTGAGTGCTGGGCTACGAAAGAGACGGATGAGAGAAAATTACATGTGGCAAAGATGCGAATGTTAAGGTGGATATGTGGTGTAACTAGAATAGATAATATTAAGAATGAGTATATTAAAGGCAGTTTGAAAATAGCACCAGTGACAGAAAAGTTGAGGAGTAATGTGTTAGCATGGTACGGGCATGTCATTAGGAGAGATAAAAACCAAAAGTGTTGAGTATGATAATGAACAGATATACGAGTAGAGGAAGACCGAAAAAGGTATGGATGGACTGTGTGAAAAACGATATGTCCGTAAAAGGTGTGAGTACTGAGATGACATCTGATAGGAGAGAATGGAAAAAGAAAACATGTTGTGCTGACCCTACTTAAGTGGGTTAAGGATAATGATGATGATCATGCTAAAGGTATTTATTTAACAGTAGATTTTCAAATTGTCTTATGTTAACATTTTAATACGTTTCAAACGAGCAGCTCATTTCGTGGTTCTCTAAAGGTGTGTCACATTTACATTACAAAGGTGTCACCTGAAAATTAACAACACGCTACGTGACTTTGATGTGTATTGTACGCGACATGCCTACGTGTTTGTAATTAAAAGATTATAACAGTTTCTTATATCCATTCGGTTATCTAAGAAGCAAACTATTTACATAGTTCACTTCCAATATATTTGATAGGTAAAAAGAAATAGGGTGAATAGTACGAACATTTGAGCAAACTATGGGATTTACATAAATGGATTTTTGAAGTTATAATTCTTTTGGCGCGTTAGGGAAAAATGATGAGAGTAAATATTTACGATGCACGATACACCGTCACGAAAAACCGACACCCTAAAGTTAGCTATAGTCAACATTTTGTTTCTTTCTATTTTTTCTATTATAAGTGTCGTTTATGATCGTATGATGATGATGATGATGACGGGAAAAAAAATAAAACCCTTCCACTTTCACGTGTAAGCATGTGTGCGTGGCACGTGTGAGGAGGCGATATGTGCACATAATGTTGTTGCAGTGTTGTAAGATTTTGTGTCACTGTATCGCGCGAGCAACGTACTCAAGGGCTCCACGCCGAGGGATCGGACCTAGGCTTGAGCTGCTGCCGAGGGGGGCCTAATCTGGTGTGCAGGAGCAAAATTTACCCCCAGACGCGGCGGCATGACCTATGGTTACGCTGGCGTGGGCGTGAGCACGCTCTGTTTGGAGAGACTAATCGTTCACTGCCGTGATTTCGTCTGAAAGGTCGGTAAAAATATGTTGCAGACGTCTTTTATAACGTACAGCGTTCGGTATGGGTTTGTATTGTGCTTTATTGGGCTTTTTCAAAATAACTAATCGTGAGTGATTTTGAAGGCTAAATACTCAAAAATGCAAAATTTTTACAAAATTATCCTGTACCCAAAAAATTCGAAGGAAGTAAAATTCTTTATAGCTTTCTGAAATTATTTTAGAAAATTTATTGAGTCATTATCGGAGATAGCAATGCCTTTAAAGAAAGTAACTAGAAAAATGAACCGTTTATTTGGACTGATGAATGTAATAATTCTTTTAATATATTTAAAAATGCTTTGATTTCTCTACCTATTCTTCAATATCCAGATTTTTCTGAAAACAACGTATTCATAGTTCAGACTGATGCTTCAGGTACAGCTATTAGGGTTATATTGTGCAATAAAGATTTATGACCAGTTGCATATGCAACTAGGCCACTAAACAAAGCTGAAAATAATTACCCTACTATTCAAAATGAACTTTTAGCTATCATTTGGGCAGTTAAATATTTTAGACCGTATGTATATATTTGGTAGAATATTTACCATGATGACGGATCATAAACCGTTAGCTTATTTGTTTGATATAAAAGATCCTTCAAGTAGGTTGCTTTAATTTCGTTTGTTACTAGAAGCGTATAACTTTAAAATAGTTTATGTGAAGGGTAAACATAACGTTGTGGCAGATGCTTTATCAAGAGTGTGTATAACATCAGACGACCTTAAAAGTATGCACCAACAATGTATGATTGTGATGACTAGAGCTCAAAATAGAAGAATGAATGAGATGAATAACAGGAGGAAGGATGATGAGAAGTTGGATCTTGGTAAATCCACTAACAAGTGGCCTGATCAACCACGAGTTGTAGATATACTAAGAGAATCGTTCGACACAGTAGAAATGGATTTTATTGAAGACTAGCCTCTACCCGCGAAATCGTTCGCGTGGACATAGTTAATTTGGGCTAACTAATATGCAGCGAAAGCTCTCAAGAGGAAAAAACACCCCGATTTTTAAACATTCTTTATTGTTGTTCCGCTCCTATTGGTCTTAGCGTGATGATATATAGCCTATAATCATCCTCGATAAATGAGCTACATAATATACAATGAAATAACTTTTCAAATAAAACCAGTAGTTCCTGAGATTACCCCTACCCCTACAACGTCACAATTCACAACGTCACAAACTTTACCTCTTTATAATATTAGTATGGATAGTATAGATAACAAATTTAAAGAGTTATGAAAAAAAAATATGATTTATGCAGAATTTGAATATTTTGCTTTTATGTTATATTAAAAATTTCTATTTGTAAATATCGATTATAAAGCTTACTTCTCGCGAGTTGAATTTGTGAAAAAGTTTAGTTTTTTTATTATAAGATACGTATCGATGAAGTTCGTATAATTAAATATAAAGATAATGTTAACTTTATTAAAAGTATATGCAAAGAGATAACGTCCTAAGAGATCTCGTATTGAAAAACGAAAGAGATAGACCGCGCGGTTTTATTCGAATTATATAGCTGCGAATTCTATTTCGAGATATTTGAGTTATCACGCACGAGTAAGACGTTGCAGCGTCGTAGCAACGCCTAGGAATCGCGAGATCGCGTTGTGCACCCTAAAATAATAATGAGACGGACATAAAGGCTATTATTGTAACAAATTCAAGATGATACTTAAAAAAAGAAACATTAACATTTAACTGTAACTAATTGAGTATATTAATAACTAGCCTCTGTCCGCGACTTCGTTCGCGTGGAATAGATACATTAACACGCAGCAGTTCTCAAAAAGAAAAAACATTGAAATATTGTTCATCTGTGCTCCGCTCCTATTGGTCTTAGCGTGATGATATATAGCCTATAACCATTCTCGGTGAATGAGCTAAATAACACTGAAAGAGTTAGTCTAATCGGACCAGTAGTTCCTGAGATTACCCCCTTCGTCACAAACTCACAAACTTTACCTCTTTATAATATTAGTATAGATATATTGTTTTTCTAACTTTAATATTGTATTTAAGATGTACTAGAGTTAAAATAATGTCAAAAAGAAGGAGCGGACCAAGAGCCTACAGGAACAAAAACGAAGCACCAAGTACATACATGTATTTTGTTTAATTAATATGAGTGAGCTCGCGCATTCGGTATTTTTATTTTCCATATAAATAACACAAGAAAATGCTATTTTACAATTTTAGAATTTTGTACCTCAAACTGAAAATTAAAAAATTATTCAAAGTATATTTTATAATCTACAGCATATATAATATATAATAAAGAAACAAAAATGGAAGAAAAAAATGGGTTTTTTCACCTTATTTTCAATGTTTAAAAGCCATCCGTCAAATTTAAGTGTCTTGGCTATAGCGACCAGTGCGTTCGCAAAGTTTTGATATTTTTCTTCAGAATCTAAGATCTTGTCCCAGAAAGCAACGCCGTCAGCCCACTCTGTTATTATTGTACCTACAATGTATATATAGTTTATACGTACCCAATTCCCTGATGTTGTACAAGTTACTTTATATTATTATACATTTACCTTATCAAAGTGCTTGACAATATCCGATATTCGTTGATTGTACAAAACTACGAACCTCACACAAACCTTTTAAGACCCTCTAAAATATTATTGTTGATACTTAGTCCTACGCTATTAAATGTATTAATACTCTGAAAAGTTCTCCATCTAGTTGAAAAAATTCAATCCGGAGTACCACCCGGATAAACGATACGCACTTAAATTTTAATTACGTATATAAATTATGGTCGAAAACTTGTTTATAACAAAACATATTTTAGAAAATTTATACGTAACAGTTTAGACATAGTTACAAAGAAAAAAAAAGCTCTTCTCTTTCTTCCATGTACTAGCTTATAAATTTCCCAGAAGGGCACAAATAACTCTTCACATCAATTCATTCGGCATAGACAGCTCTTTTAAAGTGTAAACGTATATATTTAATGAGATCTATTAAAAACAATTATACAAACCAATAACTTTAACGCCGTGATCATGCGCAACATTAATCCAGCCCAATGGTGGTATTGTTATCAGGTGATGACTGAAGTAACAGAATATGTCGATTCCCGCCCAATTATAAAACGTATACGCGTCGTAATTGCCCGTTCCGTCTATAATGCTAGAAATATACGAATTGCGTCTTGTAATACACGATTTCCCAACATTTAGCCCTAGTTGGACCTACATAATATAAGTTTAGTGTCGGTTGTTTGTGAGAAAAATTTACAATCCAGGTAAGATAATTTTGATATATTACGAAGGAGGAGCGTCTAGTAAATCGGAGCTTACAGAAACCACAAACGTCATATTTTATAGAAATCGATAGTTATCTTGGTTGTATTTGGAAAATTAATCTACAATTGCATTAAAAACTATACATCAGTAAACAATGGTAGTTGCATAGTTTCCTTTATAGTAAAAGTATTAAAATATGGACCATCAACAGGAAGAGGGAGCGAGGGATTTTGGTCTGTCGTGTAGTGAATTTTATATTTAATTCATAATCTTGTGTTACTTTGATTTTGACTGTTTGATTTTGTAAAATTGGTGGTGTTTTACGTTTTTTTTTATTGTAGCACGGCAAAATGACTGCACTATGCCTGATGGTAGGCACAGTGCAATCCAAAAATAATAGCGACCACCAATTGTCACACCATCCATCGCCGGTCGCCATTATCATGCCGGCCTGCAAAAAGCTGGATATGCACAGGCTGATCCCGAAACGCGCCCCGCAGAAGCGAATCACTATTACGGGCTTTTTCACCATATACATGGTGGTTGCGAACCAGTCAGGCTGTAAAACCCTACCACCACGCTTTCGCCATTGCCTAGTTCGTTATTCAGCAGGGAGCATCACGTGCAGGTGAGGTTGGCTTGGGTGTCTCAAGTCTTATGATGTTATTTGACACCCCTTACACCCCAAAATTACAGTTCGATTGTTGTGCATTAGTGAAGTGAACGGAAAATAACTCCACGGGCCATGAATTCTGAGATACCACAAAACTTCCTGGAAAGTTCTAATAAGGGAACCACCATCTTGTTGGATCACTGACATTGAAATAATCACGTAATATTATTAACTACTCGAAAACGACAGTAATAATCTGGATTATTTTTTTAATAGGATTAAAAAAAAAACACTAACAGTCTACTACACTATCGTGCTTACTGGCTCAGCATCTTCAACGAACGCGTAATTTAGCCTATAACTATATACTACTAGCTTTACCCGCAGCTCCACACGCGTTTTTAAAAATGGTATTAAAGAAATATAAAATTATGAGACCGTGTACAATTATAGAAATGCTCTTTAAAACAATTGAAAGTACGGCATGCACGCCACTTAAAGTAACATGTAACGTATACATTAGATATGTAAATACCAACAGTGTATTAAATGAGGGTTATCATCAACAACATATCTGGAACCTTAACTCACTATATAACTATTTCAGTGCTTACTTACACTGTATTACGCAGTAATGAAACAGTAACTTGAAAATATTATTATAAAGGTTTACATTTGATATACATTGCTACAATGATTAAGATTTTATGACTATACAAAACATAAACGCTTGTCTGTTCTGCAAGAAATTTTATTATGGAACTCTTTACGTAATACGTTTATGGTTTAAGATCTTATCAGGAAGACCTCTTCTTCAAAGTTACTAATAATTGTAATGTCGTATTGCAAACAACAAGCTGATAATTATTTCTCGAGGTAAAAATAAAGAATGATTTAAAATCTTGCTAATGCAGATAAAGTCACGGGTAACAGCTAGTCTAAAATAGAATAACCTCAATTATTTTTTATAAGGTTCGCTACATACCAGTGAAAGTTTCGTGAAAATAGGTCTAACCGTTTGGGAGAAAGCATTGTGGGCGAAGCAACGGTTAACAGCTAGTATAAATTAAAATTTGCTAAATTACTTTTTATTAGGTCGGCTATGTGCCAGGGAAAGTCTAGTGACGATTGGTCTTATCGTTTCGGAGATAGCACTCCGGGCGAAACCATGGTTAACAGCTAGTATAAACTAAAATGACTTGAATTACTTTTTATAAGGTTAGCTATCTGCCAATTAAAGTTTTGTAAAGATCGGTATAACTGTTTTGGAGATAGTGCTGCGGGCAAAGCCACGGTTAATAGCTAGTCAAAAGAGAAATAGATTAAATAACTTTTTATAATGTCTGCTATATGTTAATAAAAGTTTCATGAAAATCGGTCCAACCGTTTTGGAGATAGCATTGCAGACGAAGCCGCAGTTAACACTTAGTCTAATTTAGAGTAGCCTATGTCACCCGCTGTAATATTAGCTATCTGTCAGTGAAATTCCCGTCGAAATCGGTCAAGCCGTTTCGGAGATTACCCGGAACAACCAGACAGACAGACCGACAAAAATTTTAAAAATGGCATTTTTGTTATCATAAGCGTGTATACTTTCATATCCAGTCAGTCATTTTTTTATTTTGATATTACATACAGACACTTTATTTTTATTATATGTACAGAATAGATATAGATATGGAAGAAGACTCTATATTTAAATGTGTAATTGGATATATAAAATATCAAAATTGAGGTAAACTAATTTAATTTTTACCCTTACCTATCATCGTAATAACCATTAGCCATATCATGACAAACCAACGTTTTCGGTAATTTTTCTTCATTGCAACGCTGAACGTCTTCCGCATCCGGGTCGAAATGGCAGAAAGTTTCCGGTTTCTCAACTGATTCTTCGAGATGTTTTTTAATCTCTGAATTTCTTATTAACGATTTGCTATGTGTCGTTATCCCTTTACATAAAGTTCTCCAAGAAGGTGGATCTTGTAAAAATAATAATATTTCATCGTAGGTGTCAAGCGGTTTGCAGGTTAGTTCGTAGTCTTCTCCAATTATTTTTGTACTCATTATTATAATCACGAAACTATATTATTCAAAATTATTTAGTAACTCTTATTCTATCTTTAATGATTATATTTCAACTTCCAATGGCCGAAATCTGAATATTCGCTTATTTACGTTAACTGATACTTGACAGTTGACAAGCGTTCTGGCGCGCGATACAAATGTAATGTCATGTTTGGTAATTTATTATAAATAGATCGACATCGGAATATTTACTCATAAGTACATAATTTACTAAAAACATTAAATTAGAACGCATGTCAAGGTCTGAATGTTTTTGTGCGTTAGTGATTATTGCATTAGTAATTTTAAAACAACAGAATTTGCAATAGTTAGGATGTGTCTGATAATTATTATTATGTACATGTAATTTGTAAAATCATAATAGATATGTTTATATTTATCATTTATATGTTTTTTTATACTCTATGGCATGTATTACCTACTGCATTTTTGTACTTCAGTTGATGTTGCAATAGCATTTGCCAATGTCAATGTCACTAAAGAAAATGTGTGTTAATGTTAGTCGATGTTATCCTTATTTGATAATTATGTTCTTCAATGTATAAAAATTGAGTTAGTTTGTTCCAAATAACAAAACGATGATTACTTTACTAAAACATTCTACGGAATATATAAGGAGTTACTTCCAAATTCACCTTCGATGCAGGTTATTCCGAAATCTTTTCAATTAATCATTATAAACTAAAAACCTATATTATATAATAATCCTCTAAGTATAATGTACATCTTATTTAAAGGAATTCCTAATGTATTCAAATGTATATAAAAATTAATGCAGATTTTATTGTGTTATTTCATATTTATGTAAATTTATATCATAGTTGAATGTGGTGATACTATTTTGGCCTAGATATGATAAACAAGTGGAATTCAGGGCATGTTTGATAAGATCTTGCCCTATTATTCCCTATAATGGAAACAAAAGACCTCTAAACAGAGTTTATATCAACTTATATATGTATATGAATGTACTCTTCACAGATATTTTTAATTGTGAGGTGATGCTTGATATATTTCTAAAATTTATATTGACAAAGTATTCCATAAACAAGTTAATTTGTTTGTTTTATAAACAGACATTTAATTTTTCTAAATTCTTTTCAAGGATTAAACAAATATATATTCATTAATCATATTCATGTTTTATATAGTTTTATACAAGAATTTATTTGTATAATTTCAGGAACCCAGTGGTATAAAATAATTTAGGTCGACTGACAGCCCTGTTGATTACATGATGGTTAATACTGATAACTAAATATTGTGCTGAGGTAATAATTATATAGTGGAATCTATGATTAGATATTGATGTTTGAAGATATAGGAATGATTCTTAGAGCAACCGAACATGTTCTGGAGAATTATAATAACAAAAATCACATTTCTCTAGGAAGTATGTATTTACTTTTATGTTTAAACGCAATTCAGTGATATCATGATGTAGAGTACATCTTAAAATACCACACTGACATGTAAAACTAAAATAGATCCATAGGTTTTAGTCTTCCTTTTTATTGTGTTTACATATCTCCAGTATATACAATGTCACTACTATTATATCACTGAAATTAATTGAATTTTTCAAGAACTTGAAATTTGTGTTTATACATTGTACATAGGTTTAAAATACTTTGAATATTTTAAAATACTATGAAAATTAGAAGTCGTGTTTTATGAGATATCTATTTATTATTTCCTAAAGTATGGTTCAAATATGGTTTCACCTTCTCCAGAATTAATAGAGAAGAGGAAAAACATTACTATTAAGCATTCTTTTGATTGTTGATCACAAATCTTTTATATGGGTGTTGATTACATTACAGTATGGTGTTTATGTGTACATTTTTAAATTTTTAAATTGATCAATAATTCCCAAAAATGGTGTGGTTTTTTTTCTTAATGATACAACAAATCTTATTGTAGAATATGCTGAAACCTAGTAGCATTTGTGTTAGTTACAAATTCGTATTAGGATCTAAGAGTAAAACTGTCTATATGGATTTTGTTATCACTTTGGTCTGTTGTGGACACTTTAATATTTAAAGATACTATTGCAATGGTACAAGGTACAACAAAATGTATTCAGTATAATATTACTTATTAAAAACCACAAAGCTTATTTTATGTGTAATTTTTATTTTTTCAGATAGTTATTTATACTGAAAATGCCTAAATGGTCTCTCAGAAGCAGGTATGAACACAAATTTTGTTTCTTTCTACAAGTGACCAAATTTGCCATTGCTTATGACTGCGGCTTAAAAAATTAGAAATACTTAATAAAATTAATTATGAAGTAATCAATAATATGAACATATTAAACAAAGTTCTCTGCAATGTCTGTCTATTCATGTTAACTCTGAAACTACTTTTTATTATCAAGGCAGGTCTACATCTATGTAAGCTAGTATGTAATTGATTTGCAACTGTATAATATGTTAAATTTCTCTCTCTTATATCAGTATATAATTAAGGCCTTGTATGCTAATATTATAGTTGCATTATTTGATGGTATTGCATATTAATACTTGTTACGCTGACTACCACCTTCACTTTGGAACATTTATTATCAAACTTCTATTTACTTGTACTTAAAAATCAGTCAAATTCTAGAATTAGTGTCTCATCATTTCCAGTGATAAAAGTTATATTACACATTGAATGAGATTTGGTGAAGTCAAACAATAACCTATAAATTGATAATAAGGTAATGAAATAAGGAACAATAAAGTGTAGCTAATCTGTATGTAGGAAATTTAATCATTTTACTTTATTATAAAAGTATTCATCGAATTATAATATTATTATGATCTGTTAAATTAGACATACCTGGAAAGTTGACTGTAAAGTCACAAATAGATAATAAGAATAGATTAAAACTAGTGTTGCATATTGTAGTTTTTTTGTAATTTGTGTAAACTATTTTTAATTAATATTTTAGTATTCATATAATCTATTGATAATATATTCTGGCCTATATTATATTTAATCCAACATTAGTTTACTCACTTATTAGAGAAATGAAATTAATATAAATGATAAAATTTGATAATTAAACAATATTGCTCCACTTTATTACAAAAAGAACCTAAATATTGATATACAATTCTTTTCACAGACTTGTATTTGCTGTGTTATGTTTAATAATTACAATACAGTTACCTTTACATGGCACATACAATTATGCTCACATACCAGTGGATGAGATACATCATGAGCTATACAAAGAAATAGCACCAAATTTAGCATTAAAGAAAACTAAATATGATTGTAAATATGAAGATATCTTGACTAGTGAAAATACTGTAAACACATGGGACATACCAAAGAAGTTTGATGATTTTTCTGCTGCCGGAGTTGTGAATGGAAGTTATGTGCCCGAAAATTGTAACCCAATGTTTAGTGTAGCTTTGATAGTCACATACAGAAATAGACAGAAGCAATTGGATACATTTCTACCATATATGCATGATTTTTTAAGAAAACAAAAATTGCATTACAAGTAAGTATAGTTTTTGTATCAAATAATTACTAACAATCATCATATATTTTCAATTACAACAGGCTAGACATAAGCATGTATATTCTGAATGATTTATATAGGTCTGAGAAAATATAGCTTGAGTAATATGTTTATGCAGTAGACCTGAGTGACACTACTTCATTTGTGTATAAGATCTCAGTAATTGTAACTTGCCTAATACTGTTGTGTTGGTATCGGACACCCGAGTATTTCTGTTCCATTGGTACCAGACACCTGAGTATTCCTGTTGCATTGGTACCAGACACTTGAGTATTCCTGTTGCATTAATACCAGACACCTGAGTATTCTTGTAGCATTGATATCGGACACCTAAGTATTCCCTTTGCATTGATACCAGACACCTGAGTGTTCCTGTTGTATTGGTATCAGACACCTGAGTATTCCTGTTGCATTGATACCAGACACCTGAGTATTTCTATTGCATTAATACCAATTACCTAAGTATTCCTGTTGCTTTTGTACCAGAGACCAGAGTGTTCCTGTTGCATTGGTATCAGACACCTGAGTATTCCTGTTGCATTAGTACCAGACACCTGAATATTCCTGTTGCTTTGGTATCAGACAACTCAGTATTCCTGTTGTATTCATACCAGCCACCAGAGTGTTATTGTTGCATTGGTATCAGATCCCTGAGTATTCCTGTTGCATTGGTATCAGACACCTGAGTGTTCTTGTTGCATTCGCATCAGAGACAACTGATAAAAAATTATATCGACTTTATAATCGAAAATATTTTTTTCAGGATTTACATTATAGAACAACAAGATGAAAAACCGTGGAACAAGGGTATGTTGTACAACATTGGTGCAAAGAGGGCGATCGCGGATAAGTTCCCATGTCTGATCCTACATGATGTAGACCTTCTGCCACTGGATGAGAGCAACCTGTATGTGTGCACAAATCAGCCTCGGCACATGAGCGCCAGTATCGACAAATTCCGATACGTTCTCCCTTACGATTTTTTAGTAGGTGGTGTACTGGCGATACGCTCGGACCAGTATACAGCTTTAAATGGGTTCTCAAACAAATTCAAAGGATGGGGAGGTGAGGACGATGATTTTGCTGGACGGATTGCGTCTCGCGGCTTAGATATAGTAAGGTAAATTATTGAGTATTATTAAAAAGTTCCCATCATTCCCATTAAATGGAATAAAGAATTTCCATTAAATAGGGTTGACCATTGGATTAAATGCACTCTCTTGTATAATAAATCTTATAAGACCCAGTCAGCGCATAGTATTTGGATAAAACTATATGTCCTATGTCTTAATACATTTATATTCTTATTCCTGTCAGAAAAACAAATAATTCAGCAAAAATAAAGTATAATTAATTGGTTTTGTAAATTCTGCTACATATCAATTATATTGGTCTTATAAGTAATGCTCTGAATATAAATAACTAGGTTCCCGAGGGTGATGTCACGCTACACCATGATGTTACATCACCCAGAGCCCAAGAACACTGATCGACTTCGCATCATGGCTGAGAATAAGCACAACCCAAAAAGCGATGGACTAGACTCAATCGAATACCAGAGCATTGAGGTTAAGCCTCAACGTCTCTTTACACTCGTTGGAGTTAAATTATGATATGTATAATTATGTCTTAGTTCCATAGGGCAGCGATTCTCAAGTTTTTAAGCTATGGAACGAAAAGTAGATGTTTTTTATATTTCATGGAATTGTTCAGTAGGACGTAGGAGTACAGTCGAATGGATTGTAACCAACATACAACAAGTTTAACGCCTACAACAGTAGTATAATTCTTATTGTTTTTGGGTATGACTGTGCTTACATTCCGTTACTTTATTGAATTAGAATTTAAAAATAAATTAAAAACGACACAATTGGAAACTTGAATAAAAGAATGTTATTTTTTCGCACTATTCTAAAATATTTGTAAATATAGTTATACAATAGTCGAAACAAGTTAACGATTCAATAACAAGGTAACTGTTTCACGAAAATAATCTTGAGAATCACTGCCCTACGGCTGTGGCGCTGCAGTTTAAAGCTGTCATTGTATTAGGAACGGTACAATATATACAAGGTATCATTTGTCACAAAATATTAGAAATTGTAGGCACAACGGCACAGTATTTATTTATGTTGCGAGTTTTTATAGTTAATCTTTTTCTTTATTTAAGAATGTCTTGTCTATTAATCATTCTAAGATATTTTATTCAAAGACAGCATATAATTTCCTTCTTTATAGTTACTAGGTGTTTTAGGAATACTCATAAAGTATATATAAAACAAATTAATTACTTTGGTTTTAATTCTATACTTATTTCATGTATTAAAAAAATGAATTATAATCTTAAGGCTGCCTGAAAGGATTATTTTAATATTTATGTCAGAGATATACAATCTTTTTATATTTATCGCCCATAAGTTCCATCGTAATTCCTCTAGTGTTAACTTTATAATAGTAAGTATTTCAATATGTCAACACGTCGATATGTTTGGTAAGATAAGTATATATAAAACATATGTACTTAAATTTGTATTTATATTTAGATATTGTATAAAATATAAAACCCTAATCTGATGAAATGAACATCTAGTGGGAGACAGAGATAGGGAACAGGTTGATTACCAGTGGTTTACATTGTCTAATCTCATAAATGCTCCATTTGAAATCAAAACTATTATCTATTATATTGACAGTGAACTGGATTTTTAATAGCTTATCACATTGTTCTTATTTACTCAAATTTAATGTAATGCAAAAGTTTGAACATACATGGCTTTGTTTTAAGTGCCGCATTTATTGTTGGTTAGAACTGTCGTTTCAGCGATTTTTTTTTCTAAGCAGAAATGATTGTTATTATTATCAAGCTGGTGCACGTCACATTATCTGAATGTAATTACTGTAATATGTATTAGAATATACAATAATTTATGGACACATTCCTTAATAGTACTGTCACAAACAAGAATACAATCTTTATAAATATAATCACATGAAAATTGTATTATGTGAAAATATATTATGAGCATATTTCACGTACATATTTTAGAAAAAAAAAATTGAAAGATGCTTTGATAGGATGACGGTTTTAAATGACACAGATTACTATCACTCGTATTAAGTGTTCTTTATTAATTATTTATTGAAGTTATACTTCTGTTGGTGTGTTATGACAAAACGTTGGTAGTGAACTTTTAAGTAACCACTATTGTATAATATAATATTTTGTAAATTTTTAGCTTGAAACATGAGTTGCGCTGTAAACACACCAAGAATTTGGTGGATACATACTGTTTTTTGACAAATTAAATTAGCAATGTTTTTTTTTATATCTTATATGTGAATATTTTTTATTCAAAGTTTTGATTGTATTTATTTTCGTATTCCAAACTTTGGGCTCGGTTGAGAATGGTTAGGTTGAGTAAAAACATTTTTTCATAGTTACACCCAAAGAAGTATAACTTCACATTTATGTAGAGATAAGTACAAAACTTTTTTTTTCTGAGATGTATAATTTTGCGGGTAAAGTATTATATTTTTGTCGTACCTCGTACCTCTATTTAGAACTACATAGTTATTTTTGTCGCTGGCCTTTATGTGGACTGGAGACTCCTTCCCAGCAGGCTATAGTAATGCTTTGCCAGTTGTAAACTATTACAGTGTAGTATTCAATCAATCGTATAAATACTCATTTACACAAGTTTTTTTATAAAAATATAATATAAAACTGATAAGCATCAATTAGCAGTTCCGAATAGCTGCATTAAACTCATACGGTTATATAATATTCAATGAATTGTGAATTTATGTAAAGTTAAATCATTAAATCAATGAAATATTGGAAATAAATAATATACAAGGTTGTATACGTAGACTCAAGTTTTTGTAGCAATTTTTATCTCAAAATCATTGTATAATAAATATGTGCATTATGTTTATTTTTATGATATACTAGCCTCTGCCTGCGACTTCGTTCGCGTGAAATAGATACACTAACACCAACATTGACACGCAGGAGTTCTCAAAAGGAAAACATCCCGATTTTGAAACATTTTTCATCTGTGCTCCGCTCCTATCGATCTTAGCGTGATGATATATAGCCTATAACCATTCTCGATGAATGAACTATATAACATTGAAAGAATTATTCAAATCGGACCAGTATTTCCTGAGATTACCCCCTACAACGCCACAACATCACAACGTCACAAACTTTAACCTCTTTATAATATTAGTATAGATTAACAATGTTAATACTTTCAGGTGATTAAAAGCTGTGACACTTTATATGTTCAATATATTGGTTTTGGTCCTAAGTATCATCCAATAAAATTATGGCATACGGTTAAGCTGTGTTTCTGTATATATGGTATCCACCACTAAAATAATACTGCCTACATAAGTCACATAAGAACACAACAATAATAGTTCTGGCAGAAATTGACCATGAGTATCATCGTCATACGTGTAGAGTATCATAATGAGTACAGAGTATCATCGTCATGTGCACTGAGTATCGCCGTCACGAGTATAGAGTATCACCATCATAGGCATAGAGTATCACCATCATAAGTATAGAGTATCGCCAACATAAGCATAGAGTATCACCAACTTAAGCATAGAGTATCACCATTATAAGTATAGAGTATCACCA
>JACEII010000116.1:750340-814346 GCA_014332785.1 Antheraea mylitta
CCAACTTAAGCATAGAGTATCACCATTATAAGTATAGAGTATCACCAACATAAGCATAGAGTATCACCATCATAAGCATAGAATATCACCATTATAAGCATAGAGGATCATTGTTATGAATAGCGTAAAGGCGGCCATATACATACGTAATTCCGTAAATATCTCACACACATACGTTTTTTTTTCGTTCGAAATAACAAAGCTCAGTTGAGAGATGATGTCCAGATATTTCAGAGTTCAGATATTTTAATAGCGATGGACGATGATCTTCTTGAGATTGCATTGTTGTTGTATCATGCTACAAAGAAAAAAAATACATCGTCGTTACTGAATACATCCATTCAACGATTGCAATACAGTTAATAAAAAGGGCCAAATTACGAGGCAATCTCAAAAACTGAATGACTGGCATTCCGTACGAAATTAACGAATGTGTGATACGACTCGTACAAAATCTATGAAGATGATGCATACGAAACAGTTTTTTTCCGAACGCACAGGCTATACCATACGGAATTCCGAATCGGACAAAACTACGAACAGAAAACTACTGTATGTATGTGATAGGTCCATAAATTTGTATGGATTTACTGCTTTCGGAATCCCAATTCGATATTGCGAATCGAAATTCCGAAACGGAATTCCGTATGTATGTAGTCGCCTTTAGGCATCATTAACATACTTAACCAATAGTTTCGTCTACTCGTTGCAATAAGTGGAATACGAATTCCATAGCCTAGTTTGAACCATAATATCACTTGACGGTGGTTGACATTGAGATTGTATTACGACTCTTTCATTATGATAGTTTGACAGCTAAAGTAGGTAGTCTTAGGTAATAATAAAATTACAAATTATTTATAAGAAAATTTATTTGAGTGGGTCGAATTCGGCAATGTCGCCCCAACTTTGACCGACTGACATTGAAACTGGTAGAGTCACCGTCATACCACATTCCCTGCCACAATTCTCCATTACTTCCTTTATAACAACTGAAACAATGATATAGGGACAATAGCAACCAAATTTGAAACAAACTTGCAGAGTTGATATAAATGACTGATCTTACTAGCCGTCCTCTCCAAGTCTTGAACTCTTACTTCCCAAACCAGTTCGTCGTGTATTTGAAGCACAAGGTGTGCCTCTAGACGAGGATAAGAACTCTTCAATCGTTGCCTGACCATCACCATCGCCATCTTGCAAAGATCTGCTGCTGAACCTGTTATTGTACTTAATGAGTTATGAAACTCTTTCAATTAATTGCCTAGTTTTATGGATTTATTATTTAAAGGATTAGAATATATAAAGGCTGATAAATATGTAGTTTTACGAGATATTTATTAACAATATTTTGTAAAAGAGATAAAATTGGGGCTGAGCACTGCGAACATTGGTATTATTTTTCAGTATTAAAAATAGTTTATAAAGCTATGTATAATAAGGTCAATTTTTCAATTTGACTAGTTTATCCTAGCGCTATATCAATACAGTATCAAGCGCCTAATGTTTGCCCTGTCTGTATGTATGTAACTGCAGTTTACATAAAGGGAATGTTTGTATCATTTATTATTCAATTTTTTTTCTCAACTTATGCTATAATGCTTAAAGAAGAATAACCTTAACCAGAGCGTCATGTTCGTCATATTTAGTGCTAAGACTAAATAATGAATTCAGCTCTATGAAAGGATGTAACTCGGCATAATAGAACGTAAAGTGAAAAGAAAACAAGAATCAGCGATATAATCCTAAACAAAGTAATAACGTTCAAGTGAAAGTGGACTGATCTATCAAAAAATATATATTAGATGTCACGATAACTAGAAAAATGTAAAATGGGGCCACCATTTTGTTGTAACACTAAAATCATAAGACACTTTGTAAAATAGTACCTAGTGGCAGTAACATTTTTTTCAAAAAGAGGATCGGATCGGTTGCTATCCAGCTACATCTTTAGCTTACTCCTTCAGTATTCGCAAATATTGCTAATGTTACAAATAAACAAACCCTGGACAATAAAATTGATGGCTTGTCGTTCCGCTTGGGACTTGAGGGTAAAATCTGAACTAGATATGTTGTTGAACCGACGCACGCGGCCGCAAACCGTGCTCAGTCTCCCCTCGTTTTGTTCACATTTATGTACAACTGACCGTCCGAAACACTTCAGACATGGGAAAGTTCCTATAAAAAAATACGTTTACTAAAATATCATTGGGAGTGGACACCACCACTCCCACACAGGCCAAGGTACATAACCTAGACAGTGGACCGTATAAATTAACTGGAGGTAGATACCGCTTTACAATAAATGTCGAAAGTATCTCTAACGAGTGCCTGGTTAAAGGCAAAGAACAGATCATCAATTTTTAATTTTTTTATATATATATGTAAAAAAATAATTCGGACTCCTTCCAACCA
Organism: Antheraea mylitta; assembly: GCA_014332785.1. Lineage (NCBI taxonomy): Eukaryota > Metazoa > Arthropoda > Insecta > Lepidoptera > Saturniidae > Antheraea > Antheraea mylitta. The sequence goes on from JACEII010000116.1 coordinate 752,756, forward strand.
ATTTATATCCGAACAATCATCCTCTTATATAATATCTTTTATCAATTTTTATATCATTTGTAAAAACTAAGGATAAATACACCTTGCCACAGATTACCTACTATAATAATGTTGAAAAAAATTAATAAATCATTCTCATAATAAAGAAATATATATGAAAAAAATAAATATAATATGTAAAGTAACATGTTTTGTTTTAAATAGACTTAAATAAATGTTATTGGAGACAAATATTAAAGAACTGTGTAGATTAGTTTAAACACGTCTTTATTCCGTGTACCTTTTACACTGTACATACTGCTTTTCGCGTAAGAAGTGTTAGCATTAAAAATAACTGCGGCTAATGAGTAAGTCGCACCCGTACTCTAAGATTTTCTAGAAGTACCTATACCTACTGAATAGAATACATAGTTCGGTGTTTACAAGTTGTTTATAAAACTTAAAATTAATGGTGAAGTTATTCTCTCTCCTGGAAGGTTACTTTTTGCAAATATCACTTTATTCTAGGAAGTGTAGGGTTTGTTAAGTGATTAAATCATAGGGCTATGATGTCTGGAATTGATACCTCTCACTGTGCATTCACTAAAAACGATTGTAATAATGTATAATGTATTTTACATATATATGTATATAAGCGGGCCCGGCGGATGTTATCACGCCTTGATAATAAAAAAAATCTTGACAAATGATATACCTTCCTCATGAATCACTTTATCTATTGGTGAGAACCGCATGAAAATCCGTTCAGTAGTTTTTGAGTTTATTGCGAACAGTGGTAGACGAGTATATTTTAATATGCGTAGCCATATATTTCATAAAGATAAACCCGATTGAGTTTCTTGTCGATTCTTCTCGTTGGCTGGCTTATTTCTTTGAATCGGTGGTACTCTTGAAATTCATAAGCGCCTTCTTAGAACATAAATTATGTATAATATTTCTGATTTTGATAAAATGTTGCAAATGATATATTCACTATTGAAACTAGCAATGACTGCCAGTGTTTGCTCATAGCTGATGCCGAGGATGTCCATCAGCTTCCTCGGTCCGGCTCCATACAGGCTCGCGTATACAATGCGTTTGGTTCGCTCGCGATCCTCGCTCGTCACCTCTCTCTCCGATTTGTTAAGCCTGAATTTCGAAGGCACTGGGTAATTTTATTTGTCGTAGATATGTGACAAGTTGGTGTCTTTTGAAGCAATGTCTCAATGATTGACGTGGGTTCGAATCTCTACAAAAAGCCTAAGATTAATATCTTGCCAGCTCTGGAAGGCTGTGTTATTCTCGTTCACAGGAAGTATACCTCTTATTCCCGTGCACGTGCTCCCCGGGTGCTGCTAAACAGTTACAAATTGTTGCCCGCTGCACTATTCCATATAAATTGAACCTCGCAGCGACAAATACAATAATCAATTAATCAACGATAATAAATGATGGATATCTACTGTATTTAGATAAACAATAAAAAAATAGAAAAGCTTTTTCAAAGAGCTCAAATTTAAGTGTAATATGCATATACATTAAATTAATTTTAAAATGTATTCATATCTATACCTAATCAAAGGATACTAGTGCCATGAAAAACGCTTCTCAAATAAAATACAACTTTCATCTATGTTGTATGGAATTCAATCCCTCTAAAAATGTATGAAATTGAACACGCCATTACAGTGCTGTTATTGAAAATAAGTGATACGCCACTAAATATTAATTATAACTATATTGTTAGGCTGTGGATACTAGCTATTTCGTAAATAACAATACTAGTTACTAATACTTAAAAAATATTATTTTGATATTTTTTGTTGTTGTTTCCAATTAGTTGATCATTATTGTTCATACTTTAAAACTGATTTAAATGTTTGTCCGTAATGTAATATTGAAACTGCACTTGTATAGTGGGATTTATATTGTTTTTCTAATAAATGATAAATCCTTTAACTTAATGTTGTCCTATTTATTATTTAATTTCAAAATAAAAACGATTGCGGGGCAGCATCTTACATAATTTCTCGGACCAATTGTATGGTTTCTAATTATACGACTACCACTGTATATATTTCTATACAAGTAATGCATATTTAATATTTATGATGATGTGTGTCCGCGAGTAGTAATTTTATTAAGAATTTATAGAAATTAATTTTGAAGAGAGGACTCAATGAATATAATATTAATAGAAATATCTACTACACTTTCCATTTTACAGCGAGCACTTTGAACAAATCCTGTCCGTTTGTAAGTAATGCTAAGAGTTCAGTATCTGCAGCGGCGAGTGCGAACACGCGACATTCCACGTGCCTGAAGTCTGCAGCTAGGAAGCTGTACCCGTCTCTAGGTACATACACCGAGCGGAAATTCAGTGGACGTTCTATGAGAAAATTGTTCAGCATTATCCTCAATCTGATACAAACCCACAAAGACGAGTTTCTATAGGTTTGAATTACAGACTACTCAAAGTATACTACGTATGTTCTAATAAATGGTAAGAAAACCATATTTAAAATAGGAGTGGCGATCTGAGACTGAATAATTGATTTTTAGACAAAAGAAATGTAAGAGATCGATTCTTGAATAATTCGTCCTCTACACCTAGATTGTTTCATGAATCGATACCACAGACCACGATTCGCATCGATTTAAAAATGTAGAATACAATTCTTGTTTGAACTGCTAAATGTGAAATTTAAATAATTAACACTAAAATTAATTAAAAAATTCAAAAACAAAATCAGTTATCTATTGTTTTTTTTGTAATGACTGCCTTGACTTTTTTATTTTTAAAACTTAAAATTTTGAAATATTCGTTCTCAGTAGTCAGTTACATTCTAATGGTTATAGATTCTACGAGAAATGTTAATGCTTCTAGACGCTCCGCTTTTAGTTAAGCGATGTCAGTCAGTTTCAAAGAATTTTATGAAATAGAATATGTATTGTTACAAAACTCAAGCAACGTGTGACAACAATTCGTTATACAAATGACTTTCAACTGTAAAGTTTCAGATTTGTTGTTTAACAAAAATTTAAAGCAGTTGAATTAGGTGTATATAGTAACTTACCCACAGTTTCATTTTCAGGAAACAAACTAAGGCTGAATGGAGCTTTCGGTATTGCCTGCACATTAGGATTGTTTGAAGCGATACGCCCTGTTACAGCCGCAGTCTGTTCCCTGATTGTTAAAAAATATTCTTTTTTTAATAGTTTTTGGGAATCTGTTTGGGAATCGCTTAGGAAGTTCTAAAATGAAGTGAAAAGATCAACCAGAGTTAACAAAATTGTTAAGTTGGTAAGGCTTAGGAAGAAACTACGAAAACATAATTTTATGAAACCGCTTAAACTTCAAGCTTATGCGACGGATAAATTGATATAAATATTCAAGGCAGAGCTGATTCCGTGTAATTTATCGACTAAATATCGCAAAACACTTCGAAAATTGAAAAATAATTGTGCATTTTTAACTATAAATGACTCAACAATTTGCAAATTTAATTTCCAAATTCGCAGAAAAATTAATGCGATGCTTCGAACTTGAATACGCACTGATCCATCGTTTCTGTATCAACTAGACATCCATTATATAATAAACTAGCTGTTACCCGCGGCTCCGCACGCGTTTTTTGAATGTATGAAATAAATTTAAAATTGTTATTACATGTGTAAATAACAATAATACTCTTTCAAAAATATTTGTAAGTATGACACGCACATCATCTACAGTAACAGGTAACATGTACATTATATATGTGAATACTAATAGTGTATCGAATGGGATGGGATTTATCATCAGCCACATAGCTGGAACTTTAAACTACTATCTATGTATCACCTCAGTGCTCACATACACTATATAAGAAAGTATTAAGCTATACATTATCGAACAATATGTGTATTTAATATCGGGTATCGTCTGCTGAACTCGCTAGCTTAAAATAAAACAGCTAATTAGTTAGTTATTTGTCCGTAAAATTCCCGTTCAAATATTACTTGTAGTCCGTTGAAGCTGTTAAGACCTTGCTAGGTCAATAGCGTAGTCATTTCTAAGAAAACAAAACCGTTCGAATAGATCCAGCCGTTTCGGAGATTACCCGGAACAAATAAACAAACAGACATATCGACAGAATTATAAAAAAATGTTGATATTTGTAGCACCGCAGATATATGTATTCATCAAAAAGTATTTATTTGAATAATATATACACACGCTTTATTGTTATAAAACGTAATATATCACAAACCAAAAATTGGGAACAAAACTAACGTAGAATAAACTTTTTGAGGAGTTTTTGACGGGATTTCAGTATGTTATGTAGGGGATTTTATATTTTATTCATAATTTTGTGTTGTTTGACTCTATATTGTGTTAAATTGGCGGCGCTTTATGCAATATGGTTTGTTTATTATGCATAAGGGAAATAAATGAAAAATAATACCACGGAGCATGTATTCTGGGGTCTTGAAAATTAAGAAGATAAAAATTTACGACATATTATATAGAAGATTTGGCGCTTATATATAGAGAATACATAAGAACTACCTATATTGACAATTTCAGAATTGGCAGTATGGATTAATTCCTTCGCCTGTATTGTGATGGACGAATATTATTACTACTAACCTTTTAGAATAGCAGCACAAAATAGACTTTAAAAATGTTTGCGATAGCAACGTACTACTTATAATTAAAAATTGGAATTAAAAATAACCTAGAATAAACTTTTGAACAGGAACACAAAATAAACCCTAATAATATTTCCGATAGAATGTTATCATGTTACCATGGCAACGCATATAATACTGACACTGACGCAGCGGATGCTCTAAAAATAGCCCGATTTTGAGACATTCTTCATTAGTGCTCCGCTCCTTTTGGTTTTAACGTGATGATATGTAGCCTATAGTCATCTTCGATAAATGAGCTATCTAACACTGAAAGAAACTTTCAAATCAGACCGGTAGTTTTTGAGATTAGCGCGTTCAACCAAACAAACAGACAAACTCTTCAGCTTTATAATATTAGTATAGATGTAAGTAAAACTAAACGACACTATCTTTTGAGGCGAAATTCAAAATAACGAACAAATATGGACGGCAATATATCCTATACATTATTTCTGGAAACATCTATTTGACGTTTAGTATTTTTCGCGGTATCTTAGATTAACATGTAGTGGATTTTATGTTTCATTTATAACTTGTTTGAGTTAGCTCTATCTTTTATAATATTGGTGGTATCATAGTTTGGTTATACGCACAAATGTAGTGAACGAGTAACACGGAGCATAGTTTCTGACCTGGCACTAAAAATCCCTGGAAAATTCTAACAAGAGGACCACCATATCATTTCTCTATGAATTCGTATTTTAATGATTACCAAGTAGGCTTAATAACACCGTCTTTCACGTAATGTGCGATACCAGCTAGAAATGTGGAGTGCGCTTTATGTAAGTGACGATACTCTAAGATCAGTTTCGGTAGAGGATGTACTGACACCAAGCTGCGTAACTACAAGATATAATAATATCTCAATAACTGTTCTTGAAAATTGCATTAATTTATTTTATGCTTTCTCTTTACCATAGTTTCGGAAGTAGATTTTACTCCTTTAGTAACTGTTTCTCGAATCTTAATATTACATTTTGTGTCTAATTGTAATTCATCGTATAAAATTGCACCGACTTGCATTGACGAATTGATTTGGAAAGTTTTTCCGGCCGCTTTATAGCATTCTTGTTCTACCTTCTTCATTTTTGTTAACAAAATATTCTCCATGGTTTTCAGTTTTTGTGTGTCGACCTTTACTCCACGATGCTCCATACCTAATAAGTTTTTGTTTATTACATTCTTTTTAGCTTAAAACATTATCAATTATAAGTAATAAATTATCTTAATTAACAAAAACAAAAATTATCAGATTGTTAAGTATAAGTCAAGATGAGACACAAGAATGGAAAATTTCAAAAAGTTGTTATATGTTACAGACAACTTCCTATTTTCCTCTATAGAGCCATATCATGATGAAAATGCAAAAACAATCGATTAATTTAAACGGCATGGGATGAAAGTCTCCAATCACGAGAACATTCTCATGTGAATTACTGAGTATCAACTAGTTTATTCTTAACTTGAAGACTTTAAAATCTCAATGTATATTAAAATATAAATACCCGCAAGAACAGGTAAAAGACGCATCTCAATATTAGTAAATACATTCCACAGCGAGTTTTCTAATAGATTTATCTTCATTTTTAACATACATTCCTTCAACAAAGTAATGTACCAAGCACATTTCTGCAAAGGACATTCAGTTGCTATAGTATATTCAGGAGTTAAAGCTAACAGTTTTTGTAATTCTGTGAAGTTAGCTGGTGGATTGTCCGGATCGAGGAGGCTGCCACCTATCTGTGGAAATAAAGAGTTTTTATCTTTACCTTTCATGGTCACGGTTAGTGCTGTACTGCTCTTTGGACTTTGATGATTAAAGATATCTGAATGATCTTCAAATTCCTCTGATATCGCTTCACCTTGGTATATCGAAATTTTGAAAGTCCCAATAGTTATTTAGTTAATCCCGTAGCTGATTATTAAAACTCAGATCTCAAAATGGCAGATCATGTTTTTGGTTTTTCTTTAATTTTACTACATCGTAAATTCCATGATATGGTAAACGAATTGTACAAATGAAAACATAATTTAAGTATACATTTTATATACACATTATGATTTTACAATATATAATTTAAGTTCTTCTTCAAAGTTTTACAATAGATCAAGTTTTTTTCTTTTTTTTTCGAAATGAAAACGCTGTTGACCTGGAAAGGTCTTTACAGCTTCACCGAACTATTGAGGCGAGCGCTGAAGGCACTCAGTCGGTTTGGGATGTTTGGGCGACTAACTCAAGTGTGCACGGCACACCTCGGCTTGGGCTGTCGCCTGATTTGTGCAAAAATCGCGACCTATCTGAGCGTACCTAAGCTAAGCTATTTAGATGTACGTATATGAGTTATTGAAACATGCATGCGTACCAAGCATGCGTGCCTCAACAACTCCTATATGTATATTGTGTCGGAAAAATTCCTCTAAACTATGTAGGATAGGGGCTAGATCAAGTATTTTTTAAGCTTATGCTGCTCACAATCTGTTGACTTGTGCCTCATAAGATCTACATTCAGTTGTATGAATGTAAACCCCATGGACATATTATACTAAACAAAATAAGTACATGGTAAACCATAAACAATTGGACGGACCAGACTTTGCTAGTAATTTGCTCTTAGGAACGTACCTACATGATACTACTAATTTCGGGAACTTTGACATCATTATTGAATCGAGTGATCTATTCACTTCTACATACCCTAACCACAGTACATACAATTGATAATACTCTCATCAGTTCGTTAATAAAAACAAATTTACCTTTAAATCAATAATTTTTAACTGAAAATCTTCGATTTCAGTCAAAGACATGAAATAAATCAACATGCTTTTACCGTCGTAACATATTACTTCATTGTTTGGTAAAAGATTCACTATCGATTGTCTGAAAGTATATAAATTTATTGTATGGAACTCGTAACTTAAATTCATTAATTTTCAGTTACTTAATCCAAAGAATTACTGTAAACTTCTTTTATTAGTAAAGAGAATAGCAAAGCTGTAACCTAATAGTAACAGTCATTGGACTGAGTAAATATTCTAATGTAAAAAATAATTCTAGTTAAAAATTGTAATAATTTGAAAATCAGTTTCATCAAAGTTCTCGATTTGTTCAGTATATATCTAATTGTTATTGATTATTTTTACTCTATTGTATATAAATCAAGAATTTATGGTGGTCTAGTGGTTTGACCGGTGGAATATCAAGGAAAACCTTGTAGGGAAACCTGAGCCTGAGAAGCCTAAATACTGCCTAAATACTGAATGTGGGATACTATAGAACTGTGTATTTCTCAGAGTTTGAGATCGCCAATGCGATTTCGACTTCGGAAAGAAGTCTATGGTTCTGCAGTGGATGGTCATGTAAAACTGGTTTCATAAAATTTGTAAATGTTTACTACGGTAAAAGGTACCTACTAAGGGAGGTCGTATAGCATTTTATTTGTAATAATGCAACTGATTTGAAAATAGATTATTATCATAAATGTTGTTAGCACTCACAGCACATCACCTTGTGCGTCTTTATAATAGTAAAACATATTCTCGACACACAACATCACGCCTTCAGGTGTACATGAATCATCAGTATAGTGACAGTTTAGCTGAGAGAATCCATTCCTGTAGTGAAACACGTCATCATCAGAACAATCAAACATTACGTTGGCAATAAATAAATAAATACCCAATTTTTCTAAATAAATAAATGATATCTGATATAGCATTATTGTAACTAAGCATTATTATATTGTTGCTTCATTGAACTATATATTAGTAACCCGTACCCGTGATTTCGTTCGCGTCGTTTATAATATGTAATCTTAAATGTTTTGTTATAACTCAAAGGAATTAATTAGGCAGCGTTTTTGACGAAAGCTCGCGGAAGGTTTAACTTTTTGTGACACTTCCAATAACTATATACCTAAACCTTCCTTGTGAATCTCTCTATCTATTAATGAAAATGAAATCTGTTCAGTGGCTATTGAGTTTATCGTGAACCGACAGACAGACGCAACGGAGGACTATGTTTTATAGTATGTAGTGATAATGATAGTAAGAAGAGACTTGATGTCTCAACAATTTTGATTCTACCTGTAAAGTAACACAGCGATTATCTCTTGATCTATAACATCTAATTTTAAATGATGAATACTGTGATCTTGAACACAAATTTCATAAACAATTTCTTTTATGGGCGTTTGAGGTTTAACTGGAGTCACGAATGTATTTTTTCTTTTTTCTTTGTTTGTTTCCTCGTCTGTATGAACTGTTGCATGGACTTTGTCTTTTTGATTGCTTGGTTGGCTGGTTATCATTGGCTTGCTAAATTTCATTACAACATCTTTGTTAGTTAATTGTGCTTGCACAACTTTCTTGGTGTCGCGTTTGATAATTATGTTATTTTTTTCCACCATAGTTACTTCTGTATTGAAATCTTTTGTGGTATCTTCTACAGTATTGGATTGTACGTCGTTCAACCAGTTCTTTACCGTTTTGGTATATTTTTGTTTTCTTAAAATATTATTCGGTTTCATTTTACCTTTTTTACATGTTATGCCATTAATCTTTGTATGTTCTTTAGCTTTAAACATTTCATTTATATAATTATTATTTTGTTTTGTATCTGTATTTTTAATGAAATTATTAGTAGTAATATATTTATGGTCAGTATCGTTTCGATCAACATTCGGTGTTATTAATTCTACATCAAACATATTATTCCAATCAACGGTATTTGAATCATATACTTGTATTTTCGATTCATAATGTAGTGTATTTACAGAACCATCCATATTTATCGAATCAATCCTATCACAAAGAGTCAATTTACTTTCATAAGTAAGATTGTTTTTGACTAAAGCTTTGTGAGTATTTTCATTATAAATTTCCATTGTTCTAATAAGTTCTGATGATTTGGGTATTTCTTGTGCAACATTATCATTTGAATTTGTACTATACGGTACGATGTATCTCATACTATTCCCTAAATTATTTTGTTGACGCGGTAGAAACTTGTCAGTCTTAATTTTTTCGAAGTTCCTGAAACTATATTTTGATAACAATTTTGGATAAGCATTGAATGCAAATTAATCTACTTAGTATGATTGAAAAATATTTTTATCTAGATGTGGCAGTGTCATTGCCACGTAAATAGTAACAGAAGGTAGGAAGGGAAATAAATGAACAATTTCCGGCTGTGTTGACGTATAAACGCCTTGGCAACAAGTTTATCAATTCTTGTTTATTCGAGAAGCAGGCATTGCAAAGTATAGCACGTGCAAACATTACGAATAAAAGTATACAAGCTTTTAAAATGCAAACAATATCGTAGTCATAATGTAAAAGGAAACATACGAATTAACAATAACATCTGGATAATTAAATAATAAGCTACGATAATAACAATTTGCCGCTCGATTCACACTTTGGTGCCGTTCTCGTTTCGATCTCGATCTAATCTCGCTGTGTCTACACTACTAGTCCCACAATCAGTCTATGAAAGAGTTTATAATAAGTATGTCTGTCTCGATCAATGGACGACAAAGGACGTTTCTCGAAATAATCCGATAAAATTCCAATATAAGATATTTATTGAAGATACAAAACAGTTAAATATTATTTTATAATTTTCATGAATTTCACCAGGTACACTTTTTTCTCAGAAATAAACGCTTATTTTAATAACTTCTCGAAAATAACTATGGTGTGATTGTTTATTTTTCACAATCAAATGTTATAAAATACTAAGGTGGATATTTGCAAAGTAACGTCTTCTTCAATCAAATAACAAATGTTATAAATTTCACGCATAAAGTACTTACATTTTTCAGAATTCGACGATTTACAACTAGTCATGACTAGAAGAAAAATGTAACGTCTCACTGCACGACCGATGAAAGACTTTGAAAGAAAAATGTATTCACACTGACGGTACAAGTCATGCTCGGTCCGATAACGCACCAATCAAATATTATTTTAGACCAACCGGTACCGGAGTGAGATCGAATCGGAACTACAACGATATGATACTCAGAATACTTATTCTTTCTTGTCTAGGAATATATTATCGGACCGAGACTGAAGCTGGATCGGCATCATAATGTGAATCGGGGCTTATGGATAAACATTGTCGGTCAGATTATAACTTTCGAGCCACGCTGAAGCTATTACAGGTTTCAGCATGAATGGGTCGGCTCACCCGGCGTAGTAACACCCTCTCACAGAAAACCGATGTTAAGTAACAGTGCTTGTATAGTTGCGTTTCCTTCGGTCAGTGAGAGCGCCGGAGGCCCATCTGCCCTCCCTCCTCCCCTCCCAATACCTCATCCTCCAAATACAGGCTGGTAACGCACTTGTGACTTCCCTTGTGTTGCAAGTGTCTATGGACGACGGTAATCACTTAACATCAGGTGACCCGTCTATTTGTTTGCCTGCTATGACAAAAAAAATGCAGCGACCACGTGCTACATGGACGACGAGTTTTAAATAATCGCGCTCCTACTCGGACTAATTTGCGTGCATCTTATATTTTTAAGACGATTAGTCTTCCAAAGTGCCGCCTTTGGTTTCTCCTGCTATTTATCACACAATAACGTTATCTGTCAGCTGCGTATCGCTATAAATTGACCTATTTCTCTTCATAATGTTAGTTATTCTGTGCATAGTACAAAACATGTTTTATTGGACATAAAGAATAAAAATGCAACCGCTATAAAAACAATAATGTCAATAAACCAAAAATAGTTAATAATTAAATAAACGAATTTAAAAAAAACGATTTTAAAAAATACATGTAAGCAAAAAAAAGGTGCGGACCAAGAGTCTGCAGAGTAGAAGAAACTAAATATTAAAAAAAATGTTTTACAGTGTTTAGATTACATTTGTAGCGTTGCATGATCAACCAATATACCAACTGTTAATAAATGCCCCTCGAATGATACTGGACAACAATCACCACACTTGATAACTACCCAATATTCTTTTTTTTTCTATTAAACTTTTGGCGCATACATCAAAAATTGTATTTAAAAATTACATACATAACTACTGAAATTCAATAATATTGTTTGGATTTTAAGTAAATTACTAACGGCAATCCTGAACATACTAAATGTCTCATGTCTGTGTCTAGTAAAAGAAAAAAAAATGTTTTCTCATTCTTCAAGATTGATTTAGGTTTTTAAATATATATCAACCTTTTTCAAACTTAATACCGTTCATAAAAACGTTAAAAAGAGAGCCAGTAAATTGTTATAATAAGTATTATTCTCACTTACTGGTTAAAAGAATATTGTATGTGATAATGGATTATATTGTACTAGCTGTTACCCGCGGCTTCGCACGCGTTTTTTAAATATATTAAATAAATGTAAAATTATGATGAGATATGTAAATTACAGAAATACTCTCTCAAAAATATTTGTAAGTACGATACGCACATCATATACTGTAACAGGTAACATGTACTTTACATATGTGAATATTAAGAGTGTGTGGAATGGGATGGGATTTATCATCAGCTACATACCTGAAACTTTAAACTACTATATACCATCCTTAATGCTCAGTTACACTATATTAGAAAGTATTAAAAATATTAAACTATACATTATCGAACAACATGTGTTAAATCTTTTATTATATAGATATAACATGCCCATAGTGTCGATATAATTAAGTTATTATTATACCTTGATATAATTTAAATCACATGTACACATATGACTTTCAATTATATTTATTCTTGGAGTCCAGTACAGCGCACGTTACACGCGCATGTTTACAGTGAACAACATATTTTTGATTATTTTCACACATACGAATGCACGGATAACGTTCATCACTACATATTGTAAAACGTTCCACGTCTGTCAATATGTCTGTTCGCGATAAGATCAAAAACTACAGAACGCATCGTCATGTCGTTATCACTAATATATAAAATTATTCTTGGGCAAGGTTTAGGTATAGTTTGTCTTATTATCAGGGCGGGCAACGTCTGCTGAACCTGCTAACTTAAAATAAAACGGTTAATTATTTAGTTATTTGTCCGTAAAATTCCCGTTCAAATATTACTTGTAGTCCGGTGAAGCTGTTAAGGCCTTGCTAGATCAATAGCCTAATAATTTCTAAAAAACAGTTCAAATAGGTCCAGCCGTTTTGGAGATTACTCGGAACAAATAAACAAACAAACATATCGACAGAATAGAAAAAAAAATGTTGATATTTGTAGCACCACATATATGTATTCACCAAAAAGTACTTATTTTAATATTACATACACACGCTTAATTTTTATAATAAGTAATATATCACAAATCAAAAATTGGGAACAAAACTAACGTACAATAAACTTTTTGAGGACTTTTTGGCGGGATTTCAATCTGTCATGCAGTGGATTTTATATTTTTTTCATAATCTTGTGTTACTTAATTCAATATTATGTTAAATTGGCGGCGTTTTATGTAATATGGTTCGTTTATTGTGCATAAGTGAAATAAATGAAAAATAATACCACGACGCATGAATTCTGTGGTCTTGAAAATTTAAAAGATAACATTTACGAAATATTAGATAGAGTATTTGGCGCTTATACCTTTTCATTAACTTGGACATAAAAGAAAACTGGCTAAAGAATACATAATAACTACAGAATTGGCAGTATGGATCAATTCCTTCGCCAGTCTTATTGGACAAATATTATTACTAGTAAACTATTTGAATAACAACACAAAATAAACTTTGGGAATGCTTGTGATATAAACGTACCACGTATAATTAAAAATTGGAAACAAAATTAACGTAGAATAAACTTTTTGAGTAGGAACACAAAATAAACTATGATAATATATTTTGCGATACAATGTTATCGCGTTACCATGGCAACGCATATAATACTGACATTAACACGCAGCGGAAGCTTCCAAAATAGCCCGATTTTGAGTTATTCTTCATTAGTGCTCAGCTCCTATTGGTTTTAACGTGATGATATGTGCTATCTAACACTAAAAGAAAGTTTCAAATCGGACCAGTAGTTCTTGAGATTAGCGCGTTCAACCAAACAAACAAACAAACTCTTCAGCTTTATATATTAGTATAGATTGTACTTACTTAATATTTTTTTTATTATGGGTAGGAACCGACTGCTGTCGTACAATGTTTCTATTACGTTTACAATCTAAAATAAATATAGAAGTTATTTAAAAATAACAGCAATTTAGAAAAATATTATATAAAAGCATTTAAATATCAAACATTCAATTGCGCATCACGATAAATTACGTTACCTAATTTCCAACTATCCATCATGACATGAAATACTTTTTGACCAAAAGGCGACAGTTGTTTCTCATAGTTATTTGCAGAGAAATTAATATTCTGTTTATCCATTATACTCTCCTTTACATTTACAAAAAGCCCGCCTACATTTCTCAAAACTTTCTTCACTATTGTTATTATTGCAAAGAAACTGGGTTTATTCAGCCACAATTACAATACTTTTTTTTATGTAAGCAATTTTCTTTCTTCTTCTTTAATTTATAGCACCGTGTGTAAGCGATACACAATTCCGCCAATGTCACGTAGATTGTAGGTACAGAGTGTGCGCTGACTGTGCCAGATAGTGTCATAAACGAAGGGAACCGAGTTAAAAAATGTAATTCAAAAACGAAGATAATTAATTTTGTATTGAGACCGAGCTATTGTGTATTCCACAGATATACGTAAAGGCAAACTTAGATATGTTTTGATTAAGAAATAGACAATCTGATTAAAGTTTAATTTTGTTAATTTTAATAAATAATGACAATACATGTAAAATTAAAGGGTTGTTATTCACTAAAGCTAACTAAGCAATTTTTCAATAGTCGTCACAGCTGTCCGTACAGTTTACTGTCAATGTCAGACAGACTGTCAAACGTAAATCAAATATTCACAAAGAACACGAAATAAAGCATTATGTTGTACTTTACTCGACACATAATGTGAAATAAAATACACTGAAATACGTTGCACAGAAATGGCGGTGAACGGAGAGAGCTGTAATAGCCTCACCCCTGTAGAGGAACCTAAGCTTAAATATGGTAGAATGGGCAACGATGTGGAAAACATTCTTCTCAAAGACGCAGTGAGTTGCATATGTGTTCACACCAAGTTTATATGCATCGGTACGCAGTGGGGAGTGATACATTTACTAGACCACGATGGAAACCTTGTACCTATATCGCAGGATGGCAAAACCACGGAGTTACAAGCTCACGCTATTGCAGTAAACAAGATATCTGTCGATCAGAACGGGGATTATATAGCGAGTTGCTCGGACGACGGCAAGGTTGTTGTACATGGCCTAAGCTGTGATGAGAATACGCACAACTTGAATTTGGGTAGAGTGGTTAAATCTGTTGCATTGGATCCCTATTACTGCAAATCTGGTTCAGGTCGACGGTTTCTGACAGGTAATTTCATTGTATTTCAAACTGTAAACGATAAAAATAATCTTATTTGTTCATCTGACGATTTGCATATTTTATGACTTCTAATTACGATCAGCCCCTCGGCTGAGTTTTAAGAATCAAATCTGAAAATGGTGGATCAAGTTTTAATTTTACAACATTTGAACCTCATGTTTTAGTAACAAATGGTTCATACAAATGAAAGAATAGTTTAAAAAATCATTCTACATTCACAATATATGTATATATATATTTCTTTAACTTCTACAATATTTACCTAGCAAGGTCTAACAGCTTCACCAGACTATGTTTTGTAATAAGTGGTTTTTTTTTTAAATTAAGTTGCCAGCAGTCTATTGTCCTGTGCCTCATGATGTCTAATTTATTTATATAGAGGTTAAACGTTTTGTAAGATCTGAGGGTTTAGAACATACAATTCTTTTATTTTTCATAGTAAATTCATAAATACAATTAAAATTGCTGACATTTTTAGATATAATTAATATATTATATTTTGATGTGGTTGTCCTTGTGTCTTTTGATATTTATTATTTTATTCTATTACCTTGATTATTCATAGGTAATATGAAAAATTCTTTTTGTACATTGTACAGGACAATTGGCAACCCTATATACATATTTATCTAGTGGGCCCTTGTAACAAAGTTTTGCATTGTATAGGTGCAATATAATTATTAATATGACCTAACAAGTATCTACCTTTGTATAAATATAATATGCATGTATGACCAGCCCACAAATTCTATCACAAACAGAAGGAATAAGAACCTTGTTTTATGATATTATTAGTAATTGTGTTTATGAATAGGTCAAAATGGAAGTTCTTCTTCTTCTTCTTTCATTTATGGCACTGTGTGTAAGCAATACACAATTCCGCCAATGTCATGTAGTTTGTAGGTACAGAGTGTGCGCTGACTGTGCCAGATAGTGTCATAAACGACGGGAGCCTAGTTAAAAAATGTAATTAAAAAACGAAGATAATTAATTTTGTATTGAGACCGAGTTATTGTGTTTTCCACAGATATACGTAAAGGCAAGCTTAGATATGTTTTTATTAAGAAATAGACAATCTGATTTAAGTTTAATTTGTAAATTTTAATGAATAATGACAATACATGTAAAATTAAAGGATTGTTATTCACTAAAGCTAAGATACATGTAAGGTTAGTAGGGTGGGGAATATAAGGAGGAAGGAAATTTGAATGACATTTAATAAGTGTCATCGGTTGTGAATAGTTGTTTTCTGAAACACAGAATAGTACTATGGTTATCACTCGGTCTTTGCTCTAAGTCTGAATATACATAGTTTTCTTTACTTGATAAAACCATATCAAGTTTTCTCAAAATCTGTCAGGTAGTTTTTGCATTATAGACATTATAAAAGACAGGACGCTAGACAAAATTCATGTACGGATTGCATTTGTATACTTTTTTACTATAAGTATAAATTAACATGGATTTATTATAACATGATATCCTTCCAACATTCCTTTCTGTAACATGATCAGTGTATTTGTTAATAAGCTGTTATCTAATTCATTTTAGAATAATTATTTGGTATTTTAAAAACTCTTTCCAGCCTGATACTTGCAACTATGGACCATTATATTATTTATGAATCAATGTTCTAGTTGAATCTGAAGTAGATTCTATAGATTATTTTCTAATTACAGTTATTTCTTTCAGGTGACAATAAATTGACACTTTATGAGAAAACTTTTTTAAACCGACTACGCAGCACTGTCCTTTGTGAATGCAAAGGTTACGTTCAAGCTATTTCCTGTCACGATAGGTTTGTTGCTTGGGCTAGTGAGGTTGGTGTTCGTGTTTACGACCTCATCGCTAAGTGCTCTTTAGGACTTATTCAATGGGAGAAAAGCCCAAATAGGTCCATTGAAGACTACCGTTGCAATTTACTGTGGTCTGCTCCAAAAACTCTCATGATTGGTTGGGTGGATACAATTCGAATATGTGTCATAAGAAAACGAAGTCAAGTAGAGTTACAAACAAGAGATGTTACAGAATATCTGGTTGACCCAATATATACTTTCCAAGCTGATTACTTCATTGGTGGCCTGGGACCTTTAGACGACCAATTAGTATTACTAGGTATTCCGAAAGAATGTGACCCTGAGACTGGTAAGTCTCAAAGACCAGTACTGATCGTGGCGGATTATAAAGACTGCGAATTCTGTGAAATTATTACAGACACTCTTAGCATTCGAGGTTATGAAGAATATGATTGTAATGATTACTATTTAGATATGCTAATTGAAGAAAATAGATTTTTTATTGTTTCACCCAAAGATATTATTGTTGCTTGTCCTTATGACATTGATGACAGGGTTAAATGGTTAACAGAACATGGAAGATTCGAAAAAGCTATAGCTGTTCTTGAAGAAGTTGGAGGTAAAACTACAAAACACTCAGTGGTAACTGTAGGAGTGCAATACTTGGACCATTTAATATCTGAAAATTGCTATGATGAAGCTGCCATACTATGTGCCAGAATTTGTAAAATGGATAAAGTTCTCTGGGAGAACCAAATACTAAAGTTTGCTGAAGTAGATCAGCTCCGAGCTATAAGTATTTATGTACCAAAAAATCCAGAACAAGCACTTAGTAAGCATATTTATGAACTTATCCTATATGAATATCTCAAATTTGACGCTCAAGGGTTTTTAAATGTTGTTAAAGAATGGAATTCAAATCTCTACAGGACTGGTGTTATTATAAATGTAGTTATAGAAAAATTAACAAAAGAAGTTTTAACAAAAAATGACAACAAAAAATCAAAAGAATTAACAGCAGACAATAATATTTATTTGGAAGTCTTAGCTTTGCTATATTGCTATCAAAAAAAGTATGACAAAGCATTAACAACGTATTTAAAACTACAGCACAAACATGTTTTTGAACTTATCACTGAATATGACATGTATCACGTTATTCATGACAAAATCCTTGATCTAATGACCCTTGATAGTGATAAAGCCATCGCTATGCTTATTACTAAAGCAAAAGTTCCAGTAGAAGTTGTTGAGAGGCAACTAGCTGACCATGAACATCTTCTGTTTAAATATTTACATGCATACAGTAACGTACAGCCAAATGGCCGCTACCATGGTAAATTGATTAGGTTGTATGCAAAATATGACAAGAACAAATTGTTACCTTTCCTAAAATGCAGTGATAACTATCCCATACAGGAAGCTCTAGATGTATGCATTAGTAATGAATTCTATCCTGAAATGATTTTCTTACTTGCTCGTATTGGTAATACGAGAGAAGCACTACAGAATATCATTGAAAAATTGAATGACATTAATCAAGCAATTTACTTCTGCCAAGAACACAATGATAAGGAACTCTGGATTGATTTGATAAAACAGACTGTTGACAAACCTGATTATGTCACATTATTACTAAAAAGGATAGGGAATTATGTGGACCCAAGAATGCTAATTGAAAACATAAAGCCTGGCTGTGAAATTAAAGATTTGAAGGATTCCCTGGCCAAGATGATGTGTGACTATCACCTTCAACTTTCAGTCCAAGAGGCATGTAAAGTAATAACTCTACGGAATTACTTTGATTTACATGAGAAATTAATAATTAATCAACAGAGAGGTATTTCTGTGACTGATGACTTTCTATGCTGTGTGTGTCGAGGTCGTATAATAATAAAGGATTCATCGAGTGCATCTGATCTAATGGTGTATAATTGTAGACATTCATTCCATATAGCTTGCTTACCAGACATGGACAGTGAGACTTATCAAAGTTGCAATATTTGCAATGCTGTCAAAATGTGACCATGTTGATCCAAGCTCAGTGAAATTTAATTACAGTTTGAAATGTGTGATCGAGTTGTGACAAAGATGCTTTAATACGATGATAATATTCACAATCTAACTTAAGGAGAATTGATGGATATATATAAAGATATGGAGACAGACACTCAAATATAACATAATCAAATAATTATATTACAATGACATTAATCATAAAACAAATCATAAAGTAAAACTACATTCTTTCCCACATCTGTCTTCAGGATATACTCAAAAACTACTGAATGGATTTTCAGAAGTGGATAGGGTGTTTCCTGAGGAAGGTTAAGGTATACAGTCTGTCATAGCTTATTTTTATTATATAGGTGGATCAACGTCCGCCGGACCTGCTAGTAATTTTATAAAATGATATATATGTTAAAATTTGAATTTGATATGTTGTTTCAACTCAAGTTAATGTGTTTTCTCTAGGGTATGAGTCTTTGTCACCTGTCTCCGTAGCATGTTTACAAACACGGTCTTACTAAATATAAATGTGACAATATTTTAAGAATTTCTTGACATGACCATATGCCTCTAGTTTTATTTTTATCTATACTGTATAAAATGAGTGTAAATGTGTTAATACAGATGTACTGTGCTGGGCAACATGTATAATCATGTTAAGAAACTGCCAACATAGTTACATGTATAGTAAAAATAGGTCCTACTGTGTGTATATATATTGTTTCTTTATGTCAACAACTTGTCCAAGTTAAATATTGAAATGAAGAAGTAATCACCTGATTCTTACGTATTGAGATCGAATTCTGGCTGTGATATTTCTTGTATTAAGTGAGTGAGATCACATGTATCCTTTTTTTTAATTTATAAAGCATTCATTGAGATCACACTATTTCTGTGTAAATATTATACATATATCTGAACTATTTATTTTTATTCTCAGCTTTAGTTCATAAAATAAAAAAAAAATGAAATGTACACTGACTATTAATAATCCACTCTTTATTTAGACTTACCAATAATCTGATATTTACTAGCAGAAATATCGAAAACGTAAGAATCAGGTAGGTAAAATGTTTCTATTGCCATAGAAGAGACTGTGGGATTCATAAATTTTGTATACAAATTTTTAACATAATATATGTACACTTCCATTGTAAAATTATATAATAGTTTAAGCGTTAATGAACTGTAATTCTTCTCTGTTCTTCAACAAACATGCAATTATTACAATGATTTATAATTTGATAAAGCAATGTAAAATATTTTTGTTCAAACTAATGCTATAGAATTTGTAACCCTCAAATTAATAACAGTTCAAAGCCTATAAGATAATTATCAGTTTATAAGTTTTTAAGCAACGTTGACAATTTAGCTATATTTATGTACTTACAGATAACGGACATCTCAATACAATATTGAATTTAATATTTAATCATAATTGACAAGTTTTGTTTGTTATTAATTAATTAAATATTTGGTGCTTTCCATAATGAGGTGACTTGTATAATTTTATTCAATCCTTTTTCCTTGTCCTGATAAAAAATAACAATGTATTATAATTAAATTGTGTTATTGAACTTTTCTCATTTACTCTGTATAACAGAACTTTTTACTATAACTACCGCAAAAGAGATAATTGATAGTCCTTGTATTGTATTGCTGATAACCCTTTTTTTTACGTGGGGAAATCCCTTATGGATACCCACCCTCCCGGGGGAGAGAGTGGGTTATGTCCGACTCGCACGGACTAAAACCCCACGGTGTACCGACAGACCGTGATGTTGGGGCGGCAAGGGATCGTTCTATGCTATTCCCCTTGAATAGCCGCCCCTACGGTCCACCCGGCGGAAGGTTGCCGCCGGGCTCCTGCCTATAGAGAGGCAGCTGGGTACACGCCAGTTGCCCCCCCTCGTCCGCCGGATCTGTGCAATGAGGGGATGAGCCCCCCGACTGCATCCCCTCAGGTCCGGCTACGGTGGCAGGAGGAGTTGGGCAAAGCGCCGCCTCCTCCTGCCGGTCACCCTATGGTGAAGACGGTCACTGAGGGGGTCCGCCTCGCGGGCCCTCTCCGCTGCCTTCTTTTGCGAGATGACTTCCTCGCAAAAGGAGGCCACTGCTCGCCACGCCTGTTCACTGCCGAGCATGGACGAGACCACGCTCGGCAGCGATAAATCCTCTCCTACCACCGCCACCAGAGTGCGGCGCTCCACCTCCCACGCAGCACACTCAGAGAGAGTGTGCTGTGCGGTATCTTCCTCAGCGCCGCACTTATGGCAGGCGGCGGTCAGCTCCCTGCGAGCGATCCGGTGCAGGTACCACCCGAAACAACCGTGTCCGGTCAGCACCTGCACCAGCCTGAACGACAGGGAGCCCCATCTCCTCCCAATCCACTCCCACAGGACCAGGCGGACGGCATCGACGGTGTGCCTCCTGAAGCGCGCGTCCGCCAGGTCCTGCATCCACCTCCCTATAGCTTCTTCTCGCATCTCCCGCCTTTTAACTTCTATCTCCCTGGGAGCCGGAGCCTCCTTACTACGCCTCCTCGCCGCCGTGAATTCGTACACGGCGGCGAGCACCCCAGCTTCCAGCTCCCAGGGAAGGGAGCCGGCAAGCGTAAAGGCCGCCGCCGATGACACCGTCTGGTATGCCCGGATTGCCCTCAGTGCCACCGTACGCTGCGTACTACGCAGCGCGCGCACGTTGGTGGCACCGAGGGCATCAGCCCAGACCGGTGCCCCGTAGGCGGCCATCGCCCACACGACTCCCATGAAGAGTCAACGGCACCCGGCACCCGGCCCCCCAATATTGGGGAGCAACCGGCCGAGCGCCGCCGCCGCCCTAGCAATTCGCGACCCGAGCCCCACAAAGTGGGGCTCAAACTGCCAGCGCCCGTCCAGGGTGAGGCCCAGGTACCTCATGTGGGCACTCACCTTGATCCGGGCGCCCTCCACAATAATGTGGGCCCCAGGTGGTGGCCTCAGCCTTCTCAAGGGCCACCCTGAGGCCCAACCTTCTTATGCGCCTTACCACGAGGCTTGTGGCCATCGTGGCTAGGTGCTCTACCCCTCTCCAGTCACCCCCCCGGGCTACGACTAGGGTGTCATCCGCGTAGCAGATTAGGCGCGCTCCATACGGGAGCGCGCCGCGGAGCACCCAGTCGTAGCCCATGTTCCACAGGAGCGGCCCCAGGACCGACCCCTGTGGAACGCCCCGCCTTGTAGCCCGCTGGACCATCCGCCCGTCGCCGTTGACGTATGCGACCTCCCTGTCCTCCAGGTATGCCTCCAACAGCCGCCACAGGTACGGAGGCACTCCGAAATATCGGAGAGCCTCCCGTATGACACCGTGCGGCAGGCTGTTGAAGGCGTTGGCGATGTCTAGGGACCCCGCCAAGACCCTCTCCCCTTGTGAGGTCGCCTTCGTCGACAGCGACTTTAGGAGGCACAGGGCGTCCACTGTGGAACGCCCTGTGCGGAAGCCGAACTGCGCGTCTGAAAAATTCGGCCCCACTCCCTCCAGGTGCTGGACGACTCGGGAAGAGATGACCATCTCCAGCACCTTCCCGACGTCGTCCAGCAGGACGAGGGGCCGATATCCAGAAGCGCAGTCCGGAGGGCGACCCTCCTTCGCCATGAGGCAGAGAAAAATATAAATAACGACATTGTTTATCGATTTTAGGGGAAGATAGATATAAACACGCGAGTTTACTCTATCTTATATTGAAAAAAAATATTATTTCGAGACGGCGGTGCGCGCGAGCCTTTGAAAAATAGCTGCGAAGGCGGGAAACTTCGTGATCGCACGAATAGGGCCCTGTTTTGGATCATTTGCTACTACACCGTACTCTCGTGGAAAACTTAGAGTTGGGCTGACCAGTCCATGCCGGATAATTTGAAGGAGAGGATGGGGTCGGCCTGTGAAGGCTTAGCCACCTGAGGACGAGGATCAGGCTGGGACGCGATCTTGGGACCCCGTGTGGGGTGGGGGGGCGCACTAGTTACGGGTACGGGCGCTGCCGGTACACAAGATGTTCTCAGCAAGTTAGGAAGGCCCTCTTCAGTGTTGAGAGGTGGAGGTCGGGGACGGGTTGACGTCGCAGGCGCCTCAGACGGCGAGACCTGCCTGGCGTAGCGGGGTTGTTTTGTACGCGGGGCGCGGAGACACCCGCAATAATTCGCGGAATGGTCCACGCCGTGGCACAAGACACAACTTGGAGGATCAGGCGAGTCTTTTTTTTAAATATATATAAATATATCAAAGGAGCCAAACGACCTGGTGGGTCACGTGATGTTAAGTGATCACCACCGTCCATAGACACTAGCGACATCAGGTGCGTCGCCAGCCTATATATGGGAGAAGGGGGAGAGGAAGGAAAGGGAAAGAAGGAAAGAGGAAGGGACGTGGGCCTCCGGCGCTCTCACTGACCGAACGAAACACAACAATGCAAGCAGTGTTATTTCACTTCGGTTATCTGTGAGAGGGGTGGTACTACCCTGGAGGAGCCGACCCATTCATGCTTAACCAAAAGTAGCTTCAGCGGGGCTCTACAACCTAAAAGAGTCTTTTGAGCGAGAACACTCCTTAGTGGAGTGGTCGCCGAGGCACTTAACACACCTGGGTTTCAGGTGACAGTTAAGTGCGGAGTGTCCGTACACCTGGCAGTTGTGACATTGCGAGGGTACGGACGTTTTGCGCGGTGGCTCGACAATAACGCCGGAGAGGCTGCAGAGGGTCGAGAGATTGAATATGGTTTTACCCTCCACGGTGCGATCGAGAATAACCAACACCATGTCATAGGACATCCTAGTGCGCGGGGAGCGCATACGGTGCACGTGTTTGACAGGGAACTTCTCTTGAGGTCTTCGTAGTTGTCATCGACTGGGATTTCCGAACGGACTCTACGGATGACAACACGTCGTATACGCTCTTCTTCGAGCACATGGGTGAAAAAGGCAAACTTATTATCGCGCAGGAATTGCGTGTTTGCGGTGAATGGTAGGAGTAGCTACCTTTGCCTCAATACCCACTAAGGCACTCACGGCAGAGGTGAAAGGAATGTCTGCTGCTTGCAGCAGACTAGAGATTTTGACCCAGGATGTTCTGTCCTGGATCGTGACAGGAGGTGGAGGGCGGGGCTTCTTATCCGTGACTGCGGGAGTGGCAGCTTTGGGCGAGGCCAGTCTAGGGGGTGTAGGTGTCGCCGTTGGCACTTTCGTGCCTGCGACGTTTGCGAGTTTTGAAGGCTTAGCGCCTTCATTCTCGGAAGAAAAGGTATTCTGGTGCTTATTGCGCGGTCGTCGACGCCGCGTGACTTCGGTGAAGCCGTCGTCAGCGGGGGGATCTTGCTCCATGTCGGAGTCTGAGCCGGACGTCTCATCACTAGGGGAGTGACGATTCGTCAACTCGAAGTTGTTGAACTCTTATTTTTTCTAGATCACCATTTGTGTTGTTTATCTGAACGCTCAAAACGCCCATAAATGCGTTCCACTGGCGTTTACGATTGTAACGCTTGAGAGTAAGTGGAACGGGAAACTCGCGGTCGTGAGCGTGAGCGTTGTGAGCGCTTACTGGAACGCAGTCAAGGTCAACCATTAGTCCTGATAGATAATACGCCGTATAAAATCTACGTATCTTCGAATAATGTATAATAATAAATAATTTACACTTTCTATTTCGAATTGCATTACAAAACAAATGTTGAGTAAAATATTTTTATTTTAGACAACTTTACAGCTTATTATTTTAGATTGGTTCTCCTTTTTGGCTTAAGTTAAAATGTAGTATGCTCATCCAGAGCATTCCAAAAAAATTATAGTTTATCTGTGTTTTTTTTTTTACTTTATGTTTAGCAATCAATCTTTCCGATTATTACTGCCATTGTCACGTAGTCAATAATATCACAAACTTCGTGCGATCATTCCAATATTAAGCATCGTGTGAAATCATATTCTAACAAGATGGTGGATCCCTTGCTAGAACCTTCCAGGGAGTTTTTGTGGCATCTCAGAATTTCATGCTCCATGTTATTATTTTCTATTCACTTCACTTATGAATAATAAACTAACTATATTACGTAAAACACCACCAACTTTACACAATATATAGTCAAATAACACAAGATTATGAATAAAATATAAAATCCACTACATGACAGACTAAAATCCCGCCAAAAAACTCTTATCTGTGTTGTGTCGTGCATTTTTGTCCATATCTCAAAATATCCGTAAACTGAAACGTCATTAACGTTTCGTTTCATATAATAATTCATTACTTACACCTAAACTAATAAATTTATTAGAACTTCCTTCTCTTTTACTTATAATAATAATTATTTAAAGAAAATGTGCGATGAATTTATAATCAATAAATAATACTAAAGTTAACTGCATAAATTGGAACTTGAATTATTGTTTATTCCCAAGTTCCCAATCCCATGTGGTGAAAAATGGACGCGCACATGATTCTGTGAAGTTTCATCAATGTTTTCAATGAATGTTTGCGTGCGTTGAGCGGTGAATATTGACTATATTGTGATCAGTGTTGTGCAAAAATGACAGAAATGCCTCCTTATCTTATTGCAAAGGATGAGGTGAAAAATAGTGGCCAAAGTGACAATGATAATTCTACCGACGTAGATAATTGGGATTTACCCCTCTGTTATGATAAACCGAGACACAATGAACCGATTAAAGGTGCCGATCGTGTTGAGCACTCATGGAGGGTGAAGGAAAAAGTGAGTAACTATTTATGTTCAGTAAACTTTGATCAAGGTAATTGCATATGCGAAGCCAAAACAAACGCACATGGTGACGGGCAAATGAATTGTTAAGATATACAGTCGTTGCCTTTCCTTTTCAAAACTGATACAATTATCAACTGTGTGTTATAAAAATAAAAACTAATTTTTCTCATATAATTTTCTTGTTTATTTACGATTGTAATTAAAATTATTTAACGTACATATTTATATCGATTACCGGGTAGAAACTGTAACACTCGCATAGTATTTCGTGTTTTAAATTATCATATATATTCATAAGTTAAAAACATACTATTAATGTTTCACAGTACAAAACACATTGTGTGGCTCTAGTGCTCTGCCTGAATGTTGGAGTTGATCCCCCGGACATTGTTAAAACACAACCTTGTGCCAGACTTGAGTGTTGGATTGGTATGTATTGCTGTAAATTATAACCAATTTTTGTCATCATATATTACAATAGAGTATCTAGCTTTCCTAAATATTGTCATTTACTAAACTAAGTGGTTAGAAACTATATTTCATAACTTAAAAATTATTAGCATAGATTGAATGGGTATGCAGTGGATAAAACAGTATTCTGATAACATTTAGTCCTATGAAAATAATATTATCTTTTCGTTTTATGAGATTTATCTCATAATTGTTTTTGTTACATTAAAGTTTGAAAGTGTAAGAAGACCTATTGAACTATTTAACTTTTATAACAAATAATATAATAATTATATTTACGGTATTCCAGAATGCAATATTTTGCATAATATTATGAAATAGAAAATCGAATATGAATACATTTTTTCGTGTATTTCATAAAATTTAGCAAGTGTTATAAGTGTCGGAAAGCTTATTTTTGAGTTTATTTGAGCATGTTGTTATGACTTCATTATATTACATGTGCTATACATATGAATCTTTCAATGATATTATCAAAATCTGTTTTAGAAAAAACAAGGTAACAGGTAAAGTGACTTTTTAATTACTACTTATAGATGGGAGACAAAAAAAAACAACAGAATTCAATGAATTTGTCTTTTTTTTTATCAAAATTCATAATACTGTTGCTTTTTATAATGGGAGATGGGAGAGGGGTTAAAAAACTCATTGCAAGATATTTCTTAGATAATGGTTTTCCCATTAATTGATTGTCTTCAAATGCGTGACCTATTATAGTGATGCAGTCATGCTCCAATAATTAAGTTTGCAAATAAAATTGACTCAGTGCTTTAGTAGCCCAGTGAAGCTATAAAAATCTTTCAGGCCAATAGATTAGTCAGTTAAAAAAATCTGAGTGGTGCTCTTACATTACCTTATCACTTTGAATGTAGTATATCTATACATATAATAAACATGTAAATCTAATGTGCCTATACTATTTAAATGTTTATTAAGCATATCCTCTAGTAACATTTAGTCTTGGTTTAATTAAAATTGGTTCAATATATAATTTTTATGAGACTTAAGTAGGAAAGAAAAGTAGATAAGTAAATGGACTTAATATATTCAGATGATTTTATTAGTCATTGTTACATTAGGTTCCATGTTGATGGAGTACCGGGCACAGCTAGTATTATGTAAAATAATATTAAATTATTTATTGGACAGATCCACAATCTCTATCACCCAGCAAAGCACTGGAAAGTATTGGACACGCTTTACAGTCACAGTACGAGCGTTGGCAGCCCCGTGCGCGTTACAAGCAGTCACTCGACCCCACTAGTGATGAGGTATGATTCAAAATTTTGTACATAAAAAAAAATAACACATAGTCATGGTAACTATGTGATGGTGATTAACCATTTATAGTCATTACGATCATTTGTCCGCGGTTACGCTCTTGTTAGGGCCTGCGCACCGTATGATTTTCTTTATCTTGTCAAGCCATTGAAATAATCGCAAGAAACTTGTAATTGTGGCTTACTCCACAATAGCAGCAATAATTTACTAAAAGTTTGGCTGCCACAGTTTAAAAAATAATCTTAAAAGTATGTACAAAAGTATTTAATGTCTCTAATAAAAACCATTCACTAATTATTATTTTTTACAATTGCGAAGCCAGGACACGTTACTAGTTCTGAAAATAAATACGAGGAGTCAAACTTGTAGTGACCAAGAAATCGTGAATGCCGCTAGGCTTTCCTTATTTTATAAAAGTTTTCGGCACATGTTTCTGATACAAAAGTAGGAACCATGAGCTAGTAATAAATTTGGATCATCATGGTTTTGACAGGTAATAAAGGTCTAAACTTATCAAAGTATGTAGTGTATAAAATATGAACTAAAATTTATCAAATTATGTAGTGTAAGTTTTATGTACATATATTTTGTTGAAATTAAATTAAAAAATGTCGACATTTCTTGACAGATAATTGAAATCATGGCCGACCCCTACTTGATATCATGACCAACCCCTACTTGATATAGTGGCCAAGCCCTGCCAAAAAACTGTAAACTAAATAAGTTGTAATTGAACTTACGTTATAGTATCAAACTTGAATGTTAACATATTACTTGGGTAACTATTAGATGTTTCTTCAATGGCCAAACAGTTCGAAAAAATTTTTTACATGGGGAAATCTCTATGGATATACCCAACCTAGCCAGGTAGCTGAGGGTGGGGTATAGGTCCTACTTACACGGACTAAAACTCCATAGTGCCTTCTCACATCCATTGGCCGGGGGGGGGGGGGCAGGAGCTGCCGTCTGGCACTGAGTCTACTCCCCGGCAGAGACTGTTTAGACTGTTATAGTCCTTCGTCAGACAAACTTATAGGGTAGCTATAGGTGCAAGCGCGAGGAAATATATATCCAAGTATCTGGAAGTGAGATATATATTGAGTTAGGTATTTTGCAGCCCTTTATTGTGTATTCTTCAGTTACTCAGTAAATATATTATACCACAAGTATATGTTTTACTACTATTGCTTGTGCAGGTTATAAAATAAATGTAATTTATTTTTGATAAGGCATCATCATGAGAGACATGTATATTCATTTGTGTTATTTGCAAAATAAAAATAGCAAAATAATATTTATATCTGAAGAGACAATAAAAAAATAATATAAATAATAAATATCACTATAAAATAACGAAGTTCTGGAATTCATTGGCATGTCCGGAAATTCTACCGCAGTGCGAGGACCATCTGTTACGGATTTTTTTCCGGTGCGGTTTTTATTTTGCACCGCAACTAGTGCGCGCTGGCCCTTAGTGCCAACGCGCACTACAGTTTTTTACCGCAAATTTTGTAACATATTTTTTTGTAAGGAAATACGTGCACTACGGGCCAAATTCCGCACCGGTTACAAGATTCGCAGCTACAAAAGAATACCGAGTGCAATGCTACCGACTTATGCAATTTCCTCCCAGATTTCGGGAACAAATAAGTGAAACTGGATTCTTTTGGGGTCCATATTTTAGAATTTTTTTTATTAACGAGTATTATTAGACCCTGAGATAATACAATACGGTCAATCATATTTATGACCTATCTCGGTTCTATTTTCGAACGCAATGATCAAACATGCATTTTGTACACAAAATTTTGTTAAAAATAATTTAAATTGATTTAATGAAATGTTAAAAAAATTGATTACGGTGTGATTTATATTGCAATGTAATGATAGATATTGTGTAACATTTAATCTTTCCACTAAAATGTTAATTTTATATAATATTCAAATTAAAAGGTAAACATGCCAGTTACATACATAAGATCAAGATGTCGTGTTTATAATCAAATATAAATAAAATACTCATAAAATTGTTTAAATAATTATGAATATATGAAAAAAGAAACGTTGCTTTTATGAAATAATGAATATTTTAATAATTATAAATTCTGTAAACAAAAGGAAAGGAAAGTACTTTTCAATAGAAAATACTTATAAAACTGATCAGTAATTCATATACCAGTGATCGGTATCTATTGTAGTTATGGACCTGTGTTTCGAAAATGATTACCTATTATAGTAATGAACACTGATGTTCAATACTATAATAGGTATCCATTACTTACTCTTACTCCTGAGAGAAAGAACAGTTACTACAAAGAAATACAAATATAATGCAAACGTTTGTGCTATTTCCGTTTCTAATCTGGATAGAAGATCTTAAGATGTACTTTATATAACTACACGTCTTCGATTCATATTTCTAAAAACGATTGAAATGTATTATGTATTTCTAGACACCTACAAGATTTTTTTTTCGAAAATGTAAAAATGACAGACACGCTACATTCTTATTATATAGTCTTATAAGCTTCTTTAAAAAATATACTGTAAAGGGAAAATATTTTTTATATATTTGTGATCATAGTTTCAAATAATGAGCGGTTCAGACGAACAAAGAACAAATAATCTCCAGAGATTTATAATAAACAATAAATAATTAATATGTGTCAGCTTATTCTGAAATATTCTATGTATGGGAAAATCACTAGTTTTTCAATTTCGCCATTTACAGGGTTATAAATCTATCACAATTGTGAACCAGTTTGCAGGCCGGCATAATTGCGATGGCTCGCAATGGTCTCTGGATGGGTGGTTGTTGTTACATTTTTATTTATTGCGCATATTATCACAATAAATAAATAGTTAATTGTACCTTAAAATCACTTCTGAGAACTTATATAGGCTTATTTATTATAGGAGTTTTATTTATTTATTTATTATAATTCTAACGTAGAAATTGATTCATTCATCAATCCATAGCAATAATCCATAAATCTTTATAATATAGCTTATTTTGTAGCTGTACTAGTAGCAGTGTGTTTTGATTAACGTTTAGGTAAGTATGTAGTTGTGTGTGTACTTCGTTTATTTTACTAGATAAAGCGAGTCGATTCATACATTTAGGATGCGGACATAATGACCTCCGCAGTGAGAGGTGCGACCTTGCGATACCCGTTGCCTGTATTCATGTACGGCGCGATGACACCCAAACATTGTTCTGAGTCACGTTCATTTGCTATTCACCTTGTCCTTACATTTAAACAATGAGAGCTCTGATCTAAATACTTCTGCCACATCATGAATATCTTGAACGTGAATTACACATAAATGAGTTATCTTATTCAATATATTACTATACTAGCTGACCCGTGCAACTTCGTCTGCACCAAATTGGTTATCACTGGTTTCAATTGTATTTTTAAACGCGAAAAAAAATGGATAAAACTGATATCCAATTGCAGCCACAACTACCGTTTCCAAAAATCCAAACTATCCACGGATTCACTGAAACATATACCCAAATTACATGTAATTTTTATTTTAAATAAGCCTAGTACCCGTTCGTAGCATCATCTACCACTCCGTTGTTTGTAGTCTGGTAAAGCTTGTCTGGTTAAGACCTTGCTCGGTCAATACCGTAGTCATTTCGAGAAAAAAAATCATCTACCAGGTTCAATTAAGATAAAAACTAACCTATATAAAACTAAATAAACATCTCTATCACTTACTTTATCATAACCATCTTCAACTTGTATTAAAACCTTTTTATACTCCATTATATTAAAGAAAAATATATGAACACCGTATTGAAGCGTCAAACATCGCGCCGAACCGTCAAATGTCACTTGCTTGAAACTATTGTCTAAGAGTTATAAACTGTTTCGAAAACGTATTTTAAATATATTTCCAATACATTTTTATAAATAATCTCTGTACCATTCACAACATAGTGCCTATCACTTCTTGATAATTTATCTATGTTGATATGTTTCTATTGTAGATTATTCTACGTTGTTACACTGAATATTTGGCATTAAATTCATAACGTGTATTTGTCACACTTCATATTGGCGAAATTACCTATATAGGCAGAGGCCATACCGGAAAGAATCAATCAAGCCAGTTTTATATATTATATTCATCCTAACAACTGGCTACCTGGCTGCCGGTAAGAGTTGCGTTTATTTGTGCATATCGTATCTTCACAGACAAAAATATTGATTTTTAAATAATTTTAGCATGTTTTTTTCACTAACTTAGAAACGTTATTAAAATGGAATTATTATTGAAAGACATTTTTGGTATTGACAATAATGTGCTTGATGCTATTTTTTGGAAATAAAAATAAAAGTAATCTTATCTCATGTTAGAATAGCAGTAAATTTATTATTATTATATTTAGATATAAATAAGTACAAATTTTATCTTCCACACTAATTCAGTTATTACTCAATATTTAGACCCATTTATTGCTATAAAAATTAGGTGTATAGAATATAGCTATAGTTTAGTGCAGTACTGGCTGCACGATAAAGATAGCGATAATTGTGGCAGCGTATGTTATCGACGCATTTTTTTTCGAATTGTATACGCTGTTGACCTGGTAAGGTCTTTACAGCTTCATCGAACTATTGAGTCGAGCGCTGAAGGCACTCAACTGACTTTGGATGTTTGGGCGACCAACTCAAGGGTGCACGGTATACCTCGGCTTGGGCTGTCGCCCGTTTTGTGCAAAAATCGCAACCTATCTGATCTAACCTAAGCTAAGCTATCTAGATATACGTATATAAGTTATTGAAACATGCATGTGTACCAAGCATGCGTGGCTCAACAGCTCCTATATGTATTTTGTGTCGGAAATTTTTTTCTAAACTATATAGGATAGCATAGGAAAGGGAAAAATAAGGGTAGAACTTTTTGTCGTTTATTTCTCTGAAAAACAAAAACAGCGTGTAAGCGTGTAGGCGTGCACGTGTGTAAAGGTGATGTGTGTGATGTTGTAGCAGTGATGTAAAGTTTTGTGTCACTGTATCGCGTGAGCAGCGCACTCAAGGGCTCCACGTCGAGGGAACAGACCTAGGCTTGAGCCGTTGCCGAGGGGGCCTAATCTGGTGTGCGGGAGCGAAATTTACCGCCAGATCACGGCGACGTGATCTGTGATTATGCGAGCGTGGGCGTGAACACGCTCTGTTTGAAGAGACAGACTGGTACTGATCGTTCAGTGACGTGATTGAATCAGGAGGGTCGGTAAAAATGGGTCGCGATCGTCTTCTATACTGCGCAGCGTTGGGTACGGGTTCATAGTTCGCGGCGGATGCCACTAAAAGGCTGGGATGATTCGCGGCTTTTTCGAAATACATACGTGTGAGTGATTTTATATACACCCAGACAGAAGGTTTCTCCAGGTCCCTGTGGAGATCCTTATTCCGGACGTATCAAGGGCACCGGTGATTTTACGTAGGACTCGGTTCTGGAGAACGTGTAACTTTTGAATACGATTTTGCGCATGTGCAAAAACCGAACAACTGTACGTCATAATCGGACGGATGCAAGTTTTATATAAAGTGAGTTTATGTCTGGGGGACATTTTACTCCTATGACAAAGCAAATGATAGAGACGACCCAAGACCATAGCGGTTTTGTTTCACACTCTATCTGTTTGTGAATCGAAATTTAAGTGTTTATCTAAAGTGACGCCGAGATATTTCACCTCGCCGGCCCAAGGTATTTCGGTTTCGTATAGCCTGATTTGTTATTTGTTCTTTGCTACGGAAAAAAAAATTGGTTTGAAATTTATTATTTTTATTTATAAAATATATCAGCTGGTATATATATGATTGTTTATAAAAAAATGTATGTGACTGTGGTAAATTCATGCTTTTAATTGCGTTTAAAAGTTACTGAAAAAATATGTTCCTAAACCTATTCATAATTCAAAATTAATTAAATCAGAATGCGTATTAAAAATACAACGTTAACCGGCTACCAAGTGTCCTTTCGGGCTAATACCACCCTCTCACACAAAACCGACGTAAAGTAACAGTGCTTGCATTGTAGTGTTTCGTTTGGTCAGTGAGAGCGCCGAAGGTCCACCTCTCGTCTCCTTTCCTCCTTTGCCTTCTCTTACCCTCCCCTCCCCTATATACAGGTTGGCAACGCTTTTGCGACACCCCTGGTGTTGCTAGTGTCTATAGAGGGTGGTGGTCACTTAACATCACGTAACCCACCTGTTCGTTTACCTCCTATGATACAAAAAAATATATATTGATATATTAAAGAACCAGGTATTATAAATTCTTATTCTTTTAACGTTGCCGGCTCTTGTACTAAGGTGTCACAAAAAAGTCTAGTTACGTTAACTACAAATGTTTGTTTTTCGTTATCCTGGAGAACCCCTTGCTTGTTTTATGGGACGAAAAGTATCCTGGATGTAGCCTTGTAATATCAGTTATTACTGTGTTAAGTTTCGTTAAAATTGGTTTAGTACTTTCAGAGTAATACGGGTTTAGGTTCTAGGCTTTAATCCTTTATCCTGGAGAACCCTTTGCGTTTTATGGGATAAAAAGCATATTTGATGTAATCTCGGAGTATTAGTTATCACTATGTCAAGTTTCGTCAAGATTCGTTCAGTAGTTTCAGAGTGATGCGTGTTCATAGGGACAGACAGACAGACAATAATTGTAAAAAAAATATTTTTGGCTTCTATATCGATAACATAGTCTACCCTGATTAACATTTTCAAAAAATATTTAATGTACAGATTTCGACTTGTTACAGATTTATTATAGTATAGATAGATAAAAGTTTTCACGAACTCCTTCCTTTAATGACATCACTCATTAATGCTAAAAGAAACTATTTAAGTTTAGGCAAGCCGAAACCGTGGATACACAATCTATGGTATCCCAAAAACAGCTTAACAGCTTCACCGAACTACGAAAGTTCTAACTAGAGTTTGTCAGTAACTATGAAATTATTTTGAGGTCATGTGATGTATAACTGTAATTCATTTGAATGTAAACAAACAAATTTTGGAAAAATATGTATATATCCCGGAAATGGTGCAGTCGCGTAGGTGGTGGTGCTCTAGACTACGTGAAGTATGTAGAACACTCTTTAGTCTCTAATAAGATTAATTAGAATGGAGAAATCGTAATAAATATCATCACTACAATACAATATACATAGCCTCTCATTAAAAAATTGTAACAATCAAGCGTATCCAGAATATTCTACGTCTGCGTGTATTTTATGTCCTCATCCACATAAAAATCGTTTTTGAAGGATTTGATCATAAGCAGAAAAGTGAATGCATGTAATGTATTCTTTTCGTTTTAACGTTTTTGAAACAACACTTAAGCTGATAACGGTACATGCTTACTCCTCTTGGGTCTTTGCGTTGAGATACCTAGTCCTTGGAGTGAAATATGTCCGTTTTTCTACTACAACAATATGTACTAAAGACTAATTTCCGATATATACCCGTAAATTTGAACAATAAGGAAGTCTGATGAGTACAGAGTCAGCAGATTATGCTATGAAGCAAGATTCAGTCAGAATTTGATTGTTATTTTATCTCAAAATTTACCTTCTTTTTATTTGACCACAATAAAAAAGCACAGCATTTAGTAGTCGGCACAGTGTAATCCAATAACAATAATAACCACAACACATATGTATACAGCGCAACTGGTTAGTCACCAGCAATATTTTTACAGGGTTATGATTAGTCGTTTATCTTTCTAAATAAATTGAAAGTGATATAGGTGCTTAACATTTGAACTAGTTATCTAGAGAAAAACAAAACTGAAATACACTCAAGATCAGGTGATTCATGCAAAAATGAACTGGTGTAATAATGAAAAAAGCAATGAATCGCACTGTGTGGCGTTCCAACGATAAGCAGTTATGTATTAATTAAACTTGAAAAGCGCCCTTTTAATGTTGTTCATTGAACCTAGATGTAATTTTTTTACGTTTAAAAGTATCGTTGTTATATTTTTAAAAGTTTTAGAACTAATTTTAACTAAGGTTTTCTTTGTTGTTTATTAGTATTTGTTTTGATGTAATTATTTTATATGCTAAACGTGACTATGAATTATCAAAACATTGAAGGCTGCTAAACGTTCATCATTCCTCTGATATAATCCTTCACCAGACGCTACTGACAAAGAGCTGCTGTAAGGGTCTCCGTCATTCAATATACTTTGGGCAGATCGTAAAACATGATGAACAAAAAAAAAAGCACTGAAAACATTATTTGGCCATGTGTATGATAGTAGTAATCCAATCGGGTACAGATACTTTGTCAACTCTCTTGATTGCTGGATATATACCTGCCAATCCTTGAATGCGACATGCCAAATCAGACATTACACATAGTGTTTGGACAATTGTGGGATCTTACCATCTCTTGATGTATGGTCCGAGTACTTGTGACTGGAGTCAAGCATCAAGTCATTAATACATGTTAGCATATTATTATGAGTGCTTTACAACACAAGCTCTATGTTCAAATAACATACCATGTTAACAAAGTGAACTGTAAAACATTTAGATATTTGAAAGTTTATTTTCAATCGAATTGGCTTATATGGTGCTTGAAATTACTAATGTTTTTACGTTTATAATCACTAAAAGAGCAACGTTCCGCAGGTTAAGAAGCTATGTTGTTCTCTAAGACGCAACGCGAAGGATGAAAGAGTGCTGTTCCATTACAACGGTCACGGTGTACCAAAACCAACATCACAAGGGGAAATATGGGTTTTCAACAGAGTAAGAATCTTATACATAACATGTAAATATTTCTTTAAATTTGAATAGAGTTGGCTTGTTGATCTCTTGATCTGGTCAAGTTGTCTGACTGTACCAGTTAACTGATGTCATCATAAACAGCTCGCATGTTCCAACTTTAGATCTTTGATTCTTTAAAATATAATCACTAACGAAATTTATCAATCTGATTTATTCTTCACCAACTACCAATATTTAAGTATTCATAAATGGATCATACAGTTAATTTTTTAAATAATATTTGTATAATAAAAACAGTGTTTTTTATGTCAATCATCTATAGGCGGAGGGTAAACTGATTGTTAGTGTAGCGAGGCAAAATAGAAACATTGCACTAGTAATGAAATACTCAAAAATATTTGCAACCTTATCTTGTAGGCGACTTGTACTAGTGATACGAGGCACGCGCTGACGACCTAGCGCCCTTTCATAAATGTCGCCAAACATCCAGCGCTAGCGCCTACTTGAATTTTGTATTTAATAAAAATGAATGTTTATGTAATCAAATAAATAAACAGTCATTATTTTATGGAACTAATTTCTATTTTTTTTAGCTTTATATTTCCATTACGCCATAACTGATTCCTAACGTAATCTGTTCTTTTATGCATATAACCTATACAAAACAATTTTGTTGTTTCATATCTGCCAGGCGTCCCGTAACGGCTCAATTTTTTCACTTGTAGTTGGTGTCAGACGTATCAGAAAACATTTTTTACATTTTTTTTTCTAATCATTTGGTTAATTGTGAGATAACTGTCAGACTTATTCACAAACATTTGTAAATTCTATTGCTTAGATGTATGCTCACAAATCGACATAGAGGGTTAAGTGCGAATATTTGGTAAACTATTCGCGAATACGCTAAATGCAACCAATCACACTTTGCGATTTTGTGAATATTACAGTGTTTGCTCACATATCTGTATCAGCTTATGAGTGAATGCAAAGTCGATTTTATTTTACATCAATGTTAGTATGTACGTACACATTTTAAATGTATGTTAATAATTGTCAGGTATTTCGTTTGAAACATGAATCTGTTTTAGGCCTACACCCAGTACATTCCGCTGTCGATGTACGACTTGCAGACGTGGATGGGAGCGCCCTCACTCTATGTCTACGATTGTTCCAATGCTGGTGTTATTCTAGAAAACTTCAAGCAGTTTGCTGATCAGCATGAGCGGGAATATGAGGTGTGATCTATTTTATATGTTGGATAAGAGCCCATCGATTTTAGTTGTTTCTAAAGTCGAAATAAAGGCTTTAAAGTATATTTGACATACATGTTAATAGCTGAATCCGCAAATTGCCTTAGATTATTGTATATTGTTTAGGCTAAAATGGTCAAGCGAAATGCGATGCACAACGGTATTATCCGTCCTTTTTAAATCCATCAAGTGTCATATATCCTCCCCTCAACCCCCTCACCGTAAGTCAGTCCGAATGCATAATGACTATGGCGCATATCTCTGTGATCGAATACTAATTGTGTTATAAATGCTAATTAATATTATTAGAAAGTTATAGTGAAAGGTGAGAATTGAAGTGCTAGTGAATGAAGAGGAGGCTTCCTATGACCATGACAATAGCCCAAAGGTGAGTCCTGTTATTTCCCATTTCCTACTGACCGTTGTGCATTCTTAGCGTACGCCAGGAAAGCATCCCGCCGACTTATTAAGCCTTATTTATCGCGACCACAACCGGCGCTAACATATATGTTTCTCTTAATAAAAATTTACAAAAACATTGTAACAATTTTATAAAATAACTAGCAGCGCCTCGTGACTACATAAAATTAGTGCTCGATTTATTAGTGGTGTAATATAGGGCCGTGTACTCTGTAGATGGAAGAGAGTTAGTCTGTACTGTTGGTTTGCAGGCGCAGGTGAAGTGCGGCGGCGGTGGCGGCGGCGGTGCGGAGGGTGGAGTGGGGGGAGCGGGAGGGGCGGGCGCGGCGAGCGTGTCGTACCACAACTGCATCCAGCTGGCGGCGTGCGCGGCGGGACAGAGCCTGCCGATGAACCCGGAGCTGCCGGCGGACCTGTTCACGGCGTGCCTCACCACGCCCGTCAAGATGGCCATGAAGTGGTTCGTCCTGCGCACGCGCACCCGCCTCGCCGACCACCACCTGCACGATCTCATCGACAAGTACGTATTCCACCGACCTCTATACTACACCGACACACCAACACCTTATGCATACAAATGTCAAGTGTTCATTACTTTATATCCACACCACACTATCATTCATATACAAACGTACACGCCAACTGTAAACTACACATAAAACCTTTTCTTACGTTACAAACATACATTTCATAAATTTCGACAAGCATTCTACAATTACGTGATTGTCTGTAACAAGAGTTAAAGAGCCACATAATGTTAATAGAACATGGAATAGAAGGAGGTAAAACATTATGTAGAGAGAAACTATTTCTAAGGCAGTTAAAAAATTTGTGACGGTTGCTACACCAGCATGTACCAAGGTTTTTATGCGAAATTCCTGTATATTTATACATTTACAAGCAAGAGGCCTTAGTATTTGTACAAACAAGCAAAACAAGGAATCTATTAAAATGATTCGTATGTATAGATGATAATCGAGATAAATGCGTGCTAAATCATAATAAAGCAACAAAAGGATGTACACGGCTGTTGTTCTTATTTATTTGGGAACTTAAACCAATCCAAAGTCAAGTAATTTTGATGTTTTAGGGAGTTTCTCGTTAAATGGAATAGCTGTTATGGAGTTTATACTATATTTATGCTTTAATGTATTAAGTTTTGATCAGGACTAAATGAATATGAAATACTTAATAAACATCATAAACAATATTCTCATAAGAGAGATTATATTTTAAAAGAAAGTTATGTTTTTTAATGTATATGCAGAATTCCTGGACAAGTAACAGACCGTCGTACTATGTTGGGAGAATTGAACTGGATATTTACCGCTATCACGGACACAATAGCCTGGAGCTCGTTACCATCGGAGCTGTTTCAGCAGTTATTCCGGGCTGATCTGCTCACCGCCAGCTTGTGTAGGAACTTCCTGCTTGCTGATCGGATAATGAGGTGAAATGAGATGATATCATTAGAGAAGATCATGATGTGACAGTCTACATGACTAAAAATTAGTTACCTTTCAACTATTCAGATATGAATTATGCAATAAAGTACATATTTGAATGACTGACTAAACTGAGTTGAGTATCTTCCAATGTAATTTTTTATGATACCATATACTTTTGTATTACTATATGATTAGAAATGTGTATACTAATAAATGTGTATAGATGAATAGCTATACCTATACTAATATGTAAAGCTGAAGAGTTTATTTGTTTGGTGCTAATCTCAGGAACTATTGGTCCAATTGGAAAAATTCTTTTAGTGTTAGATAGCTAATTTATTGAGGAAGGCTAGGCTTTATATCGTCACGCAAAGAGTTGTTGCAATATTCTTTGGGGTATTTTTTTCTTTTAAGAGGTTCCGTCGCGGGTTAATGTTTGCTGAAGCAACTATTCCATGCAGATGAAGTCGCAGTCAGAAACTAGTATGAAAATAAAGCTGATATCTTTAAATAGTTATTGTTATAAACTGTTGTTAGTTATTCTGCTGTTGGGTAATTTATTATTTAGTATTTTATTGTAATTTGTAATAATGATACAGCAAAGTAAACAACGTGAAGTGCTCTCTCTGTCTCGCTTACCAGTTGTGTTGTGCGCGTGCTTGTTCACGTGTCATAACAATTGTTAATTTCTAAATGAACACTAAATACTCAAGAACAGAAAGTCTTCAATTATTTGTGTATGTGTTGTGAAGTTATGTTATTAGTCTGTACTATAATATTGTAAAGAGGTAAAGTTTGTGAGTTTGTGATGTTGTAGGGGGTAATCTCAGGAACTATTGGTCGGATTTGAAAAATTCTTTTAAATTTTATATAGTTCAGTTATCGAGGATGGTTATAGTTTTTATATCATCACCCTGAGAGCAATAGGAGCGGAGCACCAATGAAGAATGTTTCAAAATCGTTTTTTTTTTCCTTTGAGAGCTTCCGCTGCGTGTTAGCGTCAACCCAAAGTACCTATTTCACGCGAACGAAGTCGCGAGCAGAGGCTAGTAAACAATAATAAAATGTTAGTTTTGTTAAAAATGATTTGATGATACAAATTGATGTTTATTATTATTATAGTGGTAATTAGAATTGTTGCATATAAATAAGAAAGAATATGAATCGGAACGAGATGAGAGTAGCGGTGTGTAGTAATGGGTAACGGGTAGTAACGTGTGTGTGTCGGCGGTGAGGTCGTACAACTGCACGCCGGTGTCGACGCCGCGGCTGCCGTCGCTGGCGCGACACCCGCTGTGGGCCGCGTGGGACCACACGCTCGACCTCGCGCTCGCCCAGCTCGTGCACCTCGCGCGTCCCGACCCGCCCGACTACCGCCACTCGCCCTTCTTCCGCGACCAGCTCACCGCCTTCCAAGTGTGGCTCGACCTCGGTAACTCTCGACCCTACATCGCGTGCAGAACCGACTGTAGCCGTGTAGCTACAGCGTACTGTGGTGCAGGGTCGGGAGCGCGGTCGCGGGCCCCGCCGGCGCAGCTGCCGATGGTGCTGCAGGTGTTGCTGAGCACGCTGCACCGCGTGCGTGCGCTGCACCTGCTGTGCCGGTTCCTGGCGCTGGGCGCGTGGCCGGTGCGCGCGGTGCTCGCCGTCGGCATCTTCCCCTACATGCTCAAGCTGCTGCAGGCCTCCGCCCCCAACCTGCGCGCCTCCATGGTCTACATCTGGGCCAGGATCATAGCCGTCGACCCGGTCGCTACATACGCCTACCTTTTATTCTTACATTCCGACATCGACTGACTCCAATTCTATTCCCAATATTTTACCTTATTTTTAATATCTTAAAATGCCTCAATAACTGATATAAGAATGAATATGTAATTTAGCTTAGGTTAGCTCAGATAGGTCGCGAATTGCATGTACCAGGCAACAGCCCAAGCCGAGGTGTGCGGTGCACCCTTGATCTAGTTTCCCAAATAAAATCGGCTGAATGCCGTAAACGTTCGTCTTGGTAGTCCGGCGAAGCTTTTGAAACCTTCCTAGGTCAATAGTGTAGTTAGTTCGAAAAATAAAAACATATTATTACTTTGTACTTGCAAAATATAGTGTAAATAAAAAAAAATACTAGTAACCTTATGGACAATAAAATTAAAACTGGAAATTTAAAATGTTTTATGAACAATTAAAATTGAATGTAACTCATTTGAAAATGTAATGACACAAATATATTCATTATATTTAACTACACTTTAATACTGAATGTTACAATGTAAATAAATGTTACAAACATTCCTTAATTACATGGTGACTGTATCCAAGAGTATAACAACTACGGTTAAACTTGTTTTATTAAAAAATTTAGCCAGTATATGCATTAAACAGCTAGGATACTAGATTATTTGTATCTGACTTATTTACATCAATCATACATTTGATAATCAACCTGTCACACTGATTTTCTAGTTTACATAACAGTAGCCATCAATAATGAACTATACATCTGGATTAGATTTGGAATCTAAATTATAGTGTTAAAGAAGGATTAAAAAATAATAATTGTAATATGTATGTTTTTCCTCAGAGTTGTCAAGTGGATCTGGTGAATGCTAAAGGACATAAGTACTTCCTGGCCGTTTTACAAGATCCTTCTGTTGATGTAAGTGCATGACACTGTTTATGCAATGATGCCCTTATCGCTTGCATTACTACATTGAAACTGTAATTCTTGGTGGAAAACTCTTGTTACAACAATATCTCATGATTTTTATATCTTAATTCAATTTGATGTAGTTAAGTTGTATGGTAAAATTTATAATATTGTGTTTAAAATTTCATAAGAAATTGTACATATGTAACAGTGCCCTCAGGAAATCTTCTAGATTCGATTTAACATAGTGAGAACTGAATGCAGTGGTTCACAGCCGAATCTGAATGTAAATGTACTGTAACAGAGCGAGCACAGAACCCTCGCCGCGTACGTGCTGGCCGGCATCGTCGACAACTACCACGCGGGACAAGAGGCCGCTCTACAGGTACTCTCACTAATTATATCGGCTCAAATCTTACTCAATTATATCTCTTTGTTTAAATGTTACCTAATTATTTATTTATTCAAACGTTGCTTAGTTATATATCTACTCAAATGTTGCTAGAGTTTTTGGCGGGATTTTAGTCTGCCATGTAGTGGATTTTATATTTTATTCATAATCTTGTGTTATTGGACTCTATATTTTGTAAATTTGGTGGAGTTTTACGTAATCTAGTTAGTTTATTGTGCATAAGTGAAGTGAATAGATAATAATACCATGGAGCATGAAATTCTGAGATGCCACAAAAACTCCCTAGTAGGTTCTAACAAGGGATCCACCATCTTGTTAGAATATTGACTCCCACGACGCAATATTGAAGTGATTGCACGACGTTTGTAATATTATCGACTACGTGACGATGGCAGTAATAATCGGAAAGATTAATTGCCAAAAATAAAGTTAAAAAAAAAAAAATGTTGCTAAGTTATGTTTATTTATATTACCTGCAGCTCCACACGCGTTTTTTTTTAATTGTATTCAAGAATTATGACATTGTGAAACTATACAATTATAGAAATGCTCTTTAAAAACAATTGTAAGTATTTTACTAAACGCACGCCGTTTACAGTAATGTATATATTAGATATATAAATACTAACAGTGTGCCTAATGAAGTTAGTCTGATGACAAAAAATGACTGCTGATGCAGCATATTTGGGCCCTTACCTCACCATATAACTACCTCAGTGCTCGCTTACACTGTATAAGGAACTAATGAAACAATTACTTAAAATATCATTTTAAAGATTTACATTTAATATACATTTCTATTGTAATTAATACTTTGTGACTATAAAAAAATAAACACTTTTATGTTCCACCAGAAAGTGTATTATGGAACTATTTAGGTAATACGTTTCTAGTCTAAGATTTTATTAGGAAGACCTCGTCTATCTTCAAAGTTACTAATAATTATAATGAACTGTAATTAATAAGTTGATAGTTATGTCTCTAATTAAAAATAAAGAATGAGTTGAAATCTTACTAAATTTCATATGGGCAAAGTCTCTAATCCAAGATAGAATAATATTTTAATTTTTATAAGGTTCGTTGTCTACCCGTAAAAGTTCTGTGAAAGTCAATCTAACCGTTTTGGAGATAGTACTGCGGGCTAAGCCACGGCTAACAGCTAGTATAAACTAAAATTGCGTGAATTACTTTTTAAAATGTCAGCTATCTGGCAATAAAAGTTTCATGAAGATCGTTCGAACCATTTTGGAGATAGCAGACGAAGCCGCGGTTAACAGCTAGTCTAATTTAGAGTAGCCTAAGTTACCCGCTGTAATTGCAGCTACCCGTGAGTGAAATTCCCGTCAAAAT
Organism: Antheraea mylitta; assembly: GCA_014332785.1. Taxonomy (NCBI): domain Eukaryota; kingdom Metazoa; phylum Arthropoda; class Insecta; order Lepidoptera; family Saturniidae; genus Antheraea; species Antheraea mylitta. The sequence goes on from JACEII010000116.1 coordinate 796,450, forward strand.
CGGTCCAGTCGTTGCGGAGATTACCTGGAACAAACAGACAGACAGACCAACAAAAATTTTAAAAATTGCATCTTTGTTATTAGAAGCGTGTATACTTTTATACCCAATCGGTCATTTTTTTAATTTTGATATTACATACAGACGCTTCATTATTATTTTATGTGTGACCTGATTAGGCCTCCTACGGCAGCGGCTCAAGCATAGGTTCGACCCCTGGGTAGGGAGTCCTTGAGTGCGTTTCTTGCGCGATACAGTGGCACAGAAATATACATCACTGTTACAGCACTACACGATCACCCCCACACACGTGCATGCTACACGCTTACACGTGAAAGTGGAAGAGTTTACTTTTTTCCCCTTATCAGACTGAAAAACTCTCAATTTTCCGATAATAAATATATGGAGGAGTTGTTGAGGCGTGTAAGCTTGGTACACATGTACGTTTCAACAACTCATATATGTATGAATGGTTAGCTAGGTTAGCTAAGATAGGTCGCGATTTTCCATGCAACAGGCAACAGCCAAGCCGAGGTGTGCTGTGCACCCTTGAGCTGGTTGCCAAAATAAAATCGGCTGAGTGCCTTAAGGGCTCGCCTTAATAGTCCAGTGAAGCTGTTAAGACCTTGCTGGGTCAATAGCGTAGCCATAGACAAAAAAAAACATGTACAGATAGAAGATCATGGTAATGGAGATCTAGTATGAGATAATTGTTTATACGTGTCGTTTGATAATTAGCAGCTGAATGTGAGTGTGTGTTGTGTTGTGTTGTGTTGCAGGGGTCGATGATATCGGTGTGCCTGGAGCAGCTGTGCGAGGGGCGCGGCGTGCTGGCGCAGTGGGTGTGCATCGCGCTCGGCCGGCTCTGGCGCGGGTTCGACGCCGCGCGCTGGGCCGGCGTCCGCGACCTCGCCCACGAGAAGCTCTACCCGCTACTGCTGCACTCCGACCCCGAGGTACTACACACACATACACAGCTTGCCTGCGCAATCAAACTGATACCGGCTCAGATAAAATTAAACTCTATTCTAACGTACTTAGATTCTTATTACTACGTTGTCCATGCAAGTTTAGACTCGTATACATGTATGTGTATGGTTGGGCAGGTGCGTGCGGCGTGCGCTTTCGCTCTCGGCGCGTTCATATCTGCGGGGGGTGCCGGGGGTGGCGCGGGGGGTGCCGGCGGAGGCGGGTCGGGGGGTGCCGGGGGCGGGTGGCCGCGGTCGGAGCACGCGAACGCGCTCGACCAGCAGGTGGGCGTGCACCTCGCCGCGCGACTGCCCCGCGACTGTTCGCACCTCGTCCGCATGGAGATACTAGCCGGTAACTCTACCACACCACCACGCTGCACCTCTCCCTAGACAAGTGATCGGCAATACTCGTCATCCGAAAGAGGCAAATATAGACAATGTTAAATTAAAATCTATTCAAAGTGTCTTTTTTTTAACATAAGCTTTGATTTATGCGGATGTATATGAATCATTAACTTATAATAATAAATTACCCCAATCCTTACAACTTCGGTAGAGATTTTTATGAAAATAATCAGAATTATAATCACACTCTCGAACTTGCCTTTACCAAATGTATATTTCTTACAATTCGACCGTGTGTGTGCCGGCTTAGAATAGCACCACCCCATTTTTTCCTGTGGATGTCGTAAAAGGCGACTAAGGGGTCAACCAAAGGTCATGCCTGACCTTTTTGCGTATTCACTTGTGACGCATGGCGATGAAGGCAAAATTTGGAAGAAGGAGATAACGAGGCAAGGTGAATGGCCCAGGGCGACGGGAGAGGACTTGTGAAACCATCGCCTAGACACAGCATCCAAACTTTTCTACAGTTGTAGCGGTTTGTCGTTCCACTGGGATAAGAAGAGTGAGGACGAGATAGTGCACCTGTAATTGCGCGTATGCTTGTGCACTATAATATTTCCTGCGCATCAGACTGCTGTAGAATATTGAAAGCTTGCAAAATAGATATCCCTCTCTATGGGAAACAACAGCTGCGAAACGGTCAGAGTGGAAACTCTTTTACAAAGACAAATTTTCACGTTTGAGGGTAGAAGAAAAGAGGAGCTTGATATTAAACGTAATGAACTAAAAACCAGACCACCTAAGGCTATAAAATATTACTATAATAATGGTGTATTGACCTGTCCCCAGTGTGCGCGTACGTTTAGAGCGAAGGTAGGATACGCCAGACATTTACGTGCACACGAAAGGGCGGAAAAAATAAACTGTTAAATTTCTTTTAGCGGTTGCCGTAACCGATAACGGTTAGGAGCAGACGATGATTTCTTACAACTGACTAACCGTACTGTTGCTTTGTAATTTTTTCCGTAGGTTTGCCGTTCACTGTCCTAACTGTAAAATAAATTATTCGCCTGTTCGATACCACCATGAAACCTACCAAGATTCCACAATTTGATGAACATAATTTATAAAAAAAATATATTCATACAACAACCAGTAGCGTTATGAAATTTCTGTATATAAACTGGCTCTGTAGTCCGGTGATGCTGTTATAATATCTGTTATAAGATCTCGCTAGGTCAATAGCGTAGTCAGAACGAAAAAAAAATGTATTTAAACTGGTGAAAATATCATTCAATAAAACTGTATTGATTTTCAGCTCTACAGTGGATTGTGTTGATATTTGAGCAGCATTTCATTGCTGTTTACATCCAAGAACGGATGAGAAGAAGTGACAGGTTCGTTTATTTACTACTGATATTTAAACATCTCTATGCACACATTAAAATTCATATTATTGCAGAATTAACATTGGCTTTTATTTTTAACTAGCTGATACCCGCAGCATCGCACGCGTTTTTTAATACATTAAAAATTTTAAATCGTGATCACACATCTAGTGTAAATTACAATAATACTATTTCAAAAATATTTGTATCACACGCACATCTACTGTAACAGGTAACGTGTACATTATATATGTTAATACCAATAGTGAATCGAGTGGGATGGGATTATCATCAGCCACATAACTGGAATTTTAAACTATATATCACCCTCAGTGCTCACACTATATAAGAAAATAATGAAAATATGAAGCTGAACATTATCTAACAATATCTGTTAAATTATTTTTTAATTTATATAGATATAATATGTCCATAGTGTCGATATAATCAAGTCATTATTATACCTTGCTATAATTTAAATCACATAATTATATGACTTTCAATATTCCACGTCTATCTATATGTCTGTTCGCAATAAAATCAAAAACTACAGAACGCATCTTCATGTCGTTTTCACCAATATATAAAATGATTCTTGGGCATGGTTTAGGTATAGTTTGTCTTATTATCAGGGCGGGCAATGTCTTCTAAACCCGCTAGCTTAAAATAAAACAGCTAATTATTTACTTATTTGCCCGTCAAATTCCCTTTCAAATATTACTTGTAGTCCGGTGAAGCTGTTAAGCGCAGTCATTTCTAAGAAAAAAAAACGTTCAAATAGGTTAAGTCGTTTCGGAGATTACCTGGAACAAATAAAAAAACAGACATATCGACAGAGTTAAAAAAAATGTTGATGTTTGTAGCATCACAGATTGTATTCACCAAAAATATAAATTATTTTATTTTAATATAAATTACACTCACTTTACTTTTATAATACGTAATATATCACAAATAAAAAATTGGGAACAAAACTAAAGTAGAATAAACTTTTTGAATAGGAATACAAAATAAACCATGAAAATATTTTTGATAGAATGTTATCGCGTTACCATGGCAACGCATATAATACTGACATTAACACGCAGCGGAAGCTTCCAAAATAGCCCGATTTTGAGACATTCTTCATTATTGCTCAGCTCCTTTTGGTTTTAACGTGATGATATGCCTATAGCCATCCTCGGTAAATGAGCTATCTAACACTAAAAGAAACTTTTAAATCGGATCTATAGTTCTTGAGATTAGCGCGTTCAACCAAACAAACAAACAAACTCTTAAGCTATATATATTAGTATAGGTTTATCAGAAATTGTAAAAAAAATATGTACACATAATAATAATATATAATAAAAGTATGTACACATCATAAAATAAACTACATACATCCAACTTTAGCTGTTACTAATATTTTATGACATTTTTTATTACCTTCAAATATTGTACATGTAAAATATGAAGAGTATAAAAAAAATAATAATTTATAAACGGCATAATTTGAACTTCCATATCAGTGTATAAAACTTGGAAATGTAAAAAAAAAAAACATGTTATACGAAAGATTGAAATAGGATTTAAGTGATGTTGAAATGGTATGAGCGTTATGTACGTGTGCAGGGAGCCGGGCGCGCGCGTCGAGCCCGGACAGGACGCGCTGGCGCCGGGCGCGCGCTCGCCCGGACACGCGCACGCGCACGCGCACGCACACGCACTGCCGCGCTCCGCCTCGCTCGCATTGCCCACCATTGGTAACTAACCTACTCTAAATACGGCTTTTATATCGTATAGGAGGCGACCGAACATGCGGGTCACCGCTTGTTAAGCGATCCCAGACGAGTTTGGGGGAATGGAGATAAACGAAAGGGGCTCTCACTGACCGAACGAAACGCAACAATGCAAGCACTGTTACTTCACGTCAGTTTTTTGTGGCTCGGGTGGTGCCACGACAACGACGACGAGCCGACCCATTAATAGGTTCAGCGTGACTCTACCACCTACTAAAGGTATAGGTAACTCTATACATTGAAACATTTTTAAATGTTCCATCTATACCCTCAGATTTTATTAATATTTTTTATATTATTATTTAAAAAGAGATGTATTATCTATCATACCTTTTTTTGAACCATCATCGCCATTGACGTGATGGCCTTCATAACTTCACTAAAATACATGATGTATTATCATGCAATGTTATGTTACAATATCATACATAATATGATATAAATAATTCTGTCGTTTTCAATAATTTTCAAATCATGTACCACTTACGTATATGTGACCCAAAGATCAAGATTAATCTAAAGATATTACTACAAACAATGCATTGTTAGTGACATTTCAAATTTTAATTTATATCTAGCTTTCATTATGTAATTGATATAAAGTGGATATTAATATATGTAACTATTAATGTATGAATGATGTATAGGCTTCGGTTCTGTATACATGAAGCTGTGGAACACCCTCAGCATGATGTCGCGAGAGCCACACCCTCAAGTCTCGCAAATGGCTTCTGACATCATCAATTATATCTCTAATCAGGTAAGTTAATACCTAAACTCATCAAAAAAACATCAAAGAACAAGAATAACATAGGAGTTTCCTTTAATCTGCTGTTATTAGATGACTGCTAAATTACAATCAAAAGGCATTGTAATCATGACCGTCAATGAAACATGAATACCCTGGTACTCATTGGAAACCAAGGAACACTAGAAACAGTGGATTTCGCTTGGAAAATGTGCGCCAGACAAGGTGAAGACTGTCCTATCGACCAGAAAAGTGATGGCCAGTGTTTTCTGGGACTATAGGGTGTGATCTACATCGAGTTTCTTGAAAAGGGCAAAACGATCACAGGGCTTTAGTATGCTGAATTACTGAGCCGATTCAAAGCCAAATTGCAGTAAAAGCGGCCACATTTGGCGAGGAAAAGTACTCTTCCAGCACGACAATGCACTGGCTTACATTACCGCTGTCGCCATGGCTAAATTAGTAGAAATGTGCTAGGAACTGCTGCCCCATCCACCGTATTTTCCGGATTTAGTGCCGTGTGCCTTCTTTTTGTTTCTAAATTTGAAAAAGTCACTCATCGGTCAGAAATTTGAGTCGAATTAGGAAGCTATTGCTGCCACGGAGGCACACTTAGTAGACCCCTAGGAATCGTATTTTTCAGACGGATTAAAGAAGTTGGAGCATAACGGGTTTTAATATATCGAACACTAAAGGAGATTACGTTGATAAATAAATCGCCACGTTTCTGAAATTTTTGTTATTTTTTGATGTGAAACATCTGTAGGCGTGGGTAAAGTTGATTGTTGGCGTGACGAGTGTGTCGGTCGTGGCGACGCGATGCCATGCGCAAACGACTGTGCACAATCTCTCTTACCACACTGAATTCGCATACCTATAGATTAATTTGAGAATTCAGGAAATTGAGATTCGTTTAATTCGAACAATTTCGATGTTTATATCTGCCAGAAGTCCCGTGAAAGCTAATTTTTTTTGTAGGTTAAGTACTTATCGGACCACCCTCGTATAATAATCGATGGGTAGTTACCACTCTAGTATAAAAAGTACAAAGTGTACATGTGTATGATGTTACAGGTGGATAGTGTGGGCCGAGAACTGGAGTGCTCCCGCAGCTCCGGCAGCTCCACGAGCCTGCCACCTTCACCTAACACCAGGGTCACGCACCACCCCGAGCACACCAGGACTCTGCCCACTCCAGGTAACAGACCAGAATGAAAATAACTTGTTTACATTTGTTTTGCTGGATGGTAAGGCATGGCAATTGTGTGTATTCCAGCTACAATACACCAGGTCTTACATTGGCAGCAGTAATAGGTTTATGCCTGGGTTATATCCAGTAATAAAGAGTGGTCAAGGTGATATGTACCTAGATAGGTGGCGACCTGCGTGCACTCAGTGATAAATCCGTCATAGTGTCTCGTTTTAGTATGTTATGTTATGCGATCACCCAGTTGTTTATCTAGCTGCTTGCATGTTGATGCTACATGGACGGCTGTCAACATTATAGATTTCTGTATAGTTGCCGTTATTTTTGGAATGCACTAGGCCTACCATCATATACTGTACAGTCATACTCCAATAAAAAATAAGAAATGGTGCATTCGGAGTATGGTGTACCAAAGAAGCATAACGTATTTCTCTTATGTGATGATTTCTACTATTCAACTCCTATCGCCAGCATCTTAAGGAGTTTAGTTCCAAATAATCCGTTTCACTGCTAACCAGGTTATATAAAGTGTCAGAGCATTGATGCTGAAATTATATCAACTGGGTGATAGAGATCTTTATTAACTGAGTACAGAATCTTTCTAGAAACTGGGAAGTAGATATCTGAATGTGTCAACAAGCATCAGTAAGGTTCTAAATTTGGTGTTTCTTGTGATCTCGCAATACAATTGTACCAAGGTGTTGGACAGCGCCTTCTACTGGTGCACAAACGACTAAACATTAAGATTTCTGATTTCACAGACACAAAGTCAGTTTTTGTATTGGTTAAATTTGACCATATTTTACTCGAAAGGTCAATTTCTCCAGGTGCTTTAGATATTATTAATGTATGGTGTAGGAATAGAAGTAACTGTTGGTACAGGACACCGCCGCGGCAAGTCAGCTCTCCCGCACACCATATCCGAGGACTCTGTCACCATCAGAGACCGCGACCGGGACACCAGGGATGCTGTGCTCGAGAGGGACAGGCAGCGAGACTCAATCTCCTCTAATTCTAGTAACTTATAGTTTTCATTAAAAATCAAAAACTTCCAAGTGTTTTAAGACTTTGTCTCCTACATTTATAAAAAAAGTCATCAAGGAACCGTCAGCGCCACCTACTAGGTGCAATTGTAAATATAAACCCTCCTTGAATCCACCGAGTTCACATAAAGAATGTCATTAAAAGCTGTCTAACCGTTTAGGAGGAGTTTGTTACATACGCACGTATAAAAGAAATATATATATATAAAGATGGAGAAGAAGCATAAATTATACCTTTTTAATGAAGCATAAAGATTTGAAGCACACATAAACCACCAATTAGAAGAAAATGTATAAAATGATCAAATTATTGAAAATTAAAATTTATTTCTGTGGGAAACGGAATGTAATGGTAGAAAGAGACACACGATATTATTGTCTCGGTTATAATTAGCAGATGGCCTACGAGTGTATTAAAGATAAAACGGTTTTTGTATTGGCAGTGAATAAAAGTCATTTAAGGTGGTTTTTACGTTTAATTCTCCAAGCACACGATCCCAAATTTAAATTTCGGACAAACGATTACTGTTTATACGTGACGTCACTCCTTTAAGTGTTAAGTTTTTATGACATGTGAATTTTAGTAAATATTATGAAATATACTAAAATATACACAATTTATGTTGGGTTGGCAACAGTCTCTCCTGATAATCGTAAATAGATGTAAACAACAATATAAATGTGATGAGTGAGACTTATGGTTGCGTGCGCAGGCCAGTGCGCGAAGAAGCCGATAGTGAGTACGCAGTTCGTCGAGTGGGCCTCGAGCGTGTTTGCGCGTGGCGACTCCGCCCCCCTCGACTCCGCCCCCTTCGCCTCCGCCCTCGACGACTGCGAGAGCCGCGCCCACCACGAGCGCGTCTGGAGGCGCTCCAGGAACCGCTCTCTGCGCAAGGAAGCTGCAGGTCATTTAACTGTCTTATCTCAATTATAAAACTACTCCCTTGTTGCATTCTCTATTCTATTCTTCATTACTCAGTACCCTATTGTAAGTGTTAATATATATTTTTATTGAAAAAAAAAGATGATATGTACACATGCAAGTCACTGTAACAGGCTTATCATAAAGTGTGTTTTTGTGAGATATCAGCCGAATAAAGAGATTTTTATCACCTAATTTGATAATTATATATAGACTGCTGGTGGGTGCTGAAATGTTTCACTGTGTTTTTATAATTAGTGTAACACCTGAATGTGTATGAATATGATTGTTATGTCATAGTATAGTAAATGTTGAAGAGATCACAATGTAAGACATCCCTCGTAGAGGAGAATATAGAATGTAGTGTGTTTGTACACAGCGCTGAGCCGCAGCCGCGTGTCGCGCGTGGAGACGCAGGCGTTCCACTCGCGGTGTCCGCTGCCGCCCGCCGTCGTGCTGTTCCACCCCTACGAGCAGCACGCCGCCGTCGCCTTCCGCGACAACTTCGGGTACGCACGCACGCACGCATATACACACGTGCATGCGCACGCACGTGCACGCGCACGCACACGCACGTGCACGCACGCGTGACGTGTGCCGGGCCGGTCGTGTTGCAGGATCTGGGACTGGGGCACGGGCGCGAAGCTGTGCGTGGGCTCGTGGCGGAAGGCGTGGGGCCGCATCACGGCGCTCGCGTACCTCAACGCGCACCACCACGCGCTGCTCGCGCTCGCCTCCGACACCGGCGACCTCGCCATATACAGGTACTATATACTCGCTACTCACTCGTATATTACAATTAACATTACGACTCAAACAATCAATCAACATTATTTAACTCTTACTTATTTATTATATTTCAACTCCTAGTACTTGGACAACGGTTGTTTAAAATAACATTTTTAAATTGAAGTAAACTTAAGGTTGCCTCACAAAATTAGCATTTTTTTTGTAAAATATACATATATATATCGGATTCATACTGGGGTTAGACGGATTTTTGTAGCGGCTGATTTCTATCTGAGCTATTTTTATTTTAACAGCGGTAGCAAAATTAACCTTTATATTCTAGCTATATTTTTTCATTACCTAAAAACTCATCTAACTAGATCGATTTATCGTCTCAAAAACCACTTACATATTAAACTTCACGAAAACAGATGACGCCGTTTCCGAAATCCTGTATATATAAAAAAATCTTGTTTATAGGCATTACATTTGTCATAATGTTGGTAGTTAAAAACAATTAGCATTAATAGTTTTAATTTGAAGAATAATAGTGAAGGCTTTTCTAGAATGAAGATGATCTGAGAATGTTTCTTTATGAGAACTTAATTACAGTAATTATTTTCGTTAGTGATTCGAAATATAGGTAATATCGTATGTCGGTTTGAATGCAGGCCGTCGGGCAGCAGCGCGGAGCCGGCGCTGGTGTCCGCGTGGCGCGCCCTGGAGCTCCGCCCCGCGCGGCACTACCGCCCTCCCAGCGGCCAGCCCATATACAGTCAGTCCTCCGCTAACACACAACTACCACACCGACGCACAAATATCATACACGTCAACTATATATATCCTATTTCATTAAAACTAAACAAGAAAACAGGAATTGTGTAGTCCTTTTTATATTACGTTTATTATCTTGTGTTATTATATCCCATATTTTATAATAATTGTGACATTTTACTTAATATTGTTCACTTATTGTGCATAAGTGAAGTGGATGGGAAATAATACCACGGATCATGAACTCTGACATGCTACAAAAATTCCTTGGAAATTTCTCATAAGAGAACCACCACTGAAATTATCACAAGACATTCATAATATTCCCTAATTAACAATGGCAGTAACACATACACGCAAATGGATACCTTATGTTTAACGCGTAACGAAAATTTTTCCCTACAATGCCATAAAAAAATTAAACTCATGATTATAATAAATCATCTATGACTATGACTATTTATGATAATAATTTAAGGATAAAATTAAAAATAAAGCGTTTACTGCAGGTCTCGCACAGCTAGTCTCCGAGCAGTTTACCTCTACAGAGGACAAACAGAGCAATAACAAGACGAAACAAGTGGACCCCGCATGTATGTATATATTTACTATGATTGATTATTTGTTTTAGTCAAAACGATAGGTGACAATTAAGTGCAGTTAACTGGTGCAATCCATTTATATTTGCCATTTTTAAATAACATTGTAAAGAATAATGAAATCAATAATCAGAGTGTGATAGAAGACCATGTGAAGGAAGAGATGATTTAAATGGCAAATGGTTTATTAGGAAGGAAAGATGGTTATTAATGATTTATAATAATCCGCCGCCAATGGTAAATAGTGACTAGTGGTGGTGAACTATATTGTCTTAATATTAATGTGTTAAAAGTGCAAGCACTGCACAAACTATATATAATACCTAACGAGCAGTTTGGTTGTGTATCTCTGAACACTGTGTTTCTATTATGCATTACAGACATGTTGAGTGAGGGAGAACATGACAATAATTTTTATAATTTGTGGCTAATTCGGTTGTGTATTAATACTCACTTGTTATCAGGTTGTATACGACATAGTCGATGCAGTCAGGATGCCAATAAATACTAAATAATTACTTCTACTCTTTATTTGCCCAGAGTTACGGCTTACAGTACTTTTTACAAAAGAATGCGTAAGATAACACTGACATCTTGCTTTTTTGCCGAACTATATAATTTATAAGACGAACTATATAACTCAAAGCAATTACCATTTTCTTATAATTCTGCTATATGTTTTAAGTAACACAAAAATAATAATTAATGAACAAATTAATATTATTTACGTACATCAATTCTATATAAAATCATTGTTATATCATTGTTATTTATGTATCTGAAATATGTGTATGTGTGTAGAGTAGAGACATCTCTAGCCCTTTATAGGTCAAACTATTGAAGTCAAAGTAATTACTATTATTATCATAAAACTAATATTGTGCAAGTAATAAATGAATAATATCAATTCCTATTGAAAGGACTCATCGAAATCTATATAATTATAATAATTCTCATTTATGTATGTTTAATAAAATGGCGTTAGTGTTAATGTGTCTCTCTTATATATTGGCGCTTGGCGCTAGTATCAATGCGTATCTCTAATATGTAGCGCTAGTACCTCGAGTCTTGAATGACAAGCGGTACCGGAAGTGGGTAGCTAACACACGTGATTGAAGAACAGACAATAGATATTTTATTGAAATCTATCGGAGTATGTAGGTAGATGTACTTTTTTTGACCTTTGATAAATTATATACGTATAAGAATATTCAGTGGTATTGGAAAATTCAAAATTATTTGTTTCTTTATGTGAGACTTAAGTTTTTGTAAAAGTATTATGTATCAGGTCTAAGTACATTTACTTTATTTTTGGCAATTAGTTTTTTAGTAGATTATTACCGCCATTGTGAGTAGAAAATGATATTACAAGTGTTTTTGTGATCATTTTAATGAACTAATAGGACGGTAGATATCTTGTTAAAACTTACAAAGATTTTTTGTGGCAAGTCAAAGTCCATGGTCTGTGGTATTATTTCCGAGCCAGTTGAGCATAATAACTAAACGTATATTACGTAAGACACCACTAAAATTACCAAATATAGAGCCAAATAAAACAAGTTCATGAATCAAATATAAGATCCACAACAAAGATCCTTTTAAAAAACTGTGCATAGGTTGTGTTTACACTGTGGTGAGCAATAATGCATATGTAATGTCTGTGTGTGTGTGCGTGGTGGCAGCGTGCGTGGGCGGTGCAGATGTGCCGGGCGGGGGTGGGGGCGGGGGTCGCGCGACGCTGGTGCGGTGGTGCGCGCGACGGCGGTCGCTGGCGCTGGCGGGCGCGGCGCCGGTGCTGCGCATCTGGGACGCGCACAGGGACCTGCACGCCGCAGACATACCCACCGGTAACACTACCACAACACCATTACCACACCCGTTACCACTTTATATCCTGCCCACGAACAAATTCACTGCGGGTTTCTAACACTATGCATATTATTTTTATATCTTGCAAAAAATATATATTGAACTAATTCTGAAAATATTACCATATCATCTATTATATTGAGTAATTGCAAAGATCTGTCATGTTAAAACAATGATTTACTCTCAGAATTTTAGCATGTGTATGGTATTTGCATTCACTAATGAACCTTTTGTACTAGAGGGCTCCGAAGTGAAGCCATTTAAAATGTTGGTGACAAATGACGATTTCGATAACAGCAGATTATCGCAGCTTCGCGTTGTTGTTAATATGGATGGAGAAAAATTTTCAGTGTAAAAAATAATATAGTATTGGTTTATAATACCTAATTATTAATGACTACATATTACTACTTTTTTTTTAAATTGTATTACATTTGTTTTAGCTAAAACACTCTGTGTCAAGCTATTTTTTGTTTCATATTGCCTTCAGACCATTTGATGTTTTGAAATAAAAAAAGTCTGTACATATTATAATACAATCTTACATTACAACATTATACAGAACATGACATGAATAATATTTTGTTCTACAGTTCAAGTGTACTATGTACCACGGGGTAGTTCACATGGCTTAATGTGTACCATCGTTTATTTATGCGAGTTAAAGCAATCTTTAACAATCTCAAAGTCAATAGTTTAACATATATGATCAGTGATAGGCGTGAGACAGAACGTGTTAATGAGATTGAAGTCGCGTGTGTGCAGAGTGCGAGGCGTCGGCGACGTCGCTGTGGCGCGGGAGCGAGGCGGGCGGGTTGGAGGGTGCGGAGGGGGGCGCGGAGGAGGTGACGGTGTGCGGGTTCGCGGACGGGTCGGTGCGCGCCTGGGACGAGCGCGCCTCCGTCGCCGCCGGGCCCCTCTACACGCTGCACCACCACAGCGCTCCGGTGCTGTGCGCCGCGCTCCGCCCCGCGCACTACACGCTGCTCACCGGCTGGTAACGCACGCCGCACACGTGCGCGGCACACGCGCGCCGCACACACGTCGCGCACGCAGACCGAGTGAGTACACGCACGCACTGTGCTCTGTGCAGCGCGAGCGGGGACCTGCGCATCTACGACACGCGCAAGCTGAGGGTGCGCGAGGAGGTGCGCGCTCCGGGGCCTCTCACCGCCGTCGACGTGCACCCTCTCTGCGGGATCGTCGCCTGGTAATACGAACACTAGTGCTTCCCATCCGCCACACTTGTACACGATAACCAAACGATATCACCAATTTTACGTTAAATATTAAATTCACATTACGAAATTCCAAGATCATGTCAAAAACCCATGCAATACAAATTAAGCATCTGTAACCAAGTTCATATTGTATGCCTGAAATTGTGCTAGGGATAAATCAGGTCGCTCTGAAGGTAACCCGTTTTGATAACGTAATGGCTCCGATCGATAATTTCTAATATGTAAAAGCTTAGTTTTATATACATTTCATCTTATGTATATAGTGCAAAACTAAAGTGAAATGTTTTAGTTAAAAAATCGTATAATTTGTAACGTCAAAGTTGAAACTTTTTTTTTTCTCTTTATTTTTAATCGAAGTTTGGTCACAAATTGACCATGCCACCCCAGTAATTAACAACAAAATATAAAAAAAAAAAAAACAAACAATAATTTACTGGTACTTCAATCCACACAACCAGTCTGTAAAGCATTCTTGCTTCCTCGGATGTCTCTCGGAAAGCAAGAATGGCATTACATAAACCTACAGATTTTAATGATTCATTCATTTTATTCTCTAGTGCTACTCTTTGGGGTTGGTTACGTGTGTATTCAGTCATAATGTGGTATACATCTTCTACAGCATTGCATATGTCACAATTTGGTGACGACTTCAATTTTATTAAATATAAAAAGCTATTCAGTGGAATGTGCCCTGAACGGAGTCAGAAAGCAGTACTTAATTCAGTTTGACTTAATTTTGTCAAACCAGGTATAGCGCAGTAAGGTAGGTTGTAAGGTTTTATACCATATGCCTTTTTTAAGTGATCGCTCATTGATGTATTCTTTTCACATTTTACGAAAATGTTTCCTTATTAGATAAAGATAATCAGCATAATAAGGTATATAATTTAATGGTATACCGTTGGTAAGTGCGTCTCTAACTAATTGATCCGCTTTCTTTCGTCAAACCTATATGAGACGGTATCCATTGTAAAATTACGTTTTTATTTTTTTAATTCAAATCATCCAATAACTTTATGACTTTGTATGCTATCGGTGTTCCTCGAACTCGCGAAGTACACCGAGCTACACGTTGGAGTGCACTCTTTGTATCCGTAAAAATAACATACTTCCTATCTTCTAACGAGTCCATATAAGCTAGTGCTTCCGAAATTGCAATTAATTCACCATGCATAATTGAAATAGATGTATTTATATTAAATTTACCATAATTTTCTAATCGAGGATCAAACCAAGTCATTCCAACATTTTCTCTTTCTTTAGACCCATCGGTAAAAATTTTGTAATAATCTCTGTACTTATGGATGATAACATTTTCACATGACTGTTTTAGTATGCTAACATTATAACTAGCTTTAGCCTTATTAATACACTCTATATACGCTATAATTTTTTGAGATAAATCCACATTGCTGATCCAGGAGTGAAAATATTTCTAAATGTTCGCTACATTCTACTGGTCTTGCTTTAACATACTCATGTACCAACATTAAAAGAGGTTTATTTTTCAGTCTTCAATAACAATTTTGGCAAAGTTGATACAACTCCTCTACAAGGCTAGTTATATAGGTATTGCTTTGAAATTATTTTAATTTAAGAAGATATTTGTCTACAAGATAGTACCTACGAATGTATAAAGGTTCGATAATTAATTCTGCCACCATCACATGTATGGGTGTACTTTTAACAAAGCCACCTATTAGGCGCATACATTAATTTTGAATCATCATGTTTTTGTAAATGAGACTGGCAACTACTACCGTAGAGAAAACTCGCATAGTCTATTCGACTGGCGGATAAGCGCAAAATAAAGACGTTTTATATGTCTGGGGTGTAAGCCCCATCCGGAACCTGACAATATTTTAAATACATTAATGAATTTTGAAGTTTTTTCAACTAACATATGTTTAGACCACTGCAGCGATCGATCCAACCATAGTCCTAAATATCTAATATTTTCTACTTCCGTTAGTGTTATGTTATTCATTTTAATATTTAGAGTTTCTCTGTTCCTATTTCTTCTAAAAATACAGATTTTACTTTTTGAAGATGACGCTTCCAACCTTATGTCACTTAATAATTTAGATAGGTGATCTAACCTCAATTGTAGATATCCAGAAATTGATAATAGATTTATACCGGAAGAATTCAAGACAAAATCATCAGCGTATTGAAATATTTCTATGTTTCTAGATGATTTACATATATGCGCAGTAGCAATATTAAATAATAATGGAGACAAGGGATCCCCCTGAGCTAAGCCTCGTCCAGTATTTCGATAAATATAGGAGTCAGCTACTTTAATTTTAAGATTACGCTCTTTTAGAAAATTCCACACATATTGACAATTTTTTGCACCTACTCCTAGACTATCCATAGTGTTTAACAGTTGAATTAAATCGATATCATTATATGCATTGTCAATGTCTATGAAACATCCTACAGTAGTGAATCTTTGTGAATATCTATATTTTATATTATACAATTGTTGGATGTTATATATGAATATTATATACGTTGGATATTATACAAGTTTTTGTAAGAGATTGAATTCCATTTACTTGCCCACTGCCCTCTCGTACTTAACTCGAGCCTTCAGTCAAAGTACAATAACTTTTTTATATAGTGAACTGATTTTAATGAGACAAAAGCTAAATGTTACTCGAAGATGCATATCTATATATTTAACAGTGATGTATGTTAAAATAAAAATGATTGAAATGTATTTTATTACTTATTGCTAGATTATTTTTTCACAAAAATTTAAAAAGAATAGATGTTAGATTTACGTTCCTATTATATTATGTAGAATGAATTGAATTTAATGAACGATAACTACTATATAAATAAATTTATTGTTTGTGCAAAGATATTGGTAAAACGACCACAATGAACAAACGGCTATGGATGTTAAAAAATAATCGATTTTTATTTAAATCGATTATCATTTTATAATAATCGATTTTTTATTATTGATGATTATATTAATATTAATCGGTTTTTTAAAAATCGATTATGTAAATTACGCATTTTAATCGATTTTCATAAGCATCTATGCGACGGATGGAAAAAACTCAAAATAAGTTCATTATTATTTACAATTGAAGAGTGAGCATAGTGAGATAATATAGTTGTAAACAATTAAAATGTTTTCTAGCCGCAAAACACCTAAAAGCGGCTGGCGAAAATATTTTATAACGAAAAAGAATAATACCACAGTAATATGCATCTCCTGTTCGATAGAATGAAAATTTTTGTAGCGAAACTACAAATTTGAAAAGAACATAGAATGAAAACATCCCACTGCCTTACAAGTAACATGAGTTACTATATCTTATAATGATTGTTGTGGTTCTTATACAGCCAAATACCGCTCTCTGTAAAATTAAAAATTTCAATAAAACTAAAAAGGTTCACTTCATCATATTCACTAAAAATGTCTTATGGTAAACTCGACATTGATAACTTTACAAAACTATAAATTATTATTGAAATTATTCAATAAAAAAATTCTTCAATTTTAATTCTGTCAATTACACTATAATTAATTTGAAAATTTAAAAGAGAACTTAATTGTTTTGAATTTTAAAGTTAGAATTAATAATGTTGTCATTTTGTTAGGATGTTTATCATTTCATTTTTATTACGATATAATGTATAATAGTACTGAAAATGTCTATGATATTTAGTTTCTATATTCTTTACCTTGAAAGATTAAAGGAACATTCACTTTTATTTTGTTTTGAACTGGTTATTTTTGATACGTATCATTTTATTTGATTCTTTATCTGATAAATTATTATTTTGAGTCTTTATGTTTATTATAGAAATATGGAAAGCGTGTCTATTTTTAAATATTATAAAATCGATTTTTCCAGAAGTCGATTATTTATTTTCAATAAAATCGTCTCGATTATTATTGAAAATAGAAAAATCGATTCCTAATTAATCGATTTTTTTCGATTAATTTCACATCCCTACAAAAGACAATGACTAAGACAACGAACAGACAGAAGGATAATTGTTTATTTGGGGGCACCTGGCTAATTGAATGCGTCCGATCGACATCCGTACGCCATTAAAAGACAGCTACCATATGAAAGCTCGAGCTAATATTATTGTGGCGCCATCTCTTAATGACAAACTAAAACATTTTGAATATCTATCTCGAACACAGTGTTTACATTGTTTCTGGATTTGTTGGTTGTAACTTAACATAATATATACGTGAAACAACGTAAATGCGATGGTATTGGTTGTACAGCGGCAGCGCCAACAACTGC
>JACEII010000116.1:814746-859559 GCA_014332785.1 Antheraea mylitta
ACACCCACCAACACATATCAATTGTTTAACACTACGTATGGAAGGAGCAGGAAAACATTGTCACGTAATAAATGAGAAAAAAAAAAGACAAAAAACTTGCTATTTACACTGTGCTAAATTATTATTTGAAATGCATGTTCGTCTTTTGTTAATTGTTTATTTATTTATACATATAATAAAAAGAAGTGTCTGTATGTAATATCAAATTTAAAAAAATCACTGATTGGGTATGAAGGTATACATGCTTCTGATAACAAAAATGTAATTTTTAAATAGTTTAATCTCCAAAACAGCTGGACAGTTTTAACGGGACTTTCACTAGCAGATAGCTGAAATTAGAGCGGGTAACTTAGGCTACTCTAGACTAGGTGTTAACCGTGGCTTCGTCCGTAATGCTACCTCCAAAACGGCTGGACTAATTATCACGGGACTTTTACCAACAGATAAAGGACATATAACAAGTAATTTAGTTTATTGTAATTTAGACTAGCTCTTAACCGTGACTTCGCCCGCAGTGCTCTCTCCAAAACGGTTGGACAGATCTTTACGAGACTTTCACTGGCAGATAGCTGACCTTATAAAAAGTAATTCAAGAAATTTTAGTTTCTGTCAACTGTGGTTCCGCCCGCAGTACTATCTCCAAAACGGTTATACCAATCTTCCCGAAAATTTCATTAATTGATAGCTGACCTTATAAAAAGTAATTCAGGCAACTTTAGTTTATACTAGCTGTTAACCGTGCCTTCCCTCACAGTGTTTTCTCCTAAACGGTTAGACCGATTTTCACGGGACTTTCACTAGTACACAGCGAACCTTACAAAAAGTAATTGAGGTTTTTCTGTTTTAGATTAGCTGTTACCCGCGACTTTGTCTATATGAAATTTAGCAAGATTTGAATTCATTCTGTATTTTTAATTAGAAATAAAATCAGCTTATTGTTTACAATTCGATATTATAATTATTAATAACTTTGAAGATAGAAGAGGCCTTCCTGATAAGATTTGGATAATCAACCATAGACGTATTACATAAAGAGTTCAATAATACAATTTCTTGCGGAACAGACCAGCTTTTATTTTGTATAGTCACAAAATCGTAATTATAATGACAATGTATATTAAATATAATGTAGATGTAAATCTTTATAAGGATATTTTAAGTTATTGTTTCATTATTTCCTTACACAGTGTAAGTGAGCACGAAGGTAGTTATTATAATTTAATTTCAAATATGTTGTTGTTGGTAAACCTCATTAGGCCCACTGTTAATATATATATCTAATGTTTACATTACATGTTACTGTAAGTGGCGTGCGTGTTATACTTAAACTGTTTTTACAGAGCATTTCTATAATTGTACATAGTTTTACAATTTTATAATTCTTTAATACAATTAAAAAAACGCGTTGCATAGCTGCGGGTAGATCTAGTTTATGGATAAAAAGACTAGGTAATATTCTGTGAATTGTTTTGATGTTTTTTTTTTACTAGAAAAACATTCGATTTTTATGAAAACCTTATTGTAATAATTCGCTTGTTTAAAGAAAGAATAACAAATAAAAAGTTGTATTGTTCTGTAGAGACAAACTTGTATGTGTATTTATAATATATAAAAAAATATTTTTTTAAATTAAGAAAACAAAGAATTACAGAGATATAATTAAAAATGAACTGAATACAGGTGAGCAGTTGCATGCAAGGTGCACAGCGACAAGCAGTCAACGGAGCCTGTTGCTTCTGAAGGTTGACCGTTAGTGTTTAGTTAGCTTGGAAACCGAGTCTTCTCATACAAGCATACATAATAATATATTATAGTAATTACCTGACTCCAGCAACACGACACCACCTTACCATTCAGACAGAACAAGACATTATCGTGTAAGCAGAACGTATTAACAATATATCTAAAAGCTTACAAGTAGATAGTGTTGCCAATAGTTACATGTTCTGACGGAATGCACTTGTCCACATATTCGAATGTCTACTAATACCGTACCATTCCTTGTCTAAAAATATATACAAATCCAGTATTCATGTTTGACCTCAATGGACTCCACACTACTCCGATCTTCATGAAAGTTTGCATTTATGTACAATTTCAGTTAACTGATAATTGATATTTCGATTAATTGCCTCAATATTTTCCAAATACAAATTAAAAGATTGTTAATGTTGATTATTGTTATTAATTATGTCATCATTCTCGAACAGATGTTGCTTTAAATTAGTTTGTTGACAGAAAACTGTTAAGACCTATTGTTATAGATGGCAGCATGTTTTCTTTTTGATTTTTTAATAGCCAAGCAACAATAACGCGTCACCGGGTCAGCAGTAGTCTGGTGAAGCTGTTAAGACCTTGCTAGGGCAATAGCGTAGTCACATCGAAAAAAAAAAAACGGGTCAGCTATAACAAAATAATTGTGGTTTCCTAGAGCTGATATAAATTGTTCCACGATCTGCTCTTATATTGTAATTTGAATTTTATTAATGGTTTTAATTTTGGTCTAATCATAGTCCACTGTAAAATACTTCATAAATAGTAAATGTAACGGTTCATCTCAACCATTATGTGTTTGTGCAAGCTTCTACCTGTCGAATAAGAATATAAAGTGGTTTTTGATTACCATTAAAGAATTTAGATATTAAATCATTGTTAAACATTACGGAAAACTATTGATATTTAAGAAATAATTATTATGTGACAAAACTGAGCCACATTAGATTAATAAAACAGACATTCATAACATAACAGACATTCTGTTTTGATATTGAAGTATGTGGACAAGTGTGTGACTTGTGAGAATATATGGTGCTATGTGATAACTACGTTATAGTAAATATTAATTTATGGTTATTTGATATAGTTAATTGATTGTAAAGGCGATATGATATGGCGGTACACACAAACACACAATTATATATTGGACGCAAGTAATACTCTCATAGTATCGTATATGCGCGTACCAATTTCTATGAAATCATAGTTCTCTTATCTAGCGTTTAATGCTGGATTCACATCGCAAACATTTCCAATTGGGAAGGTCTTTATAGATGTTTCCACAGACACAGATGTGCTGTATTTATGAAGTTAAAACATACTCCACATTTTAAAAAGAGTGTCTATAGTAAAAGTTTTAAAGTGAATTTGCTCAGCGAATTATTCATTACTCTAAAAGCTTTAAGCTAATCATAGTGTAAATACATGTGTATTTTCCCGTGCACCGCCATATGTACCCACCTTAATAGATATTATGTCTGTATGTATAAATAATATTCTTTATAATATAAATGAAATAATATTCTAATGAAAATTCAACATGGACATTTTAAAAGTTTTCTAGATTTTCTAGGATTTACTTTGATCATAATAATAATTTGATGACTTTATAAATTTGAATTCTAAATGATGTATAGTATTGACATATATAGTTTATAAAATTCTTGCAGAGATAAATGAGCGGAATAAACTCATGATTTTGTAATAATAAACATTTAAATAATACACTCGGCATAATAAAAGAATAATAATTAATGTATCTTGATTCGTTTTTAAATAAAAGCATATATTGTGCACTAAGCAAATGTGCTCAACTTGTGCGATCACAGTTTTCATATTTATCGTTTCTTGGCGTCTCCTCCGAGAAATAGACAAGGAGTGCACTTTGATTAAATCAAAATTACAAAACACATCACACGAACTATACGAAATTGATGTATGTGAGACATACTTGATTAGGCAAAATTAAACAAGACAAGGTTTTGCTGTATTAGCCAAAAATATACGTTTCTATTAATTCTAATTTATTATGTATTCACAAAATTTAACGCTTTAAGTACGTGTGTCTGTTACTTTGTAAATTGTATATTGCACTATTGTATTAATAAATAGTTATTTATTTTGTATATAGGGGACATTTAGACATGCGTACGAGTGCGGGCGCGTGCGCTCGACTGCGTATACGACACATTATAGTGTTCGTTCATTATTTAAATTTTCTTTTTACACGCGATTCATAAAAGCATGATGGAATATGCCCATGTTAGTAGTTTAAACTTCCTACAGGTTTTAGTTTCCTTTAGGTTTAATTGCTTTATGATAGGTATATTCACAATATTTAATCCTATTTGAAATTCTCTAATTAATTTTGTTGCATTTAGCGGTTCTTTACTAATTATAATTTTGTTAATCTGTGTTCGATGCTCTGTCGAAATCCAGATGATTTTGTACATTAAACTTAAAGCTGAATATGGTAGCATTGCCAACACGGGGAATGGACAAACGCCATTATTTTTTTAGCTTGCATTTTTCAAATTTTATGTTGAAGAATGTTCGGCATTGTCCATTATTCGATAGACAGAATGGGTTTGTCTGTACACTTTATGTTATTCTAAAGCATGTTTTATATAATGTTCGTTTACATTAATAGTAGTATTGTATTTATATTGTATTGTATTTATATTGTATTGTATTGCTGTTGTATGTGTTGTGGTCGCCCGTTTCTCATTAAACTGCGTACATAAGATGGCGCTCCGGTTGCGGTTAATTACTTTATCTTATCTCATATGCATGCGTTAATATTAATTTTCATTTCAGATAGAATATTTGTTTGTGATTAGCGATCTACAGAAAGTTCCTAATAAATATGAACTAGATGCCATTGTTTTTTTTAATAATTAATGTTTATGTTAAGATAATTTTTGTGTTCGTTTATGAAATAACATTTTCGTATAGACATTTACGAGTATAATACATTGATATTCAAATATACATATACATTATGTACGCAATGTATATAAATAAGGGTTAGCGCATGTGGCAGCTTTAGAATAAGTGATATAAAGAGCATTTAAAGTTACAATGTAAATAACATAGTGATTAACTGTTGAATTGCGAACAAATAACACGTGGGTTATAATTATATAAGCCTATACACCTATAGGAACATGTGGCCATACACTATGACGTTCGTTTAGTTTGTAAGTTCACGTCGTATTGTTGCGTATCGCGTTTTGCTCCAATCGAGTCCTGTTTACTTATTTTTAATACCTTTATATTTCAATACTCTGATTTATTATGATAAAGTGAAATGTTAGTCATTTCCTTATGCTCTTCTGGGCTTTATAGAAAACTATTTTCAATAATCACTGTGGGAAGTTCAGCATAAACTCGAAACTTTAGTCACTTTTAATCGATTTCCACAATTGACTCGATTGGTCCAAAGAATCATGGACATTTTCAGCGATAAAAAATAGTCGATATTTTTTCGGTATTACAAAGATACATGGCGATAATTTTCTGAGTAAAATATAAAACGCGAATCAAAAATGATCTGCGTGGATAAGCCAATGAAATAACGTTCGTACAAACGACAACTGATCAACTAATTAGTAACGGTTTTGAAAAATGTACGTTTTACCGTAAAGTGAGCTGATTAATTAATATATTGTCACATCTATCGCAATAACATCTGCACGGGTACAACGATGTAACTTATAGATAGTAATATTGTAATACTGTATAATTCAAATGTACATTTTCATAATAATAATTGTTGGTGTTATAATAAAATATGATTTAAACAATATGTTTTTTATTTAATTAATTGTGAATATTTCTAAATAGTAAAATATATCTTTTCTTGTATCGAATAAAAACTTCTTTTTGATTAGTGGTGCTGCTACTAAAGCTATAGGCCACAATGTGATTATTGTAAATGGAAAAATTAGAACAATAAATCTATGAAAGAAAAAAATGCATACAAAAGTGCCTCGTAATATCCATATTAAGCATAATTTAAAATAGAACAGAAACAACATTTTTACTATTTCGGTTACATGTCAAAATATATCTTAAAGCAAAATAGTATAATCCATTTTGAATGTACAACCTACTTAAACGATATAAATGCATATATATATACTAGCTGACTCATGCAACTTCGTCTGTGCTGAATCGGTTATTACTGTATATGTAAACGCGAAATATTTAAATAGACCTAAAACCCGATTGCAGTGACACCTACAGTTTCCAATTGTGAATCCAAACTATACAGGGACTCGTTCAATTGGTATGCGAGAAATCTTTTAAGATAATAATCCGTTCACAGCATCACCTACAGGGTCCAATTAAGAAAAAAAAATAAACCGAATTCGATATGAAACACCACTAAAGCACTAAAAATAAAAAAATAACTAAAGTATGAAATTAACTGAATGAAAAAAAATTATATATATTTATGCTCCCTAACAATATTTTTGAAGTCAAGGCCAACCTAAACGCATATTATATATACAAAGTGTGTGTAGTGTATCCCATTGATAATAAAACTATATAATATCATTGAGTGTATCCCAAGATGTATATCAATATGTAATAGAATTTAACCTATTTGTTAGATTTTATACTTTTTAAGCAGATAATTATATTCAATTGAAATATGTCAAAATAATACTGAAATGTAGTGTCAAAAGTTTCAATTAGAACAAAAACACTTCAATTCTTAAACAATTTCATTGACATATTAAAAAAAAAAGTTTATATATTTATTTATTTTTGACTAGGAACTATCTTGGGCATCCCCAGAATACCCTACAGAATTATTGTCACATTTTTATTAGTAGTTTCGGAATGCATAGCGGACAAACATTGATTTTTATATTATATACTAGCTGCTACATCTACCGTTTTCAATTGTAAATCCGAACTATACAGGGCCTCACTCAAATATAGTTGGTATATGAGAAATTTTCTAAAATAAACCTAAACCCATTAGCAGCATCGCCTACCGGGTTCAATTAAGTTAAATACTAACCTACATATATTGCCGAAAATTCTCATTGCAGAATGTCTTCCCAGTATTGGCGATAAATTAATATTTGTCAATTTAAATTACATTCCTTGTGATTAACTATTGAAAATAAATTTAAAAATAAACATAATCTATAACACTAAGGGGTCAATATATCTTTGACATTGAAAAAAAAATTCAAAATCGGATTGGTGGTACCAGGGATTTCTTGAATACAAAACGATAAAAATATGAAGTATAACATAAACGTTTAGCTAAGCTGTCTATATGTATCTATATATATCACATAGATTCACCAAAATCCGTCAAGAAATTCATTGAATACAAATTTTAGTCTTTCATCCATTACCCTAGAGAACCTCTTGTATTTTATGGGACAGAAAGTATCCTAAATGTAATCTTGTAGTATTAGGTACTACTGTGTCAATTTCGTCGATATTGGTCCAATACTTTCAGAGTGGTACGTGTTCTCAGAGACAGACAGACAGTCAGACAAAAATGGTAAATAGACTATTTTTGACTTCTACATCGATAACACAATTCACCTCGATTATAGTTATCAAAAAATATTTAAAGTTTTGACCTAGTTACAGTTTTAATATAGTTATAAGACACTACTTTGAAATGGAATTTTACGGAACTGGAATAAAACTAATGCATTGCTCTGTAAAAAATAAACGACATTTAAAATTGATTATTCTACTATTTATCGCTTTTAGCTTAATCTAAATTTTATATTGATAACCACAATCACTGTTTTCTGTCAAATTTCAACATGACAAAATTTGCCATGGAGCTATTATGTTAAAACGCCATCTAAAAAAAACAAATGAGTACCTGATCGCTGTTTTAATGACCAACAGCTGTAAAAAAATAGGTACTATATTTAAATACTATAGTTTTCTTACATAGTAATAAATAATAGAATATAAGATATTCTTTACAATCGTTGTAGTTTGAAAATGAATCAATGAAAATAAAATGCTTCATAATAAAAAACAAATACATATGTTAATAGAATTTAGCCGTTAGATTTTATACTTCTAACTAATTCAGCTGATAGATAATTTCGACATGTAGCGTCAGTTCGTCTTAGCGCAATCGTCCGTATGTCGACTTATTTGTATCGATGGGGACGTTGGTTCGAATCTCACTGGTCACACCTTTTTTTTTTGAAGATGCATAGCGTGATGAAATGTAGCTTAAACTTTTATCTAATCTTACTGCTTTATATAACACAAAAAAAGTTACCAAATTCCGTTAAGAATTACATAAACTACAAATTTTTAAGTTTCATCCATTATCCTGGAGAACCCCTTGCGTTTTACGGGACAAAAAGTATCCTGGATGTAGCCTTGTAATATCGGTTATTAATGTGTTAAGTTTCGTTAAAATTGGTTCAGTAATTTCAGAGTGATGCGTGTTCATAGGGACAGATAGACAGACAAAAATTGTAAAAAAAATATTTTTGGCTTCTATATCGATAACATTAAAATCTACCCTGATTAAAAATTTCAAAAATATTTAAAGTACAGATTTCGACTTGTTACAGTTTTATTATAGTATAGATATACATCATATATATGTAGTTCTCATTGCATTTCAGAGGTATGCATGCATGCATCAGTTATGTTATCAATCACAGATTACCCACCATATGATTACATATAATATATTCTTAGGTAAAATGAAATGTAAATAAAAATTTCAACATCCATCATCTTTTTTTTAATATATGTAAGTTGTATCAACATTCTCTATATAAAAATGCTCTTTTGTGGTTTATACCTACCAAGTATAGAGACAAATCTACTTACAGTTGTAGGAAACATTATTTATACTACTTTCAACAATAATATTAATGTCCATATAACCACAGGAATATGTAATAACATGTAAGTAAAGTAAAATCCTTTACTGATTAACATATACATATGATCAAAGAAACCAACTTCAATAACTTCATATTTTATTACAGTATTTACACATTAAGCAATTTCAAATGCTACAATTATGTGGCAATATTTTTAATCAATTCAAATATCACACAAATTTTAAATTAACAGTATTTACACTATAAACCAAAACTTAATATTCAACATTCACAATCTATTGAGTTTACAAACATTTACAAAGAAATTACAGTAAATAAAAGTTTTACAGTAAAGTTTGAACCTCCACTCATTCTACTATAGAGATATTATACTAATTCTGGTCTCATTTAAATATTGATAAGGGCCGATCTCGTAATAAATAGTAACTGTTTTCTGACACGCAAAGTTATAAATATATTAAATAAGTTGTTTTGTTGCAATCTTTGTCACTATTAAACTTAACAAGAAATCATCACATTTTAAATCTTTCAATTTATACACTTTCTTAATCTCCTTTATGTTATAAAACTTGTTCAAATCACTTATGGGGCATACATTACCATCTATTTTATCTAATATTTCCTTGCTGTCATCATTTCCGGGTGTTACTAGGAAGCAAATCAAGATGTCTTTATTGTTTTGTATACCAAATGTACTGAGACTGGAAGAGATGCTATTACTAACGGCAAGATTGTAAATACACTCTGTGTACACAGTTTTGGTGATCATCGTGTTCTGTTGTTGTGCTATTACAGCTCTGTTGACGGCGGTCGCCACTTGCAGCGGATCCAATATGAGACTCGGGTTCATTACGGCGCATTTCCAATTACCTTGCAGCACGTTCGTGTGAATTTCTTCCAAATTTTGAACGTTTTCGAACAGATACATTTTTAGAATAGTTTTTGTGATTGGATCTAAGTTGCAAATGAACGGCTCTAGCTGCATCTTGTTTACACTGGAATTATCCATATTCATACTTCAAAGATCAATTTTATTACACTACAATAAAATGATCTTGAATACATTAAAATAATTTCTGACTAGTGTCTTATTTTACCTGAACTAGGCAATATTCCAAAACTAGGGTTAGATATAGAATTTTTTTATCTTTCATAAAATATGCTTATATTTGTCACTAGACTTCAAAATATTGTTCATAATATAATAAATATAATTACAAAGTATTGGTCGTACACACAAACTTAGGGACACAAAAAAGTATCGACACTTTGTGGTATCGAGTACATTTCCCTTCGATACCGATACTTTTGTACTCGATACTTTGTACTCGATACTTTTACTCAATGAGTACTTTTTGTCAGGTATCGTATCGAAAGAATTACAGAACAATTTTAAACTTGATCTTGTGGTTCATGTTCAAGACAACGCAATTTAGTTCAATCGTACTGAACTTTCTAAAACATTGAGGTCAAAATTGTTACATTCGTTCATCTACGTTGAGTTCCTATCCTTTCTTTCATTCATTTCATTAGTTCGTCGTTCTAATAATAATAATATGATTGAATATTGAAGTTTAAAAAAAAACATTATTTTCTAAAGCAGCAAGCATATCGAAAATCCAAAACCGCTAATCATCAATACGGCTCGATAACTTACAATTTTAAACGATTCTTCGGAGGAGGAATGAGATCAAAGTAATTAAAAGTTTCATATTTTAAAATAATATTTTTAATTTGTGCCGTTACAATTTTTTTTTATTATGGTAATAAATGTATTTACCAATACCATTTGTTTATGTATGTTATGATCTACTGAAGCTTTTTTTTCGAACTGACTACGCTATTGACCTAGCAAGGTCTTAACAGCTTCACCGAACTACTAAGGCGAGCGCTTAAGGCATTCAGCCGATTTTATTTGGGAAACATCTACTGAAGCTACTTACTAAGTGATATTGACGTCCGGACATGTGTATAAGACCCTATAAAAAGTACTCGATACTTTTATGAGTAAGATACTTTTATTCGATACTATTCATGAGTACATTATCGATACTTTCTACTAGTTACCGTGTCATTAATTAGGCCCCACGAAAAGTACTCGATACTTTGAAGTATCTATACTTTTGTTACGATACTTCTTTTTCGATACTACTCATGAGTACAGTATCGATACTTTCTATTCAATACCGTGTCCTACACCAACTAAGAGGTTACTACTTTTATCGTACAAGTAATTTTTTTTTACTTTATTTTTTGCAATTAATCTTTCAGATAATTACTGCCATTGTCGCGTAGTCAATAATGTTACAAGCGTCGTCCGATCATTTCAATATTAAGCGTCGTGTCAATCAATATTCTGACAAGATGGTAGATCCCTTGTTAGAACCTTCCAGGAAGTTTTTGTGGCATCTCAGAATTTCATGCTTCGTGGTATTATTTTCCATTCACTTCACTTATGCACAATAAACTAACTATATTACGTAAAACACCACCAAATCTACAAAATATAGAGTCAAATAACACAAGATTATGAATAAAATATAAAATCCACTACATGATAGACTAAAATCCCGCCAAAAATTCCGTACAAGTAATTATAATCATACAATACTCTTTTGATATTGTTGAGTAGTAGTTCTAATATTCGTCCAATAGGACAGGCGAAGGAATTAATCCATACTGCCAATTCTGAAATTGTTAATATATATTGTGGTTCTCGTACATTCTGTAGTGAGTTTTATACTATGTTCAAGTTAATACAAAAACATACACGTCAAATCTTCTATATAATATTACGTAAATATTTATGAATCTTTTTCATCTAAATTTTCAAGTCGTTTCTTTTGCAAATTCTGAAGTTGTCAATACGGATAGTTATTATGTATTCTTTAGTCTGTTCTCTTCTAAGTCCAAGTTAATGTAAAGGCTTAAGCGCCAAATTTTCTATATAATATTTCAGACATTTTTTATCTTCTTAATCTTTGAATAATCACTAAAAAAATGTTCTGATATGTTCATATGTTGTCAGGATATCAGGATAAGTCAAGAGATCGAAATTCAAATAAAGTGTCGTGCGGTTATTTTAACGTTATAACAAGATGGTGGTTCTCATTTTACAACTTTCCTGGGAATTTTTGTGGCATCGCAGAATTTATGGTCCGTGGTATTACTTATGCACGATAAACTAACCATATTATATAAAACACCACCAACTTTATTTATTTATTTATTTTATTTTAGGGTCGTCAACATGACAATACATTAGTCAATATATAAAAAGTAGGACTATTGTCATACATAATAAATGTAGTCATATTTACAGACAATCACGGCATACTCCAACAATAAATTAAATATTAAAAAATTAAGTATCAAACTATTTTACATATCTGAAGATTTAACATAATATAACTTTACACAATATAGAGAAGTAACACAAGACTATGAATAAAATATAAAATCCACTACATGACAGACTGAAATCCCGCCAAAAACTTCTGAATCTCGTGATATTCTTGATTTTAGCCTCTAGGTTGCTGCGTCAGAGATGTTCTTTATATACATGTCGATGTTTGGATTCGATAAATTGTTTTCATCGGATATTCTTATGCAAAATCAATATCGAAAGAAAACATCGATATATTTTAACCGATTTATGAATATTTACACAATGTTATTGTAGACTTACCGTTCTACTTGTTTAAACAAAGCATTTGATCACTCTAAACACGTAATTTAACTTAATAGAGGTAGTCCGGTCGAGCTGTGAATGCCTTGCCAGGCCAATAGCGTAGTCAGTTCGCCATTGTTTTTTTAATGGAGAGAGATAAATAAAAGTTAGTATGCAAATAAAATAATAATTCGAAGTACCTAAAAACTATACACAGTTTTCTTTTACAAAGTGTTAACGAAATCTCAATATAGACGATGTCCATGGAACAAACCTTCACTTTCTTCCGTGGACGATGTCATTCTATACGATACCTCACATTAGTTCTCACGCAAGAATAAGACTTATCTCTGTTCCGTCATCCGTGCTAGTTTTTGATTGTAAATTGTACGCTTAATTATAACGAATGTAGATTGTTTGGCATCTGCTGTATATTATAACATTATATTAAATGTATTGATATATCTAAAGAGTAAGTGTAGTCTACTGGATTAAAGCAGATATCATTAGATTGAAATTATAAAAATCTAAGCATGACAGGTATTTTTACAAATAATAATGTTTATGTGATAAAAAATCAGAAAATATAATATTCATCATTATTGGTTGTTGGAATTGTCAATGAACACTTCCTATATTACTTATTATAATCTTTGATAATACATATATATGATTAATTAATACATAGTAAAAGTGCTGAAGTTGTTCCAAATGAATAAGTATTGACTTTACTGTTAAATGAGTGAAGTTGTTGATTTTAATATATTATTTTTAAGGTACCAATAACCAAACTGACAGCTACCAAAGTGAATACATTTTTATTTTAAACATAAAAAGCTACTTGTAAAAGTGCTTAAAAAGTTATTAAATAATATTATTCGTAGATAAAATAAACTGACGCTTTATCTAGCCACCATACCAGAAATGTGTGACAAGGTCGCTATATCTGTAACCTTGTAACCAACTCGAATAGATATAGTATAGTACCCACAGAGTACTATTCGTAAAAAGGAAAAGGTTAGTACCAGATGCCAATAATAGTTTCATATTGCTAAAGTCCGATATTAATCCAATAAACACAACAATACTATGGCACAATTTATAAACGCAGTAAAGAACATGTCAACGGTTTCGAAAAAAATGCGTTATAATATGAAATGTTATTTGTTTTAATTCCACGTAACCACAAATAAAATTTCAAATTTGACCGCATTTTTCTCGAAACCATTAAAATGTTCTTTACTGCGTTTATAAATTACGCGGCAGAGTATACAAGGTCAATAACACTGACCTAAGACATATGGTGTTTTATAAATATAGTGTATAGTGTTAATGTTTAATTTCTTAAGGCAAAGTTGGTAGAAATCTAATAAAATATGTTTCAACAAGATGTATGACTATATATTCGAATTTTTACATTTTTTACTATTGGAAATCTAATTGACAATAATATTCTTTCTTTATTTTTGTGACATCAACCTTCTACTTTTGTCATAAATAACAATGAGGTTGATGCCTCAATACAACTTCTTTTTCTTATCATCCATATTTTTTACAGTTAAAATATATAGAGAAACAAATTTCATATTTCCTACTACGTTACTTATCATCGTAGATAAACGAATACGGATAACTATGCTACAGCTTTGATAAAAACATTTGTGTATGTTTATTTAACATCGATTTTCAGTTATTCTAAGAGACAACTTGCTATAATACTTATTATTACTCTTTGGAGATAACTAGCTACCTATCTAGTGGTTATAAAATTTTGAAACTTATTGTCATAGAATAATAATAATTCAAAACATTGACACTGGCAAATGCTTCTGCGGAGCCATAACAAGAAGAAGAAGAATAATAATAACCCTAGTGGCTTCTAGTAGTCTGTACTTTTTAATAATAAAATATAAGTCTATTATAGTTTTATTCACTGTAGCCGTTTTAGCGACTTTGTCGCTAGATCTAGCGGATTTTGGACATGTTTCACGACTTTTCTTTTTTAATCTAGTGACTTCTAGCAACTAAATGAATATTGAAAATATTTAAGTAATTATTTTTACTTATATTTAAACTAATTTAAATGTCATTACTGGTAACAACATGGATTGCTGATGTTGTTTTTGGAATTTCCCTATCAGAATGGCGTTCGATCTCGGGGTCGACCAGAATGAAAACAGCAACAAGAGTTATAACGTAACTAAAAGTTGTTATAACTAATCCAACTAAAGCCTTTTGTTCGTTTCATCATAGTGAAATACTCGCAATATAGTATTTTCACACATTTTTCAAACATTTAGCGTTTTCTGGTGGATTTTGTAATTACATATTTTTCAAAATCTAGCATCTTTTTAAACGACGTCTGGAGACTTTTTTATTTCTTAAACGGCAATACTGGTTTTATTTACTTGTACGACTAATAGTCTGTGGTTTTATTACGATAGTGTTGATATTGGTACTTTTTTACACACATCAAAGGAGTTTAGCGGATTCTAATGTCAAGTCATTGCAAAGACACAGGTGTGGCAACGTATAATCTGTGCCTGTATCGGAATGATTTATTACGTTAATTTTAGCGAGATAAGTAGTCGAAGCTTCGTTTCGCAGATATGGGCGTAGCATTAGATATGAAATAAATATTTGTGATTACAGATAACAGATTACAAAATAGTTTAGATACCTACTACCTAGTACTGACTTAGTCGCTGAAAATGTTAATTCCAAAGGTAAATAAATTTCGAGAGCTACTGAAATTGGCGAATATTCGACTATTAGCAACTCAAGCTCAAAAATATACAGAAAATGTTGGGCCCGTAGTGTTCGAGAGACTTACAGGCATGGATAAAGGCATCGCTGTATATGGCCTTAATAGCCCAAAAGACCGTAATGCGTTAGGTTTTGGGCTTATTGAAGCTATGAAAGAAGTAAACAGAATTATAAGAGAAGATACAAAATTATCTGTAGTTATCTTTCATAGCATGGTACCAGGAATCTTCTGTGCTGGTGAGAGCTTTACAATATCACAAATAAATCATTTCTTATTATTACTTCGCAAAGTTTGATTGTACTTGATCTTGACATTACAGGAGCTAATCTCAAGGAGAGGTTTAAAATGAATGACGATGAGGTGGCCAAGTTTGTTCGTGGACTTCGAGCAACTTTTATAGAAGTTGAAGACTTGCCGATGCCAACTATAGCTGCAATAGATGGTATCGCTGTTGGTGGTGGTTTGGAGTTGGCACTAGCATGTGATATTCGAATAGTATCAGAGACAGCCAAGTTAGGGCTTGTGGAGACTGGTAGAGGACTCATCCCTGGTGCTGGAGGTACTCAAAGGTTGCCAAGATCAATTCACACACCCATTGCAAAGGAATTGATATTCACATCAAGAGTTGTGAGTGGCAAGGAAGCTAAAGATTTAGGTATTAAAGTTATTATTTATAATACAGAGTAAACAGCATTAAAACTCCCTAGAACATTGAAGTTACTTGAATTTAGTTGCTTTACCTTAAAATAATATTGAATTTTCTCATCTTCGTCTGTCTGTTCTGAATAACACCATAAAATGTGCAGTCCATTAAATCCTTTGCAAATTTTACATTGCAATCGTTTCTATGGAATTTCTTATATGTTAATCATGCAGGTGTCTTAAGATTACGGATTTATTAGTTGCAACCATACTTGTGTAAAGTGGATAAATATGTTATATTGTTTTACTTGAGTATTTTTTTAAATTTGTATTTTGAGAAATGTAATTTATAATAACAAATTTATTTGAGGATATAATACAATAACCTAAAATGTAATTAAAATATTCAAAATATTTGTATTACAATGTTCAAAAATATTTATTTCAGGCATTGCAAACCATGTTGTACCACAAAACAGTAGTAATAATGCGGCATTTGAGAAAGCTCTCAGCTTAGCAAGAGAAATAATTCCCAATGCACCAATTGCATTGCGTTGTGCCAAACAAGCCATCAATGAAGGCATACAACTAAATATCACAGAGGGTTATGAAGTTGAACAGAAGTGCTATGAAGTTAACATTCCAACTAAAGATAGGCAGGAAGGAATGATATCATTCATGGAAAAGAGGAAACCTATTTATGAGGGACATTGAAAACTACTTTATAACAATGAAAATAATTATTTAGAGTTTATATTTTAACATCTCAACTGGACACAACTGTATATGCAGACTACAGAAATGTTTCAACAATTTCAAGGATTTATGAATTTATAAAAGCTGAAACATTGGTGGAACTTATTTATAATTAAACTGAAAATCGATAACGGCAGGTACTTGAACTAATCACTTAAATATATTTATTGCTGTAAGTAAAATATGATAAACCATTTTTACCTACAGAATACGAAATAATGCATTTAAAGGAATATTTTTATATTACCTTTATTAGTTATGGTGACTATATTTTCCATTTTTTATACATATCTTGTTAAAATAAATAATTGTTATTAATTATTGTTTCATTTATAACTTTATATCAAAGTTGTCTGTGTGTGTCAGTTGTGAAAAGATATTTTTAAGTAACTATATGTAAATAGATGATTCCTTTTCTAATGACAATGTAATTAATTATCTTTATCCATGATTTTTTCATAAATAGATAAGCTGAGTTAAATTTTTTATGAACATTACACATCAATCAAAGACATGTAATAAATTTTATTTTTAAGGTAATAATAATAATAATAAAAACTCTTTATTGCACACACTTTAGAGATACACAAAGTTATACATTCAATTACAATATGTGTACAGTTAGGCGGCCTTATCGCTTAGAGCGATCTCTTCCAGGCAACCCTAGGGAGACATTCAATCTTTTAAAATACCAGGTGGCAATATAAATACACACAGACTTAGGTAAGAATAATTTTAATTGTCATATACTTCATTACCAATTCTTTTATACCCAGCGGCTGAATTATAGTACAAAAATATTTTATTCAATTTCACTACTAACACTATAATGTAAACACATTGATCACATACTACTCCCAAAATAGTCCGGTGAAGCTGTTAAGACCTTGGTGGATCAATAGCATAGTCAGATCGAAAAAAAAACTACTAAATATTTAATAGGTATTCATTCATGTAACTGAGTGATTTCAAATAAAACTGTTATCAACACACTTTATCATAAAGCTGGCAATTAGTAAGTTTCTTATCTGTATATGTAAAGAAAACAAGTACAATCAATACAATTTGCTTTATATTATTTTACAATATATTATATTATGTAAAATTCAACACTAATTACAATAGTTTATTCAATATTTAGGCACTTTTTAAGTTGTTCCTTAGTATCTTCCGGTGATGTCACTTTATGTCCAATTGTTCGTGAGTCATTAAAGATCTCATAATCATTGCCACCTGGCATTGTTTTGTCACCAAAGAAATGGATTTCATCAAATTCCTCATGAGCTATGTGGTTAAGGCAAAATGTTTTATCCCAACCTGTTGGGAAAACATCAACACTTATTTGACCACCCAAAGCAAATATCAAACCAGACTCCTTAAATTCACTTTGCAATGCATCAACAAACTGTTGTCTGATTTTGTGCTTTATGTCATATTCAGAAAACTGATCTCTCTCGGCCTGATTGCATGACCGACCCACCGGACAAATATTAATCATACTTGAACGGAATTCAACAAAGTTACCTCGTTTAGCAGGTAACTCGAGTTTTGACATATAACCCAAGGCAAAATTGATTACTTTTTGCAATTTTTGCTCTCCCAGGTGACTGAGAATGCTCTGTGAACTAACCAGTTTGTTGTCTTTGTAGTGTACAAGACCATTTTCACAAAATACATGGTCAAACTGTGAAGTCACATCTTCTCCATTCATTTGTTCTGCTATTTTTATATAATCTGACCCGCTGACTAGGCCTACCATCACTCGGCTCTTTACTTCATTAAGCAGGAAATTTTGCAGTTCCTCGGTAATTTTTTGACGTGGTTTAGTCAGTGTTCCGTCCACGTCGAAAAGGTACAAAACACTTTTCTTATGTGACATCGTAAGATTTTTATACAATTATGAAACTATTATTTGAATTTTGGAGGCAAAATTGAGCTGGTCGATAAGTAGGGCGCCGTCAGAGGCCGCCAACTGCCAACAAGTCAAAAAGTCGTACACGTCAAAATGAACACTTGTTATCTGCGACGACGCGATGGAGATTCGCTTCAGTATCGCTTATGTATTTTTGCTATCTACATTTGTAATTGAACCCGTGTTATCTGTCAACACACGAAATGTACTGATATTATTGGGTGAGACATTATTTTAAGATTTTATTCGTTTCTTCGTAAAGTTCATACTCTATATATAGGTATTAATTTGACACTTCTATAAATTCATACACTTTTTCAGTTTGAATGCTTTATTATAAAATATGTATTGTGTAATTATGTCAAGTTGTTATATATCCTCTCATAGAAATATAAATTACTTTATAACTAAGTTTTTTTATGCCTACGCGCTACGTATTATATACAAAAAATTGTATTATACCACATAGAAAATATGAAAAATCAGACTAACAGGGTTGCCAAGCGTAGAATTTTTTTCTTATATATAAATTAGGGATGTTAAAAAAATAATCGATTTTTTATTATCGATGTTTATATTAATATTAATCGATTTTTTAAGAATCGATTATATAAATTACGCATTTAAATCGATTTTCATAAACATCTATGCGACGGATGAAAAAAAACTCAAAATAAGTTCACTATTGTTTACAATTGAAGAGTGAGCATAGTGAGATAATATACTTATAAAAAATTTTAAATGTTTTCTAGTCGCAAAACACCCAAAAGCGGCTGGCGAAAGTATTTTATAACGAAAAAGAATAATACCACAGTAATATGCATGTCCTGTTCGATAGAATGAAAATTTTTGTAGTGAAACTATAAATTTAAAAAGAACATATAATAAAAACATCCCACTGCCTTACAAGTAACATGAGTTACTATATCTTATAATGATTGTTGTGATTCTTATGACAGCCAAATACCGCTCTCTGTAAAATTAAAAATTTCAATAAAACTAAAAAGGTCTGTCATGCGAGTACAATGTACTTCAACATGTTCACTAAAAATGTCTTATGGTAAACTCGACATCGAAAATTTACAAAACTATAAATTATTATTGAAATTATTCAATAAACAAATTTTTCAATTTTAATGTTGTCAATCACACTATAATTAATATGAAAATTTAAAAGATAACTTCATTGTTTTGAATTTTAAAGTTAGAATTAATAATGTTGTCATTTTGTTAGGATGTTTATCATTTCATTTTTATTACGATATAATGTTTAATAGTACTGAAAATTTCTATGGTATTTGGATTCTATATTCTTTACCTTGAAAGTTTAAAGGAACATTCACTTGTATTTTGTTTTGAACTGGTTATTTTTGATACGTATCATTTTATTTGATTTTTAATCTGATAAATTGTTATTTTGAATCTTTAGGTTTATTATAGGAATATGGAAAACGTGTCGATTTTGAAATATTATAAAAATCGATTTTTCCAGAAATAAATTATTTATTTTCAAAAAAATCGATATTTGACAAATCGATTATTGTTGAAAAAAATAAAAATTGATTCCTAATTAACCGATTTTTTCCATTAATCTCACATCCCTAATATAAATTATAAACAACAAGAGAATCTCGTCTTGTGGCTAACAAGCCGCGTCACAACAAATGAGATATACTATACATGAGTGTGAAAGGTTGAACTATTTTAATAATAAAGAAGTTGTATGGCAAAATTTAAAAAGTATAAGTTTACGAACAGAAACACTAATTTTAGAAAATAATGTGCCGTCTTTCATAAATAAGTGGCAATCAATATTAACATGGAGAACATTTATTTTACAGTTTTCAAATTACTAAAAAGCTTTTGTGCATGTACTGTTTCCACAGAAATAACAAGTACGCAAACATACTGTTCTCATTTTTCTTTTATAATACCCAATGTGACCAAATTATAAAGCCTCATTGATGTTATAAAATGTTGCTCTTAATAAAAAATCCTTTTTATAAAATATCCTACATTACAAAATCGTTTATAATATATTGTAGGAGCTAGATCGTAACCTCGTATCTTGTACAACAGATTACAAATCTCGTATTTGTAGGAGGAAACCTCATATTGTTGGCAACTTTGCAGATTATATTCGCGAACTGTATAGTGTATATGCTTGAGGGTATCGAAGTAGAAATAACTTATATTAGAATTAATTCGCATATTTTTCAATGTGAAAACTATAATAGCCATTAAGTCGACATCTAGTGAATCAATCAAGTAGTCCGGTGAAGCTGTAAAGGCCTAGTAAGGCCAATAGCGTAGTCTGTTCGAAAAAAAAAGAATCAATCACACATATGCTTAATGCAATTACATTTGTTAGAACTGCCAGAATCCTTAGCTCCTCAAAATTATAGTTAGTGAAATGTTATTCTACCAACCACCAAATTCAATTATATTTTTAATATTTCTGAAGTTACTGGAGGGGATAAAATGAAAGAAGCTAAAGCTTCCGCGATTACATTTGAATACAAATTTTAAAGCATACTTTACTATGTAAACTATATTTCAGAATTTAGGGTCTAATAATGCTTGAATGCTTATTTATAAAGCCTAATGATTGCCTATGATATGAAGGCATGGGTAAAAGTATTTATGTACCTATGTGATAAATTTAAATTTATTCTTTACAATATACTTGGACTTCTTACGGAAATGGGTAGGAGATCGATATAAGAGCGAGAAAATATTGTACTTGAATGGTATGCTAACCTGTCTATCTAAACTACTAAGTGTGGTCCGTAGATATGATAACGTAAATGTGCAAAAGTTATTACATGCATACCACTACCACTACTATTTAAATAATCGTCTAACATGACTCACGCTTTTTTATGATAGCTTCAGTAATAACTTTGGTACACAGTTACGAGAAAATACATGATAAATATTTGAATTGTTTCAAGATATTTGCTATTAGTTGTTTGCTTATTTCCCTAATAAACACATTTTTGCAGTTTATAAGTTTATATTATTAAGGAAGCATGTCCTCAAGGCAGGAATGGAAACACGGACAGATGGAAATTTCGCCTATCTTATATTTACTTGATAAATAATTTATTAATTGTAACCGGAGTTTCTAGAGATTAAAATATACAAGTATTTTAGAAAATATTCTGTATATAATAAAATAAGTATTTTAATCAGATTTAAATATTGGATTTATTATTTTAAAGAAGTTATCTCGTTTCCCTTGCCTGTGTTTTATATATACTTTCGATTTCAATAGCTGATGATGGCGGCTTCGAGATCGGAGCTTATATGAACAAAATATGTCAAACACCTAACATCGACGCTCTGGCGAAGCAAGGCTTGATCTTCAATAATGCTTTCACATCTGTTAGCAGTTGCTCACCCAGGTACAGTTGATATTTGGTTTGGAAATGTAATTATTTACAATTATTAGTATATTTTAAGTATTTCTGTTTTAATTGGAATATGTTATACGAATTCTATGGTACACTCAGTACATCGGCCCTAAGATATCAGGGAACAATGACATCACAATTCTCATCTACGGAATTGTTGCTATAATATTTTTGTCGAGTTATATCGAATATAACTTCTGTGTAGGTAACAATATTTAGTAATTCCGTAAAAAATCGCAAATTCCCTAATATAATAACGTGGACACACGATACGTAATTCACAAATAAATATACATGTTTTTATTTCAATGTTGTGTAATGTAAATATGACTGTACGTATCTTATTAAGTATTAACAATAAAAAAAAAAATTGAAAACTATTAATAATCTCTTTGTTAAACTTTAAGCGTACATTTTATTATAATGCGTGCTATAATCAATTCTTTTAAATGTTATTAATGTGAAGGTGAGTTTTTTTTGTTATGCTTTCACGCCGTAACTACTAAACAATAAACAAAAAATAGTACTACCCACTGTAGGTGGTAGAGCCACGCTGAAGCTATTAAAGGTTTTAGTATGAATGGCTCGTCTCGTCCGGGGTAGTACCACCCTCTCCCAGAAAAGCGACGTAAAGTAACAGTACTTGTATTGTTGCGATTCGTTCAGTCAGTGAGAGCGCAGGATAGCCACCCCTCCCCCTTTTCTTCAAAACACAGGCTGGCAACGCACTTGCGACTCCCTTGGTGTTGCTAATGTTTATGAACGGCGGTGATCACTTAATATCAGATGACCCGCCTGTTCGTTTGCCAACTATGATATAAAAAAAAACCTTTTGTATGGAAAAATGTACTGTTCCTGAGGCAAAAGTCTAATGTACATTAAATCGAGCTTAGCCGCGAGTAAAATCTAGTAAGAAGCGATATACCGAATAATTAGTGTCGGCTGTTTAAAGAATCATATTTTTGAATTTCGTTATGTTTGATAATGAGCATATGTATTCATTTAAAATGCAATGTTAGTCGAGCAGCGCTACTGACTGGTACTCCGAGCCATCAGAATGGTATGTACGGACTGCACCACGGAGTACATCACTTCAACTCGTTCGATAACATCACTAGTCTCCCGAACATATTGCGGGATAACGGTGTTATGACAGGTATGTCAATATCGATATATATAATTATATATATAAAATGTGTGTTCCATTTCACGATTTTTTCACTTTTATGGCAACAACAATAATATCACAAGCGTCGTGCATTCATTTCAATATTAAGTATCGTGTGAATCAATATTCTAACATGATGGTGGATCCCTTGCTAGAACCTTCCAGGGAGTTTATGTAGCATCTCAGAAATTCAGGCTACGTGGTATTATTTTCCATTCACTTCACTTTTGCACAATAAACTAACTATATTACGTAAAACACCACCTAATTTACACCATATAGAGTCGAATAACACAAGATTATGAATAAAATATAAAACCACTACATGACAGACTAAAATCCCGCCAAAAACTCGCATTGGATGGTTATTAGTTTCTCTTGGCTCTGTGAGGTGGTGTTGTTGTCGAGAATTATTTTTGTTCACTAAATGAAATTAACTGAATGAGTCAATTTTTATAGTTGACTTCAACATACATTATACTTAAAAAAAAAAAAAAAAAAAAACAAATAATTGCTAACGGCTTACTCCGCATTAAATTACGGTACAAAATAATAACAGTAAAGTTAAACCTAGCAAGCACCTTCTAGCGGCGAGTTAAATAATTTTATTTACACTTCTTTAGTTTAAAAAATTGCTTTAAAGTTGTTAATTTTTATATGAATTTTATAGATTTTGGTATGAAATATATTTGTCGTATACAAAATGTCATTAAAATCGCGTAAGATTAAATATTTCATGTATTTACTATATTTGACGAATACATATGTGTTGTTAAAAGGTATAATTGGTAAGAAGCACGTCGGTCCGTCAGATGTATACCGTTTCGATTACGAACAGACAGAGGAAAACAATCACATCAACCAAGTCGGACGGAACATCACCCATATCAAACTGCTCACGAGGGAATTCCTTCAGCAAACGAAGCAACAGAACAAGTACTTTATCTGTTCCTCACAGTTTGTCTTATATATAGTTTAGATCTAGATATTCGTTATAACTATTTTTCTGAAATATGTCGATAGGTTTTAACTTAAAGATGGTAGGGAATACTCTACAGTTGTGCATTATCCAATCAAATTGTGGTAAATTGTTATTAAATTTAAAAAAAAAAAAACGCATGTGTGTATTTATGTACGGACGTAAGAAGTTATACTTCTTTAATTTAATAAAAAAGTACATTAAATAAAGACATAAAACGTTTCTATGTATCTGTATATAGAATCAAATAAAATACCAAAAAAATTGGTTGCCTGTAAAGTCGGTATACGGGCGAAAGTTTTACGTGACAACGACTTTGAGTGGTAAAATAATTTTAATGTGAATATTCATTCGTATAGTAGTCTCTCTCGCTCTTAGGCGGGCTAACCATGCCCGAGTGGAAGGGACGCGTGCCTCTCACTCGCTCTCATTGTTAGCGCATAACGTGAGCGGAGCGTAACGCAGTTTCTTGAAGTGTCACCCGGCAAACCAATTTATAAGACGTTGTCACGTCAAAAGAGTACACTAAATTATGTTTGCAATAATAATAATATAAATTATTATATATATAATTTGATTGATTGATGTAAACAAATAAAAAGAATACATACCGACAGTTAACTTCAAATTTATGTACGTATAAAACCACTTAAAAAGTTTGTGATATAAAAAAAAAACACTTTTATCACGAACTCTCACAATAAATTACCATTCGTCACCAAAATATATATTTAAAATCACACACAAATATGTGTATATATATTTTTATCTCTACTAAAACACGTGTTATAGATTTATATAGATTTGAATAACTACGTTAAGTATAGTTATCAGTTCTCACGAAGACGTGACAGACAACTAACAACAAACTTCATGGTGTCGGTGTGGCCACGTTTCGTGAACACTCGCTCTCATTATTTTTCCCAAACGCGCCACAAGAAGTATAAATTCAAAAAGTTATTTCCTCGCAAACTCTTTTCACTACACATGCCAACAACGATACAGAATGCGAGTCTTTGGATATTTTATGGATTGTTTCGACTGTATGTAGGTCTTTCTTCCTGTACGTTGCGTTCCACGACCCTCACCGATGTGGTCACAGCGAGCCTCAGTACGGACCCTTCTGCGAGCGCTTCGGCTCCGGGGAGGAGGGTATGGGTTTGATCCCGGATTGGCATCCCTGGTACTACCAGTGGGACGAGGTGCAGCTTCCTTATCATATACAGGTACTAGCAACCCGTCACAACGTCCTGTGGGTGCATTATACAAATATATTATATTATGTCTTCTATTAAGTAGTGGAAGCTAAATAAGAATCTTCATACTAATAATACTTCTTTATTTCGCATCATATTAAATCTGTGATATCCTTCAAGATTTTAACAAAAATGAAGTACCGTATAGCATTTATATGACATGTTCAACGTAATCAAACGGATAAGTATTAATACAATATTGATCAATATCGTCATCATAAATATTTTTTTTATAATATAGAAAAACTAAAAACGATTACGGTACTCTTAGCATTCCCAATTTTCTAGTTTAATCGATCCATTATTCCTGGTATAATTTTTACCATGGCCAGTTTTAGTGATTCAAATGCTCCAAAACTTATGAATTCATTAGAATTCATCGACTTTTATCTTGTTTGTTTATGTACATATACTATGTTATAATAAACTTCCTGGAAGACATTCTTAATATTCAATGAAGTCATGTAGATTTATTTCAAAATTGTTTTCTGACATTTAACATAATTGTTATCGAGGATACGGAAGCGGCCCGGAGAGACATCGCAGCGCAGTACACCACCATGTCACGACTCGATCAAGGTAAAATATAACTTTATTATTTTGTTCAGTTATCATCAGACTGTCTTTTTAAAGTTCACAATGTATGTGACACTATTCATATACGTATTGCTTAACTAGTGACCCACCCCCAGTTTCGCATGCCAATATACCATTCACAATATAGATCTATTTTTTAGTGTTTGATGTTTATAATCCATCAAAGTGAAGCTATGTAGTTATATAGATTCATGTGAATCTTTACACATACTTACATATAGTTTAGAAAGACGTACAGATACATAAGAAAAGCGATCTTGTCTTATAATATTTACTAGCGGTCCCGGCGGACTATGTCCCGCCCTCGTAAT
The DNA here is from genome assembly GCA_014332785.1 of Antheraea mylitta. Lineage (NCBI taxonomy): Eukaryota > Metazoa > Arthropoda > Insecta > Lepidoptera > Saturniidae > Antheraea > Antheraea mylitta. The sequence goes on from JACEII010000116.1 coordinate 840,863, forward strand.
AAAAAAAAACGACAAATTATACACAAAAACGGTTCTCATGAATCACTTTATCTACTGGTACTAATAGCATGAAAAACTGTTCAGTAGTATTTGAGTTTATCGCGAACAGACAGACAGACGCGGAAGGGGACTTTGTAATCATATAATTATATAGATTCCTATTGATACATTCGCATATGATCGGTCCACCAGTTGGCGCATACGGTGTGTATATTGCCATGAATCAGCGGCAAATGTACAACTATTTATACAATTGATTTATGATTAATTTAAAGCGTTTTTGGCAGCAAATCTGCTCATACATTATTACTGACATTGTCGAATAGGTAAGTTTTTTTGCGATCTTTTCAGTGTTCTAACAAGATTATGGCTGTCTTGTTAGAACTCTCCAGGGAGTTTTTGCGGTAAGTCTGAATCCATACTCCGTGGTATTGTTTCCCATCCACTTCACTTGTATACAATAACCAAACTATAGTATGTAAAACATCACCAATTTTAGAAAATATAGAGTGAAATTACACAAGAATATGAATTAAATATAAAAAAACGCTACATGACGTTTCAAGATCCCGCAAAAATTCCAAAAATTTAAATAGTTATTAGGTGCTAAGTAGCGGATGCTTTTGCGATATTTTGAAAGCGTAAAATGGATGATATGTTTCTGGAGTATATTATTCTATAAATTCCCCGACAAGTTTGGAAAGATTCATTGTCTATTTCTATCAATTTGCACATATTACATGTATAATTCGCAAATTCGTCCGCGTGGAATAGTTACTTTGTTGGGACCAGAATTTCCTGAGATTATCCCTTACCACGTCACAAACTTTACCTCTTTATAATATCATTATTAGTATAGAAGTATAGATATTGAAACTAGAAAGTCCCAATATATTGGAAATCGTGCGTTTGTTGCCTGGTTCATAAATAGCGCGATATTCCAATTTCTCCAGGTGTCGCTCTGGTCCTCAAAGAGTTAGAAGCAGCTGGATTTAGCGACGAAACCCTCGTCATTTACACGTCTGACAATGGTATACCATTTCCGTCTGGACGCACCAACCTCTACGACCCTGGGCTTCGGGAGCCGCTGATCATACGGTCTCCGTTGCGGAGTGCGAGACGCAACGAGGCGTCGTACGCGATGGCGAGCTTGCTCGACATTATGCCCACCGTGCTCGACTGGTTCGGCATCAAACAGAAAGAGATCGACTCTAATGATGTATGGGAGAGCGATCAGCCGAAGAGTTTATTGCCGATTTTGGAGAAAGGTTTGTGCTGAATATTTTTTTTTTTTTTTTGAAAGATTTTGTAGCACTTGGAAAAGCCACATATTTATGCTATTGTTTTTCTGTTTAGGATATTTTCACCTTAAGTCTTTCCTCGATATACCTTTTTCGTGTCAGTTGTTTTGCCATTTCAATATAATTAGTAATGCATACGGCAGCCTGTATCATTTGAAGTAATCACTAGACGATAGATCTGAAAACTCATATTTGTGACATAGAAGATTAATAGTAGCTCATGGGGAATCAGAATATGATTTTTGAAATGAAAATCCTTGTGTTAACGATGCAGTGTTGGGAGTAAACACTGTGTCGAATAAAGTGGAAGTAATGTTTCGCTTTGGGTATTGAAGAACAGAAAGACGTACGATCTTCACGTTTTCTTTTTTGTCGTCGTGCGTGGTTGCGTGTACTCCGTTCAGGCAGTGTGCCGATCACCGACATAATCCAAAAGTAATCGATGAATAATCAAAATGTTTCCTTTTAATACAAAAGTTTTACTTCTATCCTGGGTATCTTGGGCACATAATGTTCTTTTTATTGTGATCACATTGTTTGGAAAATTATTTGATAATCAGACATGATATGACTATATAATCACTAAAAGTTATAATAAAGTTTTTATCAGATGTTATCTGCGCTAGTATCATTATGAATGACCATATATTATCTGCATGTAAATTCACCGATTTAAGCAGCGTACGACGAAATATCTCTCACATAACAGGATTTATTCCTCTTTATTGATTATACGATAGTTTATGTGTTATAAGCTATATTACAAAAAAATCATTAAGATTCGTTACTTTAACTACCTAAGTTTTTTATTTTTTATTTTGAAAGCACTGTTACTTCACGTCAGTTTTCTGTGAGAAGGTGGTACTAGCCCTGGCGAGCCGACCCATTCATGCTGAAACCAACAATAGCTTCAGCAGTGACTCGTAACTATATTATATTAATAGAATGTAATGTTTCTGTTTGTACGTCAGAGCCTGCATACTCAGAGTCGGAGGCTGTGTTCGCATCACAAACGCATCACGAGATCACGATGTACTACCCGATGCGGGCGGTGCGCACGCGCCGGTACAAACTCCTGCACAACCTTAATTACGGAATGCCTTTTCCCATCGATCAGGATCTCTACGTGTCGCCAACATTCCAGGTAATATTATCGATAATTTAATCTATAATAAAACTAGCGGGCCCGGCAGGACGCCTTGATAATAAAAAGAAATGTGAAATTCAATCTCAGCCCCACCTACCGGGTCCAATTGTGAATCTAAACCATTCTCGGATCCACTGGAATACGCACACAAAATTTCATCAAAATCGGTCTAGTCGTTTAGGGGAAGTTCAGTGACATACACACGTACAGAAGAAATGTATGTATAAAAGATAATAATAATAACGAATAATAATATCTCATGAACAGACATTTTATTCTCAACTATGACGTGTCTTTGTACTGTGGTCATCAAATACACATGAATTATACATATCTACATTATGTCTGAGAATATAAATAAAATAACGCTTAATACATAATAATAAATATTGTAGTAATGGTAGATGTTCCCGCCCCCGGAGGGGCGCGACGTTCCCTTGCTGGGCGGTGAGCCGCCTCAACCGCGAACTAGCGGAAGAGGCGGCCATCATCCAGGCGTGGGCCATGCCCCCTCCGCAGGATGATGTCGACGCGTCCGCAGCCTGCCTCCGTGGTGCCCTCACGGAGGTTTGCGACGCGTCGATGCCGCGGAGCGTACACCGCCCAGACAAACGGGCGGTGTACTGGTGGTCGCCGGAGATCGCCGATCTTCGGGCGGCCTGCTCCGCGGCCCGGCGGCTGTTCGGCCGCAGCCGCCGACGGCGGCACCGGGACTCCGAGGTGGAGGCCCAGCTGTATGACAGCTACAGGGAGTGCAGAAAGATCCTGCAGGTTGCCATTAGCCGGGCGAAGGAAGCGGCATAGGAGGAGCTGCTACAAATGGTGGAGGGAGATCCTTGGGGGCGCCCGTATCGGATCGTAAGCAAGAAGTTGCGATCCTGGGCGCCCCCGGTGACGGAGACCCTCCAGCCGGAGGGGGTGGCGAGGGTCATGGGAGAGTTGTTTCCCGACCCTGCGGAAGTTGAGGAGATGCCTAACAGTCCTCCCCTAATTACGGAGGAGGATATGGGGAGAGCTATCGAGCGCCTCCTCAACCGGCAGAGAGTGCCCGGCCCGGACGCGCCCGGACTGCGCGTCCGGGTATCGGCCCCTTGTCCTGCTAGGCGACGTCGGGACGGTGCTGGAGAGGGTCGTCTCTTCCCGAGTCGTCCAGCACCTGGAGGGAGTGGGGCCGAATATATCGGACGCGCAGTTTGGCTTTCGAGCAGGGCGTTGTACAGTGGACGCCCTGTGCCTCCAAAAGTCTGTGTCCACGGGGGCGACCTCCCAAGGGCAGAGGATCTTGGCGGTGTCCTTAGACATCGCCAATGCCTTCAACAGCCTGCCGCACGGTGTCATACGGGAGGCTCTCCGATATTTCGAAGTGCCCCCGTACCTGCGGCGGTTGTTGGAAGCGTACCTGGAGGACAGGGAGGTCGTCTACGTCGACGGCGACGGACGGATGATCGGCGGGCCACAAGGCGGGGGGTTCCACAGGGGTCGGTCCTGGGGCCGCTCCTGTGGAACATGGGCTACGACTAGGTGCTCCGCGGCGTGCTCCCATATGGAGCGCGCCTAATTTGTTACGCGGATGACACCCTTGTCGTAGCCTCGGGGGGGGGGGGGGAATGGAAGGAGGTAGAGCGCCTGGCCACAATGGCTACAACTCTCGTGGTCAGGCGTATAAGAAGATTGGGCCTCAGGGTGGCACTCAAGAAGACCGAGGCCATACTTTTTCATGGGATTCGGCGGGGGCCTCCACCGGAACGTACACCGTCGACGCCGTCCACCCGGTCCTGCGAGAGTGGCTTGGGAGGGAGTGGGGCTCTCTGACGTTCAGGATGTTGCAGGTACTCACCGGACACAGCTGTTTCAGGTGGTACCTGCACCGGATGGCTCGTAGGGAGCCGACCACTGCCTGCCATGAGTGCGGCGCTGAGGAGGATACTGCGCAGCACACTCTGAGTGTGTTGCGTGGGAGGTGGAGCGCCGCACTCTGGCGGTGGTGGTGGGGGAGGATTTGTCGCTGCCGAGCATGGATAAAACCACGCTCGCAAAGTTGAGATATTCGCGAGGAAGTCATCTCGCAAAAGGAGGCGGCAGAGAGGACCCGCGAGGCGGACCCCTCAGTGGCCGTCTTTCGCCAACGGAGGACTGGCAGGAGGAGGCGGCGTTTTGCCCAACTCCACCTGCCACCGTAGCCGGACTTGAGGGGATGTAGTCGGGGGGCTCATCCCCTCATTGCACAAGTCCGGCGGACGAGGAGAGGCAGCTCGTGTGTACCCAGCTGCCTTTCTATAGGTAGGAGTCCGGCAGCCACCTTCCGCCGGGTGGACCGTTGGGACGGCTATCTAAGGGGAATAGGTTTGAATGATCCCTTGCCGCCCCAACACTACGTTTTGTCGATACACCGTGGGGTTTTAGTCCGCGCAAGCCGGACATAACTCATCCTCTCCCTCGGGAGGGTGGGTAATAAGGGATTTCCCCACGTAAAAAAAAAAAGTAATGGTAGATGTAAATTCATAATACACAGTTAATTCGATTCACATAATTCAGTAATCATATCAATTAGAAGATGTGATTATAATAATTAGATTTTCAACTTATCCATGCATCCATGATCCAATTCAAATAAAATATCAACTCAGAGTGTAACCACAGAAAAGGTTCGAGTAATAGTCTGAGAATGTGTGGATAATCCATATTTACTTATTAATCAATTAATATTATAAATAGGTAAAGTTTGTCAGTTTGTTAGGTTGTAGGAGGTACTCAGGAGCTAATGAACCGTTTATCGATTAGATTCTCCTCTCGATATGATGTTGCTCAATATTTTTCAACCACGTTTCAATTTACACAATCTAATATTTCGGAATAAAAATTACTTTTCATTATTGTTTTTTTTTGTAACTAGATTTATAGACGTGAGTATCAGATCAGAAGTTGCGTAGTATTGTCATTATTTCGGTATCCAGTATAGTTAAGATTTTATTTGAAATATGTTTTGAATGTTGTTATAGTAATTATTTTATATTCCAGGATATACTGAATCGCACGCGCAGCAAGCAGCCACTGCCCTGGTATAAAACTCTGAAACAGTATTACTACCGGCCGCAGTGGGAGTTTTACGACGTACGAGCTGATCCCGCGGAGACCAGAAACTTACACGGTAATATATTATGCCTTATCCGATAGGAGTCTACGCATGTCTCAAGTTACGCGGTTTTTAAATAAGTAATAACGTTTTGAAAAGTGTCTATTGGTTTTATCCCTTATGTTTGTACTCCGTAATTCTAAATTCAGTCAATCATTCCGATATCTGCAGGGTCCACCTGGCATATACCAATGAATTCGTGTACATTTACTAATTTAAACTGGTAACAAGATCGGCTGACCGTGAAGGAAAATATCGTGAGGAAATCTGAACCTCAGAAATGTTCCTGTTGTACTACTGTATGTGGGGAAAATATAAAACTGTGGATTTCTCAGAGTTTAAAACCGCTAATACGTCGTGGGCTGGCGCGATAATTATGCCCATAGCGTACGTCGAGAAGAGGCCTATGGCCTATGGGTTTTTTCCAGTCTCATGATGATATTAATATTTTAAATTATGACTTATTAAGATTAATCATGGTCTTGTACTCGGTTACCTCACTTTGTTTCATTTTTAAGTTTTTTTTTTACTAAGTACAAATAATAGTAATAACGCAGAAACCAGGTGTCGCGTCGTGATGATGATGTTCTTACGTATCCATTGTACTACATATTAGTCAGTCCAAGATGAATTCAGTTACTAGATGTGAACGGGTTTCCAAAGATAAGTTTGGGTTTGCGAGTCTAATTTGCCGGATAGTGAGTTCGAGCATCATGTCAAGCGGGTTTTAATGTGTAAAGGCTATTAGTATAGGGCGGATCAATATGTGATGGATGGCGACGTGTGGAAATGACGACAATCTCTGTGTATCCAGCGAAAACGAATGTGACTATGTTTGTAAAAATAATTAGTATGAAAAGGTATATGGAGTTTCTTGCCGGCTCTTCTCGATGATTGGGTTGTATTTCCATACCGGTGGTAGCTTTAATGTTTATAGGTGCCTTCTCAAGGCCTAAATTGTATAAATGAGTATTTTGATTTAGACATTAGAGATGTTGATGTTGAAATGAAATGTTTCGGAGTTAGACATCTTTATGAATGAGGTGAAGTATATGTTGGTGGCATGTCCGGAGCACAGGCAAGCCGTCGCTGGGTGGCGTGGAGGGGGCGCTGCGAGGGCGGTTATTGCGGTGGCAGCGCAGGACGCGCGACCCCTGGCTGTGCGCGCCGGACGCGGTGCTCGAACACGACGGGCCCACTCCCGACGCGGTGTGTCGGACCCTCGACAATGGCCTTCTCCACTATCACACGCTTTAATTAACATTTATCATCTCATTATTTACGAATACACACTAATATGGATAAACTATAATATAACGTAAATTTGTTTAACCTTTACGCATCATCGCACTCTTTTTGTACAATTATAGTTGCAAACTTCATTAATGTGCACATTTCTTATTGCTTTATGTATTTTAAGAATGTTTTAGTGATATGAGTCCAGTGTAAGAGCGGTACTATGTAGATCCGTAGATCAACTACTAATCTGTGTTAAAATGTATTAATCTTGCCAAATCTTGTATCTACGAAAATATTAAAAGAAAACAGTATTATATTAATTTTTGTTTACTGCGATTAGACTGTTATAATTGTTTTATATTTTAAAAAAGTACGTATTTAGCATCTTTTGCATTTAAATATATTTTAAGTGATTATGACTTGTATTTTAAGTTTCAAACATATTGCTGTTTTTCAATGTCCGTCCACGTTTATGACTTTCTTTACACATTATGTATTACATATCTATTCTATATATATATATATATTTTTGACAATAAACGTAATAAACAATATGTCTATGACCAAAGTACGTGTGATAAAAACTGTTTCTCTGTGTATATTATGGTTAAATCCCTACTAGTATTATAAATACGAGTTTCTTTATTTGTTAGACTATCACACCTAAAAAATTATTTAATTGTGAATAATATATCTAGAAAACTATATGTATTATTATATCATCGATATTGTAATATGTATTTTATTTACAGTATGTAATGTTTATTTAGTTATGTACAATAGGTTAAATTACTGTAATACATAAAGAGTATTTAAGTAGTTTGGATTTACGTAAGCGGAACTTTCGTCTACGGTACTCGGTCTCTATGTACATTACGATGTCAATGAAGACACGTTTCTAGTGTACCTACTCTGTCATAAATGATGGCTTTTGACGTGACAACGTCTTATAAATTGGTTTGCCGGGTGACACTTCAAGAAACTGCGTTACGCTCCGCTCACGTTATGCGCTCACAATGAGAGCGAGTGAGAGGCACGCGTCCCTTCCACTCGGGCATGGTTAGCCCGCCTAAGAGCGAGAGAGACTACTATACGAAAATTATTTTACCACTCAAAGTCGTTGTCACGTAAAACTTTCGCCCGTATACCGACTTTACAGGCAACCAATTTTTTGATTCTCTAATAATTTTTTTTTTTACTTATTTAATTTTTAATCACTGAAATTAAGCTTTATTTTATTATTAAAAATATGCACAAATATACTTTTGACGATTTTCTATTTTCTATTTTAAACCTTTATCTCAGAACGGGGTGGTAAGTAAAAAAATAATTCGGAATGAAGATCAAGAAAATGACTAGAAAGGGAAAATAATCAGCGGATGTCTTACGAAAATACGCATAAACATAGCTTGTTTGCAAGAGACAAAATGTAAAGGAATAAAAGCGAAAGACATTGGTATCATATATAAATTCAACTACTGTGAGAGAAGACGTGCGAAAGGGATTTTATTACACAATGAGTTTAAGAAATGTGTGTTGTGTTTATAAAAAAACATCGATGTTTATGAACAGTAGATCGGTGTTAACATTGGTGTATCATTTATATTCTTACACGTGACTTAAAAGACTGAGTAAGGAGTATGATAGATGGCGCTACACATAACAAAACATCAGCCTTAGTAGTATATCATTAATCATAAGGGTTTTTCAACATTGATATTGAAATATTGATATTTATTAACAATATATCGATATATCGTTTGCAATCCTTGTTGTGTCTGTCATGTAGGAATATAAACATCGATAGCAAAATATCGAAATACCAAAAGGGAACAAATAAAAGTGTCTGTTATATTTATTAAATATGTTTAGTTACCATTACATAGTATAAAACAAAGTCCTCCGCCGCGTCTGTCTGTCTGTTCGCGATAAACTCAAAAACTACTGAACGGATCTTCTTTTAGTATATAAATTTTTCAAGATTTTGTATAGATTGGTTGAAATATAACGATAATTGTGAGACAAGTCGGAAAAAGTCAAACCGCCTGGGAATTTTCATAGAAAACGTTGCATAATCCTTTTGAGATATAACAATGTATGTTGTGTAAATGTAATAAGGTGTACTTTTATATGTATATATTAAAATAAAAGAAAGTAACGTCCATTACAAAATGTATCGACGACTTTATTTAATGACAATGACATGTTAATTTTTCTTTTTCTTTTTAGCCAGGTGTAAAAAGTCAGTGAGGGCATATGTCTATCTTTTAAGGATAGCCAACTATACTCATTAGATGTTCTAAAAAAAGGTTACATACAATTACAAAGTTATTTAGACGCATACAATATTAATAATTATCAACTTAATTGTGTTTCATGCACATTCTTATCCTTATTCTAATATACATCGAAATCAAGTGTCACGGTGTTTGTGTTCGATGTCCTCCGAAACGGCTAGACAGATTTTTATGAAATTTTTAAGGTATATTTGGTAGATATTGGTAGATCGTTCGTACTTCAAACAAAAGGAAACTATTGATGTTACTTAATAACAGATGGCGCTACATCCACCCTAACAATTTTTTTTCACACATGCGTGGATCTTTCAATAAACCAACTAGGTTTGTTTTGGATTTTCTGTGTATCAAAACGCATTGCGTACAAAATTTTATACGATTGATTTAATTTATAGGAAACTAGCCTCATCCCGCGATTTCGTTCGGTCTTAGCGTAATTATATGTAGCCTATAACCATTCTCGATAAATGAGCTATATAACGTTGAGAGAATTTTTCAAATCGGACCAGTAGTTCCTGAGATTACCCCCTACAACGTTACAAAATTACAAACTTTACCTTTTTATAATATTAGTATAACTGTTACCCGTAGTTTCGCCCGGATGGATTCTCCGAAACTTTTCTACCGATTTTCACAAGACTTTTCCTAACAGTTAACTGTAGTTATAACTGTCCTTTAAGGAAAGCCCAGGATACTCATTATAACTTCTAAAAAAATTGTAACGTACAATGGGATAATTCGAACGATATTTAAACGGATACAGTGTTGATACTTATCAACTGAAATACGTTACTTACAGTAAGAATTTCATGCAGCTTCTTTAAATCGTCTTAAAAGTTGCATTTTTGTTTTATATTTTTTTGTTTTTAGACAGGTAGATACATACTCAAATACTTATTATTATGGAACATTTGTTTCGTGATGCTATTTAGTAGAATTGATTAATCTAAGTGTTTGAGTGAAATATGTCAGAACTTATTCATCTCTCTTTATAGGTGTATAAAAATCATTGTTTCTATGTTTGTCCTCTATGCATTCAAAAAGTACTGATCATATTGTGATAATAATTTAGTAGAGTACTCTGGGGACGCCGAGAGAAAATCTATATACAGAGACGTTTTTTTTTTATATTAATGACATTGTTTGCCTTAAAGAATGAGATAATTTTTGTTCCTATTGAAACTTTTGACACTACATTTCAATATTATTTTGACATATTTTAATGGAATATAATTAATTCTTCAGCTACTAAATAATTCTTCAGCTGCCGAATTAACCATATTAGGTCAAAATGACTTACGCTAAGTTTTTCTTATTTTTATTTTGCGACATTCGGTAGTGACATTTGTGTAACCGTATCCTCGCAATAATATATTTATTTATATGACAATGTGAGACATTATATATGTATATCGTATTTATCTACAATCATATTATAAAGAGGTAATAAATACCCTTCTTTATATTCCACCTACACATCTGAAGTAGTTGCTATAATAGAAGCTATCATATTGACAAATTCTCTAAGTTGCTTACAAACTATGCAGCATAGTTCGATTTTTTCTTAAGTCAAGTACTCAGTTATCATAATTATCAAACTAAATTTGTATCAATGTCGTTGTTTAGGAAGGTTTTATGTAGGTCTGACATGGATTCCAGGACATAGTGGGATCTAGCGTACCGAAGCTGTTGATCTTCCTGCTTAAGAAACTATCTAGACGATATTTTGACCACTACGAAACATTTATTCAGGATTTTTCCAAAGAACACTGAACTGTTTGCATCATAGAACTCAAACTGGAATGTATCTAGCCAAATTACTGGCAAATCATGCTCCCATTCAGGATAACATTCCGGGGATTATAAGTTTCGTGACTGCTGCAAGTTTGCTGAGTCTACTACTATCTGTAAGCTAAGAATCTATCTGTAGAGATATGCTCTCCAGTCCATCTTGCAAAGCTCAGAATCAGATAACTAAGTATGTGAATTTAGGTTCTATGAAGGCACTCTAGAACAGATTTCTTTTAATTGCCCCAATTTAGTGTATTGTATGATGTTTTATCTAACAATATAGTACATCTGTCTGATTTTAACCACGGCATATTTTCTTCTTTTGTCAATACTCTGCGTAATTGTATATGCTGTAACAAAATGAAACTTTAACATAACACATATATGTTTATTTTAGGCATGATGGCTGTAAGTGTTGTTTGTCTTAGGGTATTTCAGTGGCCTAATCGATAAGAACTAGATTATATAATAAAAATGTAATACTACCTATAAAGTGACTTTCCCATGACTGACTTGATACTGATAGAATTCGTATCTATAAAACTCAATAATTAAAAAGTTAAAGTTTGTGATTTGGATGATTTTATTAGATACAAATTCCATGTATACCTTACAAATTCTTATTAAAACAAATAGCTAAATCAAACTGACAATTTCATGGAGATAAAGTTTATTTTTTACAGCATGTTAATTGATGGAGTTGGTTAGAAGATGGTAAATAAAAACTTTAAACAGCTAAAGTTATTGCGTAGGTGAGGGCCAGAGGAGCAACCCAGGGGATACCGAAAAGACATTTTTTGCCAAGATATAGGATAGGTTGGATTCAAAATTAGTCCCGGTTGGTGTCGATATAATTGAGTTCTAGGTTTTTTAAGATTTTTAAAATTGGAATCGGTAATAACCGATTTGGCGCACACGAAGTTTCGCGGGTCAGCTAGTATATATATATATATATATATATATATATATATATATATATATATATATATATATATTTATATATATATATAGAAAGAAAGGTTTGACGCGCAAATTATTTTGAATGGAAGATTTACTTCAAGAGTTGAAGCAAAAGGATTTAATAAACATATCAGATATTGAAGTTTTAAGTGGTATCAATATCACAAGTGCCGATTTAAAGAAAAGACAATATATTATAAGCCAAAATCTTCGTAATTAAAAGGTATACCTAGAAAACATTAAATCATTTGTTTCGACGTTACATTACTTGCCTCCAAGAGCATACAATTACGTACGTCGAACATTTTAGTCTTGTTTGCCATATACATTTGGGATGTAAGGGGTGTCGAGTAACATCTTAAGCCTTGAGACACCCAAGCCAACTTCACATGCACGTGGTGCTCCCTGCTGATCAACGAACGAGGCAATGGCGAAAGCGGGGTGGTAGGGTTTTACAGCCTGACTGGGTCGCAACCACCATGTATATGGCGAAAAAGCCCGTCACAGTGACTCGCTTCTGCGCGTCGCGTTTCGGGATCAGCCTGTGCATATCCAGTACCGGGTGACTTTCGTCATTATGGCCGACATGACAGCGGCGACCGACGATGGATGATCTATCTCTCGGTGGTCGCCACTGTTTTTGGATTGTACTATGCTTACCATCAGGCATAGTGCAGTCACTTTGTCGTGCTTCAATAAAAAAAAAAAAAATACATGTACTGCATTATTTCTAGATGGTATCAAAATGTTGACGACAACCCAGTTTCATGACTAAATTGATAGGATTATTAAATAAACGCATTCACTCACAACACTTTACAAATAGTTCAATAAAGTATTTATACGTATGTGTCTTATTTGTACAATAATTAGCCTAAATATTTAAAAATGCTATCCAAAGATACCATTCTACGCGGACGAAGTCGCGGGTACATCTAGTTGAAATACATTTAAACATCAGACTCTTGTACATCCTTAAAAGTAGTAAAGATGAAGTAAATTCGAAGAGGCAAGTTCATGATCATCTTATTTTATTTGAGAGTAAAAAGAAATTATATCATAATATTTAATTGAATATACTTTTATTATATTTTAGTGACTAAGGAGCTATTATTACAATAAATAAATTTAATACATTTTTATCGAACTATTTTTATCATAATTAATATGTCGATACAATGCCGTACTGTCATGAAACGATTCAAGAGTATCGATGCACGATAAAATCGATAGCAAAACATTTGCAGTCGATTTGCATTTGTGATTGCAAAATTGTCTGTAAAAACAAAGTTTCTAGTCTTTAGCTACTACATACAACGTTCTCGTAACGCCGATATATTATCGAAATCAAAACATCGATGTGTCGATATTATCGACATCAAGACCTCGATGTTTTCAGCTAACTATCGACGTTTCTTCAACATCGACCATCCCTACTGTGATCATCAAAGTCAAAAAATGGTCAAAATAACCTTGCACACAACATTTATTTTTATTTAGGTTCCTGGAGATAAATACATTTTGTGAAACAGGAATTGGCAAAGACTATCAAATAAGATTAATCTAGTCAAAGGTAAAATAAATAACTTTAATGAAGAATACAATTACGAACATTTTTTTTACACAAGAATTTTGTTTGTTAAATAAGTGTCCTGGTTTAAATGTTAAATTACAGATCAATAATGGCTACAAATTATACGAAATATGCACAGTTAATAAATGCCTCAACGAACTACGCACGCCGAATGAAACGGTTATCAAACAGGATCTTCGGAGAAGTGGCCATACCTACAAACTCTAAATCCATGAAGGTTGTAAAAATATTTTCCGAGAGACCACTACACACAAACGAAGAAATCATACATTACTATCCTAAGCACGTCGAGACACAGGCATTGATGCTTAAACTTAGAGAGTATGGCTTGTTCAGAGATGAACATCAGGACTTCAAGGAAGAGATGCGGAGGCTGCGCGAACTACGAGGGAAGGTCAAAGTGTGGAAAAGAACACTGAATCAAAACAAAGAATGAACTTTGTTGATGGTTAATTTAAATCCATAGTCACTTGTATGTTATAGTAATAGTAATTATGATTATGACTGTTGTGTTTATTTAAACTTGTTTTATTTCACTTAATTACTATATAGTCGTTTGAATATACATATTTTTATATAAATGGAAACATGTCTCTTATATATCGAAAATTAGCATGCCCTTAAAACTGGCCTGCACACAAGGATATATACACTATTCATTGTATATAAATATATAACAATAATAAAGATAAACAGAATCAAACAGTTTGTCCCCTGTTTGTCAAATAAATATTGGTGTAATTGGATTCTTAACTTATTAATAGTTTTAACATGTAACTCATTCCATAATTGTATGACAGTCCTTGTAAAAAATTTCATTTTTAAATAAAATGTTATTATAGAGTTTTAAGAAAGTATGTTTGTATAAGCATTATGTGTTTCTTGCAGAGGTGACAAATAGGGTATACAGTGTGTTGCACTTTGTCCGAGAGAAGAAATAAACATGATATGGTTTACAAATACATATTGCTGAAATAATAAATAACACAGATGAAGTTACAAATACATAATTACAAGTATATAATACTACAATTGTAATACTAGCAACATTTTATGCTATGAGTGAGAAAGTAATTTACTTAGGGGTCAGGAATTTATGTTTTCTTTTTTTCCAGTAAAAATTTAATTTGACTAATTTGCTCAACAGCATCATAAATCTATTATATTAATTTTAACTTGATAATTATACTTAGAGATATACTGAGTACAGCCATATATTATTAATAAACATCAGTATAATAATCATTTTCTTTATTATAATCATTATACACTGAATTAAACAAAAGTAAAATTTTTGCAATAATTTCCATACTAATTTTATTGGCATACACTAAATTTTCTCATACTGCCTACGTGCTGGTTGGATTTTAGGCTTAGTAAAGCAGGTAATGAAAAAGAAAAAAACAATGAATAGAACAGAGGGCACCACCACCAATGAGATGAATGTTTTCACTGGTGACTCAAATATACCAATGCCGAATCTACGGGGGTATCGAATCACATATGGTTTGTCAGGCCGATTACTTCTTATTATGTTCTCCACCCAGGGTTCAAATCTGCATTATATAATTGTTGGTTAAATGTAGAATACACAACAATGGACCTTGTGTGTCAGAGAAAATATCTCAAGGTATTGTTACTGAGAAAAGTCCCTTGTCTTTTTGTGTGACTTAATATCTTACTGGGTTTGCACCGGCTACAGAGATGGTAACGTATGTATTTTCTATGAATGGTCCGGCACATCTCAGGAATGAAGCTCTTGTTTTTCAGTTTATAGTTTGTATTTGCTTATTCTAACACCTAATCGTATCTTTATAAAAATATGAGTTTTGAAATAGATCTAACAAGCAACATATGGTAAACTAGCCTTTGCCCGTGGCTTCGTTTGCATGGAATAGAAATTCCGATTATTAAACATTCTTCATTAGTGTTCCGCTCCTATTGATCTTAGCATGATCATATATAGCCTATAACCATTCTCAATGAATAAGCTATATAACATTAAAATATTTTTTCAAATCGGACCAGTAGTTCCTGAGATTACCCCCTACAACACCACAATGTCACAAACTTGACCTCTATAATATTAGTATAGATTTTGATTCCTGTATAGGATTTATTACGTATTTTAAAAACCTCGATGAAAAAAAATATCAGAAGAATGATGCCTACATATGAGGCCCTTATGAATTTAATTTTTTTAGCTCGGAATAAATACATCAGGGCGTTATACTATTGTAAGGTGCTTCATTTAGACGACACACGATGACGTACGTACTATCCAAATATACTTCCTAATCAGCGATTTTATAGGAGGGATTAAACGGCAATTGTAGTCCGGTAAAGCTGTTAAGACCTTGCTAGGTCAATAGCGTAGTCAGTTCGTAGAAAACAAATATAAAAAATTAAACGGCAAGAGTAATGTACACATCAAAATACTCATTGTCGGAACACAAGAGTTTTCTCTAGGAATATTACATGTTATGCAACATACTGTTGTAGGAAGGTTGCTGCTACACGAGTGTCTCCAAGATGCTCAACTTCCGAGTAGGGGATCTCCAGCCGCAAGAGCGCGAGATCTTGCGACGGGTGTTTGAACATTACTTGCACTTTACGGAGAGGCGCGCTATTTGATATTGATTCTAATAAAACAAAGGTTAATATAATTGATGGTATAACTACAATTACACAAAACATTGCCACCACATCGTGGCCCATCGTATTTTTTTTATTTTAATATTACATACAGACACTTCATTTTTATTCTATGTATTTAGGTAGACATGAGAATGTACAAATATATAAATTATAGGAAGTCCCGTACTATATAACTGAAATATGCATTTTTGTATACTACTAGGGCCAGACAGATATTAATATAGAACGTTTCTGGATCAAAGATATTTTTTGTACGCTCGCACTCAAAGGGACGCAGCTACAACCAACAACGAAAACATCGCTTGGGTTCGGCATTACTGAGTGGTTTATATAGCATATAGGAATTCCACAACTACTAAATTATTATACTGTACTAGCTGGCACGCACAACTTCGTTTGCATGAAATCAGTTACCTACTGGTTCAAATTGTATTTCCCAACTCAAAAATCTTAAAAAACCTATAACCCTGATTACAGCAATTGTGAAACCAAGCAATTCAGGGACTCGCATATCTAGTTAATTTTAGTGAATGATTTACCCGTGCGTGGAAGAAATTTTGATGAGGCGCACATAATGTCAATTAAGCAACATAGATAATATCGTTTTAATATCGTTTCGATAAGACCTTTCAATCTATAGGATATTGTTCGTACAAAAATCGCGAGGCAAAGTGGGAGGGTTGGGTTACGAAGGTGAAAATTGGTGGTTAGAGATTTAATTTCTATACAAAAATAAAAATTGAGAAATAAAATCTGGATAGAGATTCCTTAATGAACTAGAAGTATAAATATAACTTTACATACCTACGAAATATATATTTAGAATTTCATAAAAATTGCTCCAGTAGTCTCCGCGCAGTTCAAACACAAATACCGTGATATGACATTTTTATACATTAGATGTGCGACCGCTTATAATTGTAAATATTACGATTTACACACAACAACACGTAATGAAAATTTCACTTCAAAAAAGAAATATTGTATAAAGTTCTTCGTCGTTACTATCGCCAGACAAAGCTTACAAAATGCGCATGATCACATTCTAACCTGTACTGTAATGGGAGCACTGTACGCGCTCCGCGTTTTTTATAACGGCCAGTTGGTAGAACGGAGTATCAGCAAGGCAGGTGGCGCGCGCCATAACCCACTGCGCCTTCCATATCACGCCGTCACATTCGGTACCGTTCTCCGTACATACAGTGAGACGGTTCGCTTCATGTTCGTCTACTAGTCGTGTAATTAACTCATCCTCAGCCAGTGTGGGACTCACCAGAAGCAGTAGATACGTTAATTTTATAAACATTACTGTCCTACTAATTGAGACAAGCCTCACTTTCTAAACGATCGTATGTCAGTTTAATATTTGTCATTATTTATTTTATTATTTCTTCTCAACAATTCTTAAACGTGCCCATAGAGGATTTATATTAGAGTTAGATATTATTAATTTGTTATTAAAGAAATGGATAATATGCATCAAGGAGTTTTTGTCAGGATTTTAGGCTGTCCTGTAGTGGGATTTATATTTTATTCATAATCTTATGTTATTTCACTCCAAATATTTTTTTATATTACTGGCATTTTACGCAATTGACTCGGTTGTTATGCACAAGTCGATGGAATGTAATATCATGGAGCATGAATTATGATACAAGGCAGCCACCATCTTGTTAATTAATATCACAAGAAACTTGTAATATTATGACCTACTCGAAAATCACAGTAATAATCTAGAAGTAAAAAAATGAGTCAGTTCAGTATGTAAAAACGATCCTAAGGCAGCTAAGTAATTAGCCGAATTCACGTTGTTTTAATTGCAAATATAAAAATATACCAATAGCCTTACTTACCCACATGGGCCATATGATAATTTGTCATGTGGGTACATCGTATTGATATTTAATTATTCGTAACTGTTATTTATATTGTTAATGAAGTATCCAGATTCATCTCAAATAAAATCTTTTTATTGATAAGCATTGTCATGTAGAACATTACAGCATTAGTTCTGCTTTAAGCCGATATGTCACGTGTTCCATTCCAAACACTATATTACTAAAAATAAAACAAGAGTAAAATAGCCATCATTTAATTGATTACAAAATTTATGTCACGAAAAAAAACTGCTAAATAAAATATATTTTAACAAGAAATGCCTCATGCGTCGTATGAGTTCGTGGTCCTGCGCCATGTCTCCCGCCCTCACGGACCACGATTTAATATTACTGTGAGAATACGTACATACTAACAATACTTAATATTAAACTGTTACATTATTCAGTTCACAATCTAGATTTATATAATATGAAATACCCACAGACAACCTATAGGCAGAAACACATACATTTACATATTTAAACGACGGATCACGCGCCGGTGCAAGTTTCTCCTATCCGTTGTTAAAGCGTTCTGCGCGATCACTGCCCGATCGCACGTTTGACAGCAACCGCTTGCAATCATTGCATGTTTGACAGCAATCGCTCACCATCACTGCATATTTGACAGCAATTACTCGCCATCATTGTATGTTTGACAGCAACTGCTCGCAATCATTGCACGTTTGACAGCAACTGC
>JACEII010000116.1:859569-1075023 GCA_014332785.1 Antheraea mylitta
GTTTGACAGCAACTGCTCGCAATCATTGCACGTTTGACAGCAACTGCTCGCAATCATTGCACGTTTGGCAGCAACTGCTCGCAATCATTGCACGTTTGACAGCAACCGCTTGCAATCATTGCATGTTTGACAGTAGTTGCTCGCAATCATTGCACGTTTGGCAGTAACTGTTGGCTATCATTGTACATTTGGCAATAACAGTCTCTGTCATTGCCGGAAAGACAGCGATCGCACCGGTGACTATAACCAAAATTAGGCGGATCACTTGTGTTCTTTGGTGGAAAGCTACTTGCTTGTGAGCTCTGTTATGATCAATGTGCGAAGTCTTACAAGCGAAGCGTACTCGTAGAAAATTTGTTACATTATTTTATACAAACTTCGTATCTGTAATGTCTTTTATCGCACCATCTTACGTTTTTTTTAATTAAAAAAAAAGTAAGATTATGTCAGTTTAGCAGGATGATAGTTGCTCGATTTTCTACAAAGTCAGAGATAGATATATTATAGCTTGATAAAATGGGAACGGTATTTTATGTGTAATTTCGGTTGTGGTTATTGTACGATTTTGATAAATTATATTGTTTGTGAAATATTGAATTGTGTATTTCGTAATCTAAAACTCTATTATTAGTTTGGAGAGGGGCTTTTTCAGAACACATGAATAAAGCTCATTTTCAATTATCGTGCCTAATTGTTTGATGTGTTTTAAATAGGTTTTTGTTTTAATTTTAATCCATAAAAATATTAATTGTAAAGTGAATTAATAACAAAATAGGTAAAAAAGTATTTGGGGTCGTTTTATTGCTTTGGGAATTTGTATAAGACTCATTGGAGATTGTTAAATACATAATGTAAAAAAAATAATATTAGTCATAAATGTGCACCGTGTTTTTTTCTATATATATATCATAATTATATATATAATTTTGAAATATCTGTTTTATAGACGTGTAGATTTCGATATCAGTATTATAAGGGTTAATTAGATGTGAGGGCAAGTAATTTTGTATATGTATATACCATAGTAGAAATGGTAAGTGAAATGATTGTTTTTCTGTTAGTATATGAATGCGAGAATGATGGTATCGTGTGGGCGTAGAGGAGGGAGGGCGGCTAGGTGTAGTCGTTGAAGTCGTCGATGGCGACGCGCTGCGCGAGGTCGGGCGCGGCGGCGGCGTAGGGGGCGGAGGCGCGCGCGGCGGCGGCGAGGCGCTCCGCCTCGAGGCGCACGCGGAGCCGTTTGATGAGGCGGAGCCGCTCGAGCCAGTTGGAGGCGTAGGGCGCGTTCGCCTGCCGCAGCGACGCCGAGATCTGAGCCGCGAGCGCGCAGTGCAGCGCCATCTGCCGCGCCAGCAGCGCCACCTTGTGCTCCGACACGCACACGCACTGCCCCTCCAGGTGCGACAGGAACTTGCTCCGGATGCGCTCGTCCTTCGTCTTCATCAGCACGCGGTTCGTGCCGTGCTCGTCCGGCTCCACCACCACGATGCACGAGTTGAACTGCCCCTGCGACACGACACGCACCGCCTCACCTCACCTCACCTCGCCTCACCTGACCTCACCTCACCTCGCTCCGCCACCCTCACCACCGACACCTACCTTGATCGTGAGTATGTTGAAGTCCTCGCCGGAGTCGTTGTACACGATGGACACGAAGTCGTTGCCGATGTACTTCCGCTTCTCGTTGCAGGTGGGGTCCTTCGCGCTGGACGGCATCGCGGTCGCCACGTGGAATAGCACCTGCACACGACACAATACCTGTATCTCACTATAAAATTATTAATATACAAATATACAAAGTAATATATAATTACAAATTAAATCAAATACTTCAACTATTCATATCCATCTACTTCAAATATTTTAACAAATATAACTTCACAAATAAACGTCTCAAAACAAAGCTATATTCTTGCATTAATATCTGCTAGAAGTACATAGGTAAACATGAAAGAATTTCTTACGTTCTCTTTTTCATTGTAACCTTGAAGTGAAATAGGCCAGGGTAGAGAACGTATATAAACATTACCTGCATGACGTCGTCATTCCAGACGTAGGTGTAGCGGCCGTCCTGTCCGCCCTTCTCCAGGTTGAGGAACAGGTTCGGCAACTGGTCCTCGCCCGTGCCCTCCAGCGACACCAGCGTGCCCAACTGCCTCAGGAACTCAGAGTACCTACACCCACGTCATCATTAACGTTCTACCAATATTCTATTCATTCTTTGATCAACTGATAAACTCCATTAATCTATATTGTCCAAACTATTTATATAGTTTACTCAAATTACAAACATGATTTAATATGATCAATATTAATACATACTTGATAACTATAATGAACTAGCTGTTACCCGCGGCTGCGCACGCGTTTTTTTAAATATATTAAATAAATTTAAAATTGTGATCACACATCTAGTGTAAAATACAATAATACTTTTTCAAAAATATTTGTAAGTATCACACGCACATCATATACTGTAACAGGTAACGTGTACATTATATATGTGAATACTAATAGTGTATCGAATGGGATGGGATTTATCATCAGCCACATAACTGGAACTTCAAACTGCTATATATCACCCTGAGTGCTCACTTAAACTATACAAGAAAGTAATGAAAACATTAAGCTAAACATTATCAAACAATATGTGTTAAATCTTTTATTATATAGATATATTATCCATAGTGTCCATATAATTAAGTTATTATTATACCTTGCCATAATTTAAATCACATGTACACATATGACTTTCAATTATATTTATTCTTGGAGTCCAGTACAGCGCATGTCACACGCGCATGTTTACAGTGAACAACATATTTTTGATTAATTTCACACAGACGAATGCACGGATAACAGTTCATCACTATATAAATAAATATATATAAAAATAAAAAGCCTATTTATTCCAATGTAACAATGACATTAAGAGACACATTTTTTAACATTAATTTTCGTGGACCCCTCTTCGGGTAAAGGCCTCCTCCAGAGAAAGCCAAGCGTCGCGACTCCTTGCAATGTCTATCCAGTTTCTACCAGCTATGGATTGTAGTTTGTCTCTCCATCGAGCTTTTGGCCTACCTCTACTTCTATATCCGTGAGGGCCGTTCCACAGAGTCATGGTTTTTGTCCATCTGTTATCTGGGATACGAGCCACATGTCCTGCCCATTTCCATTTTAAACTGCGAGCGAAAGATAGAGCATCTATTACTTTGGTTTTCTCTATAATTTATTTTGTGCCGTATTTTGTATTTTAATTTTATTTTAAGTGAGCTTCGTTCTAATGCTCTTTGGCATGATGTAAGCTTCCTAATTATTTTTGAGTCGAATATCCATGTTTGGCATCCATACGTCAAACAAGGTAGGATACATGTGTACTTTCTTTCTGAATTTTAAGTTTATATCTGACTTCAGAACATCTTTGTAGGCCCAGAACTTTTTTCAAGTAATTGCTATTCGTCCTTCTAGTTCTTCAATATTATTTTCTTTACGAGAGGATACTTGCTTGCCTAAATAAATGTATTGTTGTACGTACTCTAACCGTAGACTGTTTATACAGATTGGTATCTTATAGTGGTTGGTCATTACCTTTGTTTTTAGGATATTCATCTCTAAGCCTATAGCTGAGATAACCTCGTTTAGTTCTACTATCATCGTTTGCAGTTCTAAAGGGTCTTCTGAAAATAGTACGACATCGTCAGCAAATCGCAAGTGATGAAGGCGTTTTGTGTTTATTTTTAGTCCTTTATTATCCCAGAGTAGATCTTTCATGATGTTCTGAAGAACTGATATGAAGCAACTTTGGTGATAGTAGATCGCCTTGTTTGACTCCTCTGTTCATTTTTATTTTTCGACCACAGCTCTCTAATCGAATTTTGCTTGTACCATTCGAATATATATTCTTTATTATTCTAATATTTTTTACATATTGGTGGGAAACAGCTTCCCAGACACTATTGTGTGATATGGTGTCAAATGCCTTTTTATAGTCAATAAAAGCCAAATATTGTGGTCTTCGAAATTCGTAATACTTTTCAATTATTTGCTCTAAAACTTGAATATGGTCAATGGTACTAAATGATTTCCTGAAGCCCGCTTGTTCTTTTGGTTGATGGTTTTCTATATTGTTGTTGATTCTGTCTTATAAGCAGGTGGCGAAGAGCTTATATAAGCAAGATATTAAACTTATTGGTCGGTAATTTCCAACGTCGTTTGAATTACCTTTCTTATATAAGAGTATTATTTCTGACTCTGTCCATGCATGTGAAACTTCTTCGTCATTGAGGATTTTATAAACGATATAGTCAGGGGTCTAAGAATCACGCCTTTGCCTAGTTTGATGGCCTCGTTTGATATTCCATCATTGCCAGAGCTTTTATCGTTTTTCAATTTCTCTAGTTTTTGTAGTATATCAATCTCTTTAAATTGTTCAATCTCTTCGTTTTGGTTAGATATAGGTAAAATTTTCATATATCGAAGGTTATTATTTTCGGAGTTGCTATAGAGTTGTTTATAGAAGTTTGTGGCAGTGTTAATTATTTCCAAACGTGTCTGGTTTTTTGAAGTATTTGAATGTAGTGATAGAATCCATTGTTTTTCAGTATTTAGTTCCTTTATTGCTTTCTTTAGACTACCAGACGATTCAAAACTATTTCAAAACTAGTAAATAAACGTGGTGTATTTGATAATATAAAATCAATTTCGTTTTTAGTTTTCTTATCAGGGGAAAGCCATGTCCATTTTTTACTTTTCCTTTTCTTAAACAAAGTATTAATTACCATTAACTTTAGTTTATAGGCATATTGGAATAGTCGTTCTCCTCGTTTATTTCTGCATCCATAGCCATATTTTCCTAATGTTATAGATTCTTCTTTCTTTGGTATATCGATTTTTGAATTAAAGTCACCCATACATATAACATGTTTTCCTGCTATCTCATGAGCTTGTTGAATTTCACAATAAAATTTTTCAACTTTGTCATCACTGGCACTATCTGTTGGGGCATAAACTTGTATCAGAGAAAGATTATAATTTTCAAACTTTAAATTAAGTACACATATTCTTTCTGCTATGCCAGTAAAACTTTCTATGTTCCGTTTAAACTATTTTTTTTATTAAGAATCCGACGCCATAGAGGCCTGCAGTTTGACCAATGAAGCACATAATGTGGTCGTCATCTTCAATAATTTTTGTACCAATACGTCTTGTCATCACTAGATAGTGTAAAACAAAGTCCTGTTCCACGTCTGTCTATATGTCTGTTCGCGATAAGATTAAAAACTACAGAATGCATCTTCATGTCGTTTTCACTAATATATAAAATGATTCTTGGGCAAGGTTTAGGTATAGTCTGTCTTATTATCAGGGCGGGCAACGTCTGCTGAACCCGATAGCTTACAATAAAACAGCTAATTAGTTACTTATTTGCCCGTAAAAATCCCGTTCAAATATTACTTGTAGTCCGGTGAAGCTGTTAAGACCTTGCTAGATCAATAGCGTAGTCATTTCTAAGAAAAAAAAACTGTTCAAATAGGTCCAGCCGTTTCGGAGATTTCCCGGAACAAATAGACAAACAGACATATCGACAGCATTAAAAAAATATTGATATTTGTAGCACCACAGATATATGTATGTATTCACCAAAAAGTAGTTATTTTAATATTATATACACACACTTTATTTTTATAATACGCAATATATTACAAATCAAAAATTGGGAACAAAACTAACGTAGAATAAAGTTTTTGGCGGGATTTCAGTCTATCATGTAGTGGATTATATATTTTATATATAATCTTGTGTTACTTGTCTCTATATTGTGCTAAATTGGTGACGTTTTATGTAAGTTGGTTCGTTTATTACGCATAAGTGAAATGACTGAAAAATAATACCACGAAGCATGAATCCTGTGGTATTGAAAATTATGTAAAAAATGGTATTAAAAATTTATGACATATTATATAGAGGATTTGGCGCTTATACCTTTATATTAACTTGGACATAGAAGAAAACTACCTATATTGACAACTTCAGAATTGGCAGTATGGATTAATTCCTTCGCCTGTCCTGTTCCATTGGATGAATATTATTACTACTAAACTTTTTGAATAACAACACAAAATAAACTTTGGAAATGTTTGCGATATAAACGTACCACGTATAATCAAAAATAGGAAAGAAAACTAACGTAGAATAAACTTTTTGAATAGGAACACAAAGTAAACTCGGAAAATATTTGCTAGAGAATGTTATCGTGTTACCATGGCAACGCATATAATACTGACATTAACACGCAGCGGAAGCTTCCAAAATAGCCCGATTTTGAGACATTCTTCATTAGTGCTCAGCTCCTATTGATTCTAACGTGATGATATGTAGCCTATAGCCATCCTCGATAAATGAGCTATCTAACACTAAAAGAAACTTTCAAGTCGGACCGGTAGTTGTTGAGATTAGCGCGTTCAACCAAACAAACAAATTCTTCAGCTTTATACTATTAGTATAGATTATCAAAGTCACCATGCCACTTAGAAGTTCTTAGACCAAAATATACCACAATAAATTTCACCTCCTCTGTTGTATTGAGTCGGAGGCTAACGTTATCAAAATAATTTCTTTAAAATCTCATTTACAATATAAAATTCTTTTCAGTGTAACTAATCAACGAAAGCAAAAAAAGTGTAGACCAAGATTCTGTAGAAATAAAGCAGAAAAAAAAAATATTTACCCGCTTTCTTATATTAATAAACAGTTAGTAAATAAATACCTTAAGTTTTAGAATTACTGTAGATGGTATTGTTAATTAGTATTTTTTTTTAATAATAGGTGATATTACCTCACGCTGCCATATTCATTTTTCAATATTAGCACCTCATTATCCTGTTGTCCGGGGCCTACGTATAATACACCGATCTGAAAATAAACTAGTACTGAACTTGAGAATTTCCTGAAATAAATAAACTTTAATGAAATAGGGTGTAGGTGTGTGGAAGCGTACGTAATGTGCATACACGTATAACGTGTACGCAATGTGAGTGCACGTGTACGCAATATGCGTGCACGAGTATGTAGTGTACGTGTAGGCGCACTGTTAGGATGGTTCTTTGTTGATTCCTTTTAAAAGTTTAAATTACGTACTTTACTGAACATAACAAAAGTATATATATAGTCTCGGCGCGAGATTTATAAAATGAGTCGTTGCAACGACTGCTTCAATATAACCTCTCTCTTTTAATGCCATTTTAATCGATATTATACTGTTTTACTTAGTATTTATTTTTACTATTTACACGGACCCCGAACCCTTAAAAGTTGGTATCGAAAGCGTTGCGAAGACCAGCAGCTTCAAATACCTAGGGTCCGTGATACACGAATCCGGTTCAATCGACCACGACATCCACTACCGAATAGGTGCCGCCTGGGCGAAATGGCGAGAACTCACCGGAATTCTATGTGATCAGAGAATGCCGGTGAAATTAAAAGGCCTGGTGTACAAGTGCATCATCTGACCGGTCCTAGGCCGACATGTCCAGCAGCTACATGTCACCGAGATGAAAATGCTGCGATGGATGTGTGGCGTAACGCGATTAGATCGCATTCACAACGAACACATCCGTGATAGCCTTGGAGTCCGTGACGTTGCTGACAAGCTGCAGGAGAGTCATCTACGCTGGTACGGCCACATAAGTCGCAGGCCTCCAGACTACGTTGGAAATAGATGTCTCAACATCACCGTACAAGGCCCAAGATCTCGCGGCAGGCCCAAAAAACGCTGGCACTCAGCCGATTTTGTTTAAGTAACATGCTCAAGGGTGCACGGCACACCTCGGCTTGGGCTGTTACCGGAAAAACCCGATCTGACCTAGCTAAACTATACTAAGCTAGACATGTATTTATTTTTGAATCATACTATTAAAATTGCATGATTCAAAAACACAACATGTAAATCGGAAAGAAACAAACTAAACTACTCGATTCAGTTCGAATAAGGGAAAAAAGTAAACCCTTCCACCAGTTTGTGTAAAGGTGCATGTCTGATTATCCATGTGTGTGTATAATTGGTGTGGTGGGTACTGTATCGCGAAAGCAACATCTTTGTGATCACCCGGGTGATCTCGAGCAAAGATGCTGCCGAAATGACGCGACGTATGTGCGGGAGTAAACGTGAGGGCCCTGTCTCGTGACGCACGAGGGAGGGGTCCGCGACGTGGCTGGCCACGTGAATTGAAAAGATCGAATTTACAGATTAAACGAACGGCGCCGGCGCCGGTATCTAAAAATAGAAATAACGACATTGTTTATCGATTTTAGGGGAAGATAAATATAAACATGCGAGTTTACTCTATCTTATATTAAGAAAAAATATTATTATTTCGAAACGGCGGCGCGCGCGAGCCGTTGGATGGTAGCCGCGATGGCGGGAAACTTCGCGATCGAACGAATAGGGCTCGTTTTGGATCGTTGGCTACTTCATCGTACGCGGAGATCTCTGAGATCTCGTGGAAGACTAAGAGCTGGGCTGACCAGGCCATACTAGATAATTTGAAGGAGAGGGCGGGGTCGGCCTGTGAAGGCTTAGCCGCCTGAGGACGAGGAGCAGGCTGGGACGCGATCTCGGGGGCCCACGGAGCCTGAGAGGCTCGTGCGGGGCGGAGGGGCGCGCTAGGCGCGGGTGCGGGCGGTACCGGTACACGAGATGTGCTCGGTAAGTTAGGGAAGGCCTCTCTAGAGTTGAGAGGTGGAGGTCGGGGACGGGTTGACGCCGCAGGCGCCTTAGACGGTGAGACCTGCCTAGCGTAACGGGGCTAATTTGTACGCGGGGCGCGGGGACACCCCGATAATTTGCGGTATGGCCCACGCCGCGGCACAAGACACAACTCGGAGGATCGGGCGAGTCTTTTGTGCGAGGACCCTCCTTAGTGGAGTGGTCGCCGAGGCACTTAACGCGCCTGGGTTTCAGGTAACAGTTAAGTGCGGAGTGTCCGTATTCCTGGCAGATGTGACACTGCGAGGGTACGGACGTTTTGCGCGGCGGCTCTACGGCGACGCCGGAGAGGCCGCAGAGGGTCGAGAGATTACATATTTTCTACCCTCCACGGTGCGGTCGAGAATGACCAACACCATATCGTAGGGCATTCTAGTGCGCGAGGAGCGCATACGGTGCACGTCTTTGACAAGAAACTTCTGTTTCCTGAGGTCTTCGTATATGTCATCGACTGGGATTTCCGAAGGGACTCTGCGGACGACAATACGCAGCATACGCTCTTCTTCAAGCGCATGGGTGAAAAAAGCAAACTTATTATCGTGCAGATAACGCGTAAGTTTGCGGTGAACAGTAGGGGTAGCTACCTTTACCTGAATACCCACGAGGGTACTCATGGCAGAGGTGAGAGGAGTGTCTGCTGCTTGCAGCAGACTAGAGATTTCGACTCAGGACGCTCTGTCTTGGATCGTGACAGGAGGTGGAGGGCGGGGCTTTTTACCCGTGACTGCGGGAGTCGCAGTTTTGGGCGAGACCGGTCTAAGGGGTGCGGGAGTCGCCGTTGGCACTTTCGCACCGTCGACGTTTGCGAGTTTAGAAGGCTTAGCACCTTCATTCTCGGACGAGAAGGGATTCTGACGCGTATTGCGCGGTTTACGACGCCGCGTGACTTCGGTGAAGCCGTCGTCAGCGAGGGGATCCTGCTCCATGTCTGAGTCAGAGCCGGACGTATTGTCACTAGAGGAGTGACGATTCGTCATCTCGAAGTCATTTGATTCTTCGATCCTAACTAGGATCGAGGGAGCGAGCATCGCGAAAGAGTGCTCGGCGCGATACTTCTTCGTAAACGCGTCGTAGTTCTCTATTAGGGAAGGACAGTTGCTTCCGATGAAGCCGCGAAACCTAGCGAGTTCAGCTTCTAAAAGCCGAATCTCACTATTAGTGGTCATACCCGGGCCTGAGGAGGGGAGTGGGGCAGAGGAAGACATTTAAAACCTCCCTGCCAGAGGGGCAGGGGGCGTGTCTTTTGAATTTAACGGACTCTGGAGTCCGGGTTAGAAGTAGCACAAAACTAAAAAGAAATGTTTACACTTCGCACAGCTGCGTTTCACGGAACAAATCGAATTTCAAAAGAGCAAACGAACGAGGTAGACACACAGGTGCGTTTCTTGAAAGTAATCGCAGTTCCAAAATACCATAGTGTCGAGTGATGACTTACTCGACAGTACTGCGTTGTCGAAATAAACATCTGGCGCGTGCAAACAAATGCGTGCGTCCAGCGCGGCTGACAGATCGCGACTCCCTGGCTGGACGTGGTTAAGGTGGACATTAAGGAGAACAACCTCACACAACAGGATGCCGAAGATCGGGCAAGGTGGAGAAAGCTAAGCAGGAAAGCGGACCCTGGCACTAAGCCGGGAGATCGCTAGGAAGAAGAAGAAGAAGACTTACTATTTGCTTTGCATTTATTACTAATAATATAAGTTAACGCAATGAGTGTGCGTGTGTGCGAGTGCAATACCTTGTAAGTCTCGATAGGCGGCACGAGGTCGAGGTTCTTGATGGTGCGCTCGTGTTTCGCTCCCGACACTCGCAGCGGCCGCTCTGCCAGCGGGTTCAGTATCGTCGGGTTCTCACCTGCATATAAAACATTGGTACCTTATTTTTAATAAATATCATTTGTTATCTGTTGCCTCACTACGATGCTAACTCGCAATAGAAGGGTACAGGCTAAACCTATATATTTTAGTTTATAGTAAACCTAAAAAGATCTTATACCGCATTACAATTTAATATCAGATGAGATAGTGGTGAAATGGTAAAGAATAAACTACCATGTGAAGTTATAGAGCAGAGAGTATTACATAGTGACCTGGTACTGGCGGCGTGATGGGGTACGTGCTCATGTTGTGGTACAGCTGCAGGAACACGAAGGATGGCGTCACGCCGCCCCCGCCCCCGCCCACCGCGTTGCAGCCCCCGCCCCCGCCCCCGCCCCCGCTCACACCCGCAGGCGCTGCAGCGCTGGAGCCTGTCGCGACCCCACCTGTACCTTGTGCCGCATTGCTCCTGGAATCGTACACAAGTAATTACCATTCAAATTAGTTACTGCTGTATTTTCATGGCGATTTCTATTGCTCTTTTTTTTTTCTCGAACTGACTACGCTATTGGCCTTACTAGGCCTTCACAGCTTCACCGAACTACTAAGGGCGAGCGCTTAAGGCACTCAGCCGATTTTGTTTAGGCAACATGCTCAAGAGTGCACGGCACACCTCGGCTTGTGCTGTTACCGAAAAAAATTCCCGATCTGACCCAGCTAAACTATGCTAAGCTATACATGTATTCATTTTTGAATCATACTACTAAAATTGCATGATTCAAAAACACAACACATGTAAATCGGAAAGAAACAAACTAAACTACTCGATTCAGTTCGAATAAGGGAAAAAAAGTAAACCCTTCCACCAGTTTGTGTGATGGTGCATGTCTGAATACCCGTGTGTGTGTATGATTGGTGTGGTGTGTACTGTATCGCGATAGCAACATCTTTGTGATCACTCGGGTAATCTCGAGCAAAGATGCTGCCGAAATGACGCGACGTATGTGCGGGAATAAAACGTGAGGGCCCTGCCTCGTGACACACGAGGGAGGGGTCCGCAAAGTGGCCGACCACGTGAATTGAAAAGATCGAATTTACAGATTAAACGAACGGCGCCGGCGCCTTTATCCAAAAATAGAAATAACTACATTGTTTATCGATTTTAGGGGAAGATAAATATAAACACGCGAGTTTACTCTATCTTATATTGAGAAAAAATATTATTTCGAGACGGCGGCGCGCGCGAGCCGTTGGATGGTAGCCGCGATGGCGGGAAACTTCGCGATCGTACGAATAGGGGCATGTTTTGGATCGTTCGCTACTTCGTCGTACGCGGAGATCTCCGAGATCTCGTGGAATACTAGGAGCTGGGCTGACCAGTCCATGCCGGATAATTTGAAGGAGAGGGCGGGGTCGGCCTGTGAAGGCTTAGCCGCCAGAGGACGAGGAGCAGGCTGGGACGCGATCTTGGGGGCCCACGGAGCCTGAGGGGCTCGTGCGGGGCGAAGGGGCGCGCTAGACGCGGGTGCGGGCGCTACCGGTGCACGAGATGTGCTCAGCAAGTTCGGCGAGGCCTCTCTAGAGTTGAGAGATGGAGGACAGTGGCGGGTTGACGCCGCAGGCACCTTAGACGGCGATAATTCGCAGTATCGAGGATCGGATGAGTCTTTAGTGCGAGGACACAGGAGTGGGGTGAACTAAGGATAGTGGAGTGGTCGCCGAGGCACTTAACGCACCTGGGTTTCAGGTAACAGTTAAGTGCGGAGTGTCCGTACACCTGGCAGTTGTGACACTGCGAGGGTACGGACGTTTTGCGCAGCGGCTCTACGCTGACGGGTCGAGAGAGTGAAGATTTTCTTGCCCTCCACGGTGCGGTCGAGAATGACCAACACGATGTCATAGGGCATTCTAGTACGCGGGGAGCGCATACGGTGCACTTCTTTGACAGGGGAACTTCTGTTCCCGGAGGTCTTCGTATATGTCATCGACTGGGATTTCCGAAAGGACTCTACGGATGACTATAGGTAGCATACGCTCTTCTTCGAGCGCATTAGTGAAAAACGCAAACTTATTGTCGCACAGGTAAACGCGTAAGTTTGCGATGAATAGTAGGGGTGGCTACCTTTACTTGGATACCCACGAGGGTACTCACGGCAGTGGTGAACGAAATGTCTGCTGCTTGCAACAGACTAGAAATTTTGACCCAGGATGCTCTGTCCTGGATTGTGACAGGAGGTGGAGGGCGGGGCTTCTTACCCGTGACTGCGGGAGTCGCAGCTTTGGAAGAGGCCGATCTAGGGGGTGCGGGAGTCGCCGTTGCGCGCCGTCGACGTTTGCGAGTTTAGAAGGCTTAGCGCCTTCATTCTCGGACGAGAAGGGATTTTGGCGCTTATTGCGCGGTTTACGACGCCGCGTGACTTCGATGAAGCCGTTGTCAGCGGGAGGATCTTGCTCCATGTCGGAGTCTGAGCCGGACATTTTATATTGTTCCATTTTAAAGAACACGGAGATAGGGTAGAGATAATATGTAAGTATGTGAAATGTTTAGATTCTTCAGAATTAGATGGTTTTACAAAATAAAACCTTCACTGTGTTTATTAATTAAACATATGGTATAGCTCGCGTGCGCTCGCGCCGGTGCCGGTGCCGGGGGTGAGGCGGGTTGTGTTTGTGTATGTGTATGTGTTGCATACCGTTGCCTCCTGGTGGGGCTCATGACGGAGATGGTGTTGGATCGCTTGGAGCGGGAGAGCGGCGGCAGGTCGTCCCGTTCGCGTGCGCTCGCGCCGGTGCCGGTGCCGGTGCCGGGGGTGAGGCGGCTTGTGTTTGTGTATGTGTATGTGTTGCATACCGTTGCCTCCTGGTGGGGCTCATGACGGAGATGGTGTTGGATCGCTTGGAGCGGGAGAGCGGCGGCAGGTCGTCCCGTTCGCGTGCGCTCGCGCCGGTGCCGGGGGCGAGGCGCGGCGCGAACGGCGGCTTGTGTTTGCCCTCTACCACCGCGCCCTCGCTCGCCGTCTGACACACCATACATATACACCATGTCAATTTAAATTTTATTACAACTAAACAAACTTATAAACCAATAAAGTATTACACATTTTAACTACCAGACCTCTTTATTTCTACCTAAAGGACCTAATCTAACAGTTTACAATTAAATACCATTCAGTCGATATATAACTGTAAGAAATTTTGCAAGACGTAATATTAATGAACACACGATGCCTAGGCTTTTAAATTAAAAAAAATAATGATATATATCAGGGCAGCCACTACTGACCTGTGCTATTGACTATAGCGGGGGTGTTACTAATGACCTCAAATGCTATTGGTTGAAGTGGTCGGCTGTTCATTATTTATTTACCCCCAATGTGAGACGCCATTGATTGGAGGTATCGTTTGTTCATTATTTACCTCGATGTGAAACACCATTGGTTGGAGATATCGGCTGTTTATGTATCGTGATGTCTTAAAAGGCCAGCCACGACTAGATGTTGGGTATACACGCTCAGACAGTTGGGCTAGTCTCATCTACGTATAACTCGTCGTTAGTGTAGTGTTTTTGTATCAGTTAACGTGTTATTCGATTGTTGTGGATGGATTGATTGCTCAAATAATAACTATGACGGCACTATTAATGATGTCATACTTCTACATGGACGTCATTTTATCACTGCTCCGACATATATATATAAATAAAATTACATTTTATATTGTTTTCGTTATAATTCAGAAAAATAAATTCAATCTATATTATAATAAAACTGTAACAAGTCCAAATCTGTACATTAAATATTTTTTGAAAATTTTAATCAGGGTAGACTATGTTAGCGATATAGAAGCCAAAAATAATCTTTTTACAATTTTTGTCTGTCTGTCTGTCTGTCCCTATCACGCATCACTCTGAAAGTACTGAACCAATCTTGACGAAACGTGACAAAGTGATAACTAATATTACGAAGTTACATCAAATATACTTTTTGTCCCATAAAACGCAAAGGGTTCTCTAGGATAAATGATTAAAGTCTAGAATCTAAACCCGTATTACTCTGAAAGTACTGAACTAATTTTAACGAAATTTAACACACTGATAACTGATATTACAAGGCTACAACCAGGGTACTTTTTGTCCCATAAAATGTAAGGTGTTCTCCAGGATAACGAAAAATAAAAATTGGTAGTTAACGTAACTAGACTTTTTGCGACACCTTAGTACAACAGCTGGCAACGTTGGAAGAACAAGAATTTTAGAATACCTGGTTCTTTAATATATCAATATATATTTTTTTGTATCATAGGAGGCAAACGAACCGGTGGGTCACGTGATGTTAAGTGACCACTACCGTCTATAGATTCTAGTAACACCAGGGGTGTCGCAAGTGCGTTGCCAACCTGAATATGGGGAAGGGGTAAGAGAAGGGAAAGGAGGAAAGGGGAAGAGAGGTAGGTCTCCGGCACTCTCACTGACCGAAGGAAACACTACAACGTAAGCAATGTTATTTCACGTCAGTTTTCTGTGAGAGGGTAGTAT
Organism: Antheraea mylitta; assembly: GCA_014332785.1. NCBI lineage: Eukaryota > Metazoa > Arthropoda > Insecta > Lepidoptera > Saturniidae > Antheraea > Antheraea mylitta. The sequence goes on from JACEII010000116.1 coordinate 874,688, forward strand.
TAGCCCGAACGAGCCGACCCATTCATGCTGAAACCAGTTACAGCTTCAGCGTGGCACTACCACCTACACAAATTATCAATACATCAACAGTTTTTTTTTTCGAAATAACTACGCTATTGACCCAGCAAGGTCTTAACAGCTTCACCGGACTACTAAGGCGAGCGCTTGCGGCACTCGGCCGATATTATTTGAGCAACTGGCTCAAGCGTGCACGGCACACCTCGGTTTGGGCTGTTGTCTGATACATTTAATTCGCTACCTATCTGAGCTGACATAAGCTAAATATTCATACACTAGCTGTTACCCGCGGCTCCGCACGCGTTTTTTGAATGTATTAAATAAATGTAAAATTGTTATTAGATGTGTAAATAACAATAATACTCTTTCAAAAATATTTGTAAGTATGACACGCACATCATCTACAGTAACAGGTAATATGTACATTATATATGTGAATACTAATAGTGTATCGAATGGGTTGAGATTTATCATAAGCCACATACATAGCTGGAACTTTAAACTACTATCTATGTATCAGCCTCATTGCTCACTTACACTATATAAGAAAGTAATGAAAATATTAAGCTATACGTTATCGAACAATATGTGTTCAATCTTTTATTGTATAGATATAATATCAGGTATCGTCTGCTGAACTCGCTAGCTTCGCTCGCTAAAACAGCTATTAGTTGGTTATTTGCCCGTAAATTTTCCGTTCAAATATTACTTGTAGTCCGTTGAAGCTGTTAAGACCTTGCTAGGTTAATAGCGCAATCATTTCTAAGAAAACAAAACCGTTCATATAGGTCCAGCTGTTTCGGAGATTACCCGGAACAAATAAACAAACAGATATATCGACAGAATAAAAAAAAATGTTGATATTTGTAGCACCGCAGATATATGTATTCATCAAAAAGTATTTATTTGAATATTATATACACACGCTTTACTCTTATAATACGTAATACGCAATATATCACAAACCAAAAATTGGAAACAAAACTAACGTAGAATAAACTTTTTGAGGAGTTTTTGACGGGATTTCAGTCAGTGTTATGTAGGGATTTTATATTTTATTCATAATTTTGTATTATTTTACTCTATATTGTGTTAAATTGGCGGCGTTTTATGTAATATGGTTTGTTTATTATGCATGAGTGAAATAAATGAAAACTAATGCCATGGAGCATGTATTCTGTAAGCTTGAAATTAAGAAGATAAAAATTTACGAAATATTATATAGAAGATTTGGCGCTTATGTATAGAGAATACATAAGAACTACCTATACTGACAATTTCAGAATTGGCAGTATGGATTAATTCCTTCGCCTGTATTGTGATGGACGAATATTATTACTACTAACCTTTAAGAATATCAGCACAAAATAAACTTTACAAATGTTTCCGACACAAACGTACCACGTATAATTAAAAATTGAAAACAAAACTAACGTAGAACAAACTTTTTGAGTAGGAACACAAAATAAACCATGAAAATATTTCCGATAGAATGTTATCGCGTTACCATGGCAACGCATATAATACTGACATTAACACGCAGCGGAAGCTTAAAAAATAGCCCGTTTTTTTGACATTCTTAATTAGTGCTCAACTCCTGCTGGTTTTAACGTGATGATATGTAGCCTATAGCCATCCTCGATAAATGAGCTATCTAACACTAAAAGAAACTTTTAAATCGGATCTGTAGTTCTTGAGATCATAGCGTTCAACCAAACAAACAAACAAACAAACAAACAAACAAACAAACAAACAAACTCTTCAGCTTTATATATTAGTATAGATATATGAGTTGTTGGAGCATACGTACCTCAACAACTCTTATATATATTTCGTGTCGAATAATTTTCCAAACTATTTCAGTTCGATAAGGGAAAGAAACAAAACCCTTCTACTTTCATGTGTAAGCGTGTTTGCGTGCACGTGCGTGGGGGTGATATGTGTAATGTTGTGGCAGTGATGTAAGACTTTGTGTGACTGTATCGCGCAAGCAGCGTACTCAAGGGCTCCCCGCCGGGGGAACAGACCTAGGCTTGAGCCGCTGCCGAGGGGGGCCTAATCTGGTGCATCAACAGACAGAATTTAGAACACCTGGTAACTACCAGGTTAATACAACATTAACCAACTGGTTAATGTTGTATTTTAATGCGCATTTCGATTTAATTAATTTTGATTTATGAATAAGTTTAGGAACATTTTTTTTCAGTAACTTTTAAACGCATTTAAAAACATGAATTTATCACAGTCAGACACATTTTTTTATAAACAATCATACGACCGCTGATATAGTTTATAAATAAAAATAATTAATTTCAAACCAATTTTTTTTTGATAGCAAAGAACAAATTTCATTTTATTAAACGTTATTGATATTAAGATTTCACCGTATACCATTTCTTTCATTTTATTAAACATTAGCCTCTGCCCGCGACTTCGTTCGCGTGGAATAGATACACTAACACCAACACTAACACACAGCAGTTCTCAAAAGGAAAAAACATCCCGATTTTGAAACATTTTTCATCTGTGCTCCGCTCCTATTGATCTTAGCGCGATGATATATATAGCCTATAACCATTCTCGATGAATAAGCTATATAACATTGAAAGAATTATTCAAATCGGACCAGTAGTTCCTGAGATTACCCCCTACAACGCCACAACATCACAAACTTTACATTTTTATAATATTAGTATAGATTATTGATATTAAGATTTCACCGTATACAATGAAACAACGATAAACGTAAATGTAAACGTTAACTTAGGACTGACGCCAGTTAGTTAGTGAAAAAAAAAACATCCTAAAATTATTTAAAAATCAACATTTTTGTCTGCAAAGGTACGATATGCACAAATAAACGCAACGTTTACCGGCAGCCAGGTAGCTCGGATGTAGTTCGGATGAATATAATGTATAAAGCTGGCTTGATTTATTCTTTCCGGTATGACCTCTGCCTATGTAGGCAATTTTGCCAATATCAAGTGTGACAAATACACGTTATGAATTTAATGCCAAATATTCAGTGTAAGAACGTAGAATAATATACAATAGAAACATATCAACATAGATAAATTACCAAAAGGTGATAGGCACTATGTTGTTAGTGATACAGAGATTATTTATAAAAATATATTTAAAATTCGTTTTCGCAACAGTTTCTAACTCTTAGACAATAGTTACATGCAAGTGATAGTTGACGCTTCGACGCGGTGTTCATATATTTTTCTTCAACACAATGGAGTATAAAAAGGTTTTAATACAAGTGAAGATTAGTTATGATAAAATAAGTTGTAGAGACATTTATGTAGGTTAGTTTTTATCTTAATTGAACCTGGCAGATGATGCTACGAACGTGTTCTAGGCTTATTTAAAAAAAAAATCTCATATACTCTGGGTATATATGTTTGAGTGAGTACGTGGATAGTTTGGTTTCACAAATGGAAACGGTAGTTGTGGCTGCAATTGGGTATCGGTTTATTAAATTTTTTCGCGTTTAAAAATACATTGAAACCAGTGATAACCAATTTGGTGCAGACGAAGTTGCATGGGTCAGCTAGTTGTTAATAAAATCATTACCGTCGACAATTTCAGAACAAATTTGACGTCACAATGTTTATTTATACCTCTTTATATGCAGGTAATTTTTTTAAGTTATACTTCTTTTGGCACGTTAAGGAAAAATGATGAGAGTAAATTTTTACAATGCGCGCACAACGTCACGAAAAACCGATATCCTGAATTTATTTTTACACATATAAAAACTATTAACACTAAACATAATATCTAGTATTGTGACATTGTTTCGATATAACGACGTCATGAACATGTTCAAATGTAATGCTTTCATAATCACATGATTTTATGTTTCATTTTATGAAATTGATTACAATTAATTAAAACTTGTTTTTTTAACATTTCCAAATAATTGGCAATCAGAATGATTTATTTCATTCAATTACAACCATAGAGAACGTAGATAGTCGTTCTAAATCAATTTAAAAAAATTGGTATTAACCACCAATTTGACAGAATTGACCGTCAGGTGACTTCACTTTCTGTGGAAAGCGAAGGTGGGAACGACAAAAGGGTTTATTGTCCATTTTATTATCGATGGTTATTAACTCTGGGTCGCCCATTAACAACTTTCGGTATCGATAATTGCACCTAGATTTATTACGTTTACGCCTTTCAAAGTCTTAGAACAAACTTTAACTTAGGTGCTCGTTGTTGTTTATTAGCAATGGCTTTGATATTATTATTTTATATGTTAAATGACCTATCATCTCTTAGAATACTGTGATTAACCTAACACTTGGTATATATTAGAGTATGAAACATCTGTTATTACTGAAAACGGTTTGGCGATTTATAACTTTTTTCAAGTAATTATATTCCTTTAAAAAAAGTATTGCGTGTTACCTTTTGCAGCTGGTGATGCGTGTGGTCCGCGGCGGCGCCCCCCGCCTGCGCCTGCGCCCCTGTAGCCGCGGGCTCACCCTCGGGGGCTGCGCCTTACGATATACACATCGGTTTACTACTCATTCATCGTTATTCACACTTCAATAACCATAATAACATTAATATGTTAGTGTTGTCTTCTCATTCATATTCATTTCATACCCCACGATTTTTTTATTTATTTATTTCACATAACTGGTTAACAATAGGGTTCATTTCTGTTGACATCGATACAGTGATGTTGTTACTAATGTAACCTACTAGATGTGAAACTAGCATGCACAATATATGAGAGCTTAGAAATTTATGTAGAAGTTAAAAATTCAAACAGAATATATAAAAATTAAGTTAAAAGTCTAAATATACAAAATATATGAAAATTAAGTAAAAAGTCTAAATATAATACAATTTTTTTCTATTGAGATTTTATTGAGGCTAAAGAACAATGAAAAATATCAAATTTCACTTGTATATTGTTGTATTTGTGGCACATTCGATAGAGAGACGAGTGTTGTCCTACGTTTGTCGAGTACTTGGGTAGAAAGAATATTTTGCGATTCTATAAGCGGCTGTTGTTACGTGACACTGATATACCTATTTGTCCTAATAAATATGAACTATCAATGTGGCTATTCAAAATCTTAAATAAGAAAGACAAATTCAATATGGTTCTACAGGATTGCAACGTTTGTAAATTATAATGAGCTGATCGTGACTGATACGACTGTAAAAAGTTACATTATTGTTATAACAGGTAAGACTTTATATTATACACTACATGCTACTCAATAATGTGCCTTCTGATGTCAACATTATAAATCTTAAAAGGACTGACTAATAAGTGAATACATTACTCAATACTATTATATAACTAAATTAACAATACATTATTTTATTCGAGGATGGAAGCCAGCCATAAGATTAATTATCTAAGAAATGTTTGTCTGTTTATCCATACATATGTTTTGATAGCTATGCTTGATAGCCAGTCTCCTATAGATTTAGTCGGTTTGCCATTTTAGTCCGCAACATCATTTACCATTGGGTGAGGATTGTGGTCAAATGTTAAAACCTAGTATGGTAACGGTAGTCTGATGAAACTGTTAAGACCTTATTAGGCCAATAGTGTAGTCAGTTTGAAAAAAAATATTAAAAAAAGGGATTTAAAAAAAAATATTCATTTTCATGGAACAATACATCCATATGCAAAATCATGTAGTTGAATATACCTACTACTAGTTAATGATAAAAAAAACTAAAACATTTCGAATTACTCGTTTTTTTTCCAATAATTTGTGAATTTTGAATAGTTCGGAGATTCGAATCTCGGATCGAATATTAAAATTGGATTCGATTCGAACGATATTCGCACACTGTTAGTAACTAATCATTTACCTGGATCCGAATTGTAGGTGACGAGGTGCGGGTGCGGGTGCGGAGGCGGAGGCGGGGGCGGAGGCGCCAGCGGGGACGTGCCGCACATCTCCTCGGGGATGGCCTCGCACGACACGCGCATGTCGCTCTTCTTGGCCGCCTTCTTGCACGCGTGCAGCGACACCGCCACCGCCGCGCTCCTGCCACACACACGCACACCCCCTCGTCTCGTCTCAGACACGACCACATCCACTCCACTACATACAGACTCCCCGACACTACATTTCATTTATTACGATGCTTTCCTATATCCTGACACGTTTCAATTAAACTCGAATCACTCAACCATAGCTGACATCTAACTAAGTACATACACTCAATTGATCTTAATTACTAGAATTTGTTTGTTTGAATCATAAGTTTTGCAAATTAAAATATAGAAAATGTTCTTAAATAATACTTCTACCCACCCAACCGGTCAGAGTGAAAGGTTTTCGTACTTTCAATCCTGTGTATATCTATTGGAAAGTTACTATTGACCATGTGTCTGTACTGTAGTGGCGTCTTAAAACGGACAAAGTAGTAACGAGTCATTAGTATGGACAAACAATAGTCAGTAGTAGAGACTCAGGTCAATAGTAACACCACAATACATGTGAACAGAATTGAAATTAGTGAAACCTTTCACTTGCTTCGAATACGATGATGTTGAATACGAGTATTATTAAAAGAAATTATACACATAAACATTTTGAAACAAAAATGTGCATATAAATAATGTACACACAAATGAATAATTTACATTTTTTAATGCCCATAGGTCTTCTTTATTAATTGGATTCTTTATTAATTATTACTTAGGTTTTACCCGTCTCGGAGCAAAATCAATTTGAGAATGGCAAGTTGGTTAGAACGAGTAATGAATGTGCGTACGTGGGTTCGACGCTGGGCAGCAGGATCATGCCGAGCGGGTCCAGCGCGAGCTCGTCGTGGGCGGCGGGTGCGAGGGCGGGGGCGGGGGCGAGGGCGGGCGCGGGGTGAGCGGGGGCGGGCGGGGCGCGCGGCTGCTTCCACGAGGAGGACATCTCCGGTGAGGAGTTCGAGCGGCGCACGGGGTGCCGACACTTGCCCTGAAACGAATACACAATCATTCACTCTCCTATATTTATATCACATTTTGTATACAACATTGTTAGTTTTCTTTTTATTTTATTTTTGGCCATCAATCTCCTAGATTATTACAAATACGTACGTATATTACAAATTTCTTGCGATCACTTCAATCAACTAACAATATGATGGCTATCTCGTCAAAACTTGCCATGGAGTTTTTGTGACATCTCAGTATTCATGATCATGGCATTATTTCCTATCTATTTCACTTGTACACAATAATCGAACTATACTACGCAAAACACCACCTATATTATAAAATATAGGCTAAAATAATACAAGATTCTGAATAAAATATAAAGTCTACTACACGTCTGACTAAAATGTATCCAAAATTTCCCTAAGTTATTGGTTACCTTCGCACAAATTGTTAGTATCTGCTGGTAAGGTCATCACATTGTTTATTTACTAGTTTGCACCTCTCATCAGCCTCAAAATGACCATATTGAATTTATTTAAATCGCCTTGCCGCTTCCCCCATCTAGGGATGTTAAAAAATAATCGATTTTTAATTAAATCGATTTTTATTTTATTATAATCGATTTTTTATTGTCGATGTTTATTTTCAAATTAATCGATTTTTTGAAAATCGATTATATAAATTACGCATTTTAATCGATTTTTATAAACATCTATGCGACGGATGAAAAAACTCACAATAAGTTCATTATTATTTACAATTGAAGAGTGAGCATAGTGAGATAATATGTTTGTAAAAATTTAAAATGTTTTCTAGCCGCAAAACACCTAAAAGCGGCTGGCGTAAGTATTTTATAACGAAAAAGAATAATACCACAGTAATATGCATGTCCTGTTCGATAGAATGAAAAAATTTGTAGTGAAACTACAAATTTAAAAAGAACATAGAATGAAAACATCCCACTGCCTTACAAGTAACATGAGTTACTATATCTTATAATGATTGTTGTGGTTTTTATGACAGCCAAATACCGCTCTCTGTAAAATTAAAAATTTCAATAAAACTAAAAAGGTCTGTCATGCGAGTACAACATGTTTACTAAAAATGTCTTATGGTAAACTCGACATCGATAAGTTTACAAAACTATAAATTATTATTAAAATTATTCAATAAAAAAAATTCTTCAATTTTAATTTTCTCAGTCACACTATGATTAATATGAAAATTTAAAAGAGAACTTCATTGTTTTGAATTTTACAGTTAGAATTAATAATGTTGTCATTTTGTTAGGATGTTTATCATTTCATTTTTATTATGATATAATGTTTAATAGTACAGACAATTTCTATGGTATTTAGTTTCTATATTCTTTACCTTGAAAGTTTAAAGGAACATTCACTTTTTATTGTTTTGAACTGGTTATTTTTGATACGTATAATTTTATGTGATTCTTAATCTGATAAATTGTTATTTTAAATCTTTAGGTTTATTATAGGAATATGGAAAGCATGTCTATTTTTAAATATTATAAAAATCGATTTTTAAAAAAATCGATTATTTATTTTCAATAAAATCGATTTTTAACAAATCGATTATTATTTAAAAAAAGAAAAATCGATTCCTAATTAATCGATTTTTTTCATAAAACTCACATCCCTACCCCCATCCACTGACTAGTAGTGTTTGAGAGTAAAGTAGTAAACGAATCTGTGTCATCAGAGTTGTTCCCTCCTATAATATTTTTTGTTTTATTCATTTCGTTTCATTCAATGCCCAATAGTACTCGTATTCATTTTTATTATTTTCGAATTTCTGATCTTTTATATTGCAGACTTTATTTACTGTTTTAGGCGAGATACATTGAACATTCTATGTACTCCGATAAATAAATAAATCCGATAAATAGATACATCTATATCTTACTTAAGCTTTGGTTTACTATATAATTCCAAATACTTTTCACTGAGCCGTCTAAGAGTGATTCAGAATGATTGTGTGCAATATGTTTAACGATATCAAAATGATATAAAGGCTAATTATTACATTTGATAAGCCATACATGTTTTTTTTCTTTCCGCTGTTCATATAATTTCAATATATATTTGTATTATTGTTTTAACAAAAAAACATACATATATCAATACCACTTTCTTAAGATTTAAACTCAGTATGCATAAAGTCTTTACTTTTATTATGAGACCTTAAATTCGTGGTATGGAGTGATGTACGCAATGTGCGTACACGTGCGCAGTGTGCGTGTGCAGTGTGCGTGTGGAGGAACTCACCTCCGGAACGATTAACAGCATGTCGTCATCATCCGTAGTGCTGGAGGAGCTCTGCCGCTGCGGGGACCCGGGGATGTTGATCGGCTGCGTGCTCCTCCTGTCAGACCACACCTTACCTATTAACTCATCACTATCGACTCACTATATTCCATTCTACTGATAAACACCAACTCGATTCTAAATCATTATAGTCCACCTGTAAAAAGTTTTTTAAATTCTGCGTCAATCAAAATATTGATCTATATACTAACAATGAGCTGAGGCTAAATAAAAAAAAAGTTTATAGTGCAATCCTAGAACCAGTATTGACAACAATATTATTAAGTTCTGTTGACAGTATTAACTATAATAGGTCTGGGCTGCTGAGGAGGTGTCACACACGACAGAGACAGATTCATTGATATGGCAACATCAGTTTTATTGTCCAACCATTTACAACAAGCGAGATAAACGGTCGACTAATAATAACTAATTATTTTATTATTATGATGACAATATTGATATTGATGTTCAGTACTAAAATTTTTGAAGGAAGTATTTCCTATTTAAAGAATCCAAGTTGTAATATGAAAATAAATGAAAAACATAGTTTATATATAATTTTCAATTTAAGTAAATAGATATTTGAAATATTAACATTCAGCTTTGGACTAATTACAAAAATTCTGACATATTCATAGTGTTTACTCCTATGAATGTGTTATATAATATTGGAAAATTGATTTATTTTAACTCTTAATTCTTCGAAATATTAACACGTGTAGATTGACTGGCCACTGTCGTCAAAAACAGATATGAAAATTTTTCAGTATTTCCAATATCTCATAAACACAAAATAGTATGAATCTCTGTTATCTCATAAGCTTGGTAGTGTGTGTGAGAGACTTGACATGGGTGCTGGTGTGGTTATGCTATGCATGCTGTTCAGGCATTATCATTTTTTTTCATATGTGGGTGGATCGCGAAACCGGGCTCGCGCGATCGCAACGGCTAAAACGACAGTTGAGCTCCGTGACCTATCATGTAAATTTTTGCGCTACCGAAACTTATTGTTTTTGTTGTGGTTTTGGTCTCCTATTTCAATAATAAACTTTTAAAAGGTAATTGTGTGTACGTGTATGTGACGAAAAACTGTACATTGAAGGATATCTCGAGATCGACCTACAAAAGCCAGGTTAGTGGTCTGCCTTATGTGAGGGGTATGGAAATGTCGAACTGAGGGGTAAACCAGGCCATCCCGGGTCCGTCAGACTTTTGCGCAAACACATGCTATTCATTCGTAGGGATTACACAAGCTCAATAATGTGTTGTATGAGCTGCCTTTACTTAATCGGGCTGTATGTGTGAGTTAGATGAGTTCGGGTCTATAATGATGTATAGTCGGTGTGTGTGTGTGTGTGTGTGTGTGTGTGTGTGTGTGTGTACGCGCACCTGTGCATGTGGTGCGAGGCGTGCGGCTTGGCGGAGGCCGCGTGGTGCAGTCCCGCCACCACCGAGTCCGAGCTCGACTTGTGCAGGTCCGAGTGACCCCCCGCACCCGCCTGACCCCCCACGCCCCCCGCACCCCCCACACCCGCCGCCTGGCTCGCGGACGACGAGGAGCCGCTGCGCGACCGCGGTGACCCTTCAGACATCTGTAATTACACCTCACACTTTAATGTAATCCACTACGATACGATACCTTTGTTTTTTATTACTATTTATTTTTTCCAGTTCCCTTTATACCAACTGTAGTTGATAAAAAATACAAATTATTATTTACTGTTAGGGCTTTGACAGGGCTTATTGAATTTTGATTATATTAATCTTGGACTCGATTTTTATGATAATCTGACGATTACAACTGGGTGTTAGAAATCCCAACTCCCTAGAGAATGGTATATAGAAATCCAAATTAGTAATCGTGTTTTTTTTTGGCTTGATAGGTCTTTAAATATGGACGGCTTAAGTTATTAATGTGGCGTTCCTCTTGAAATCATGATACAGCTGTACCAAAATATTCTACAGCGCCATGCACAAGCAACTTGCCTTGAAGTTTTTGGCGGGATCTTAGTCTGTCATGTAGTGGCTTTTATACTTTCATAATCTTGTGTCATTTCACTCTATATTTAGTAATTTTGGTGGCATTTTATACGATACTAGTGGGCGCCCAGTGGTCGATATTCGACCATAATTATTTGATATTTTAAGGTTTGAACTTTATTAGGGTTCTTTTGTCAAAGGGTATACTTCTATAATCGAAGGTTTTCATCATGGCTACTCAATTATTTGCCATGATCTTTAATTACATAAACATTTAAAAAATCTGTGTGTAAATGAAAATTGAAATTAATTATAAATTTGAAACAAAAATCACGTGGTAAAGTACTCAAATTTTAAACAAACAACTTTACGGAAATAAAGAAATTTATCGCAACCCATGACACAATTTTCAATTAATTTTACACGACACCATGGGTGGGTTGTATTTCTGGATGATATTGAAATTAGCTTTTGAAAATAAATTCTTTTTTGTTGCTATATGAGGTTGAATTGCAACATTGTGACCATGGAGATCTAAGTCATGGATTATATAGATATAATGGTTATATTTTATAATATAATTGTTGAATGTAGAATGAAAAATGGTGATCGGAACGAAAGAGTTAACAAATACATACAGTCGAGCATAGCAACCTCCTTCCTCCTACTTTTTTTGAAGTTCGCAATTATTGATGGCTGTCAGAATGTCTTTTTATTTACATGTGTGTATATGTTGTGTAAAAATCGAGTAGTAGTGTGAGTAGTGCATATTTTAATTAATTTAATGTACTTGTAATGCATTTTATATAAAATAAACAGCTTTCTGCACTTCTCCGCCATATAAACTTTAACTATGCCAAATTTCAAGTTCAACCGTTGACGGGAAATAGGTTAAAAAGGGGTACATTCTTTTTGCTTTACGTATTAATATTATACAATATAGTTCAGTTATTGTGCACAAGGGAAATATCACGATGGAGCATTGATTCTGAGATTCTACAAAAACTTCCTGGATAGTTCTAACAAAGTATTCACATTCTTGTTGCTACCATCTACTTGACAATGTCAGAAATAGCCTAGAAGATTGGTTGTCAAAAATAAAACTTAAAAAAACGAGACCATGTTTGATAAGAATTGAAAGTGTAATTGACTCACGATGTCTTGTCTGGAGTCTCCGAGGGCGCTGGAGGCGGAGGAGAGGGGCGGCGGCGGCGCGGGGGGCGGAGGCACCGGGTTCAGCAGCGCCGCCACGTCCTCCAGCGGGGACTCCAGCAGGTAGTCCCAGTTCATCTGGAACACGTTACACTCATATCTCTCTTCATTACGTCTACTGAATCTATGACTATACTTCTGTAGCTCTCGACATTCAAATATCAAACTTCATCATAATAAACAAATTTAGCAATATATCTAAATATAGAAAACTTACAATGTTATCCCTATCAATGAATCAATGTTTCTATGTGTGTCCGCTATGCATTCCGAAACTACTGATCAGAATGTGATAATATTTCTGTAGGGTATTCTGGGGACGCCTGAGGTAGTTCCTAGCTCAAAAAAACTATACATACAAACGTTTTTATTAATATATTATTGAAATTTTTTGCCTTGATTTATTGTAACTTTAGAAATTACATTTTATTATTATTTTGACATAGTTGACATTTTCAATTAAATACAATTAGATGTTTTAACTCCTCGGACTCCGAATTAGCCACATTAGGTTAATAGCCACATTAGCTTACACTGTTTTTACCTTTCTTTTACTTTCGTGACATTCAGCAATTATATGTATGTACCCGTATGCTCGCAATAATACACCTATTTATATGACAATGTGAGACATTATGTATGTATATCGTTTTTATCTACACTAATATTATAGAGGTAATAAATACCCTCCTTTATCCTCCGCCTACACGGGTGAAGTAGTTGCTATATAGAAGTTATGAAATATGTGCTATGGCATAAATTAGATCAAACTATCATGTTGGCAGGTTGTCTAAGTTGCTTACAAACTTTTCAACATAGTCCAATTTTTTTTAAGTTCCCAGTTATAGTTCTCCTGCAAAAAATCCCCATTTACCCCCATTCCAACTCTTCAGAACGTCTCGCTCGCAGTGCGAGATAGCCTCAATATTTTAGGCATAGATATTGGCAGCGACCTCAATCCTAGGGATTACATTGTAAGCGTGACCTCCATTGCATCTCGGAAACTCTGAATCCTGAACAGGGTGAGACGGTTTTTCATGCCTGAACAGCTATATCTCCTTTATAAGGCACAAGTTCGTCCTTGCGTGGAATACTGTTCGCACCTTTGGGACGGTTCCGCAAAATACCTTTTGAATACTCTGAACAGGATGCATAGACGGGCTATCCGCATTGGGAATGATGCAGATGTAACAGTGGATATAGATCCGCTTCAGTTGCGCAGGGACATAGCCTCACTGAGTGTGTTCTACCGTCTGTATCACGGCGAGTGTTCCGACGAGTTATTTAACTTAATCCCTTCCTCCCCTTTCCACAACCGAACTACACACACTGGCCTTCGTAGCCACAGTTTTACGGTAAATTTTATCCGGGCAAGAACTGAAAAGTTCGCATCGTCATATCTTTGCCGTACCGTGAAACTGTGGGACAATCTGCCGACCAGTGTGTTCCATCCTTCCTATGGCATGGGGTCCTTCAAGCGTAACGTGAAGAGACATTTACACAAGCCGATATGACAGCGGCGACTAGTGATGGATAATCTGTCTCTCGGTGGTTGCCAATGTTTTTGGATTGTACTATGCTTACCAACAGGCATAGCACAGTCACTTTGTCGTGCAGCTATAAAAAAAATAATATTAAATTGCATTTGTATCAATGTCATTGTTTAGGAATTTATGTAGTTTCGGCATGGATACCAGTACATAGTGGGATCCAAGGTAATGGAGCTGTTGATCTTCTTGCTAAAGAAGCTATCCAGACTGAATATTTTTATCACTATGAAACCTATATACAAAATCTATCCTCTGTAACCAGGACTGATTTGTTTGCATCACGGAAATCAAAACGGAATGTATCCAACAAAAATAAAGGTAAATCATATGCTTTGACTCAGGACCATACTCCAAGTAAGTAATTGCTTTATACGTTTCGTGACTGTTGCAAATTTGTTGCATCTACTATCTGTAGACTCAGGATCTATCACTAGAGGTGTGCTCTCCAGTCTATCTTGCAAAGCTCAAAATTCCATGTAGAATTCTTCTCTACGTTTAAGAAAGGTATGGGTGTACTGCAAGTATGTATAGCAGTGGGTAAGCGTGTACCTGGTTCTGCATACGCATGACCCAGCAGACGTCACCGGTGGGCGAGCGCACGTGCACCTCCGCCCAGTGAGCGCACCAGCACGGACACGCGCCCGCGCCCGCCGCCTCCGTCGCGCGGCCCAGCGCCGCCTCCTCCCCGTCCTGCACACGCACCACCGCACCGCGCTACACTCGCATACATACTCACCGACACACACCTCGCCTCGCACACACAGCCTGACACTCCCCGCGCACCAGCACGGACACGCGCCCGCGCCCGCCGCCTCCGTCGCGCGGCCCAGCGCCGCCTCCTCCCCGTCCTGCACACGCACCACCGCACCGCGCTACACTCGCATACATACTCACCGACACACACCTCGCCTCGCACACACAGCCTGACACTCCCCGCGCACACAACCTGACACTCCCTGCGGACACAACCTGCCACTCTGGACACACAAGACTTACCGCTGCCGCACTCACAACCACTCACCACTTCCTTCGATATCCTCTCGAACCGCTGCGAGAACTGGTTCAGCACCTCCACCAGTGGGTCGTTGGTCTTGTTATTCTCCGATGAATTTTGTCTGCAACACCAAACAATATTTTATCTTACAACGGGTACATTTCAATGACATAAGCTTATTTGAACATTTTTTTCTTAACTTATCTACACAGATCAAACAATTGCAGAATTATAATCAAAAACATATACGCTATTCACACACGATACAAGCGAAACTTAACATAAAAATTTATGATATTCATATAAACAATACGCTAAACTGGTTATGACGCCTTTTCCAAAAGCACGGATATAATTATCAATGCTCAAATCAGAGCAAGTATTAAATAGTTAAATATACAGTGCCAAGAACGTGAACGTAAGAAATATCATATAATATTAGGGTATTAGGTAATATGAAATTACCGTTTTGTATGAAAAAATTTAAACGATTTTTTTTTCATGTATTTTTTATTTGTATTAATCGAAGTAATCACCCTTGCCATCAATGCATCTTTGCCAACGCAATGGCAGTTTATTGATGCCCTTCTTAAAGGAATCAGCTGGACGGGAGGCAACAAATTCTTCAAAGGCATTTTGTACTGCCTCTCGGGTATTGAATTTTTTTGCCGCCAAGGAGTTATACATGTTCTGAAAAAAGTAGTAGTCTGTAGGCGCAAGGTCTGGTGAGTAGGGCGGATGATGGAGAACTTCCAACCCCAATTCTGCAACTTGGAGACCGTCTGCTGTGCAGTATGAGGTCGCGCGTTGTCGTGCAGGAGCAGCGGAGACAAGCGATTGACCAATGCTGGTTGGAGATGTACCAGCTTCTCCATCACTGTGTTCAGTTCTTCACAGTACACATCTGCAGTAATGCTCACCCCGATGGTAAGAAGCTGTGATGAATCACACCGGCGCTAGACTACCAAACAGTGACCATTAGTTTTCTAGGGGTAAGTTTTCGTTTAGGGCATTGTTTAGGTGCTGAACCAGGATCCAACCAACTTACTGAGCGCTTGCGGTTATCAAACAGAATCCATTTTTCATCGCAGGTAAGAATGCGGTTCAAAATACCTTCATTTGTGTGTCTGTTGAGCAGTGTAAGGCACGTCTCGACGTGTACTTCGCGCTGGCGATCATTGAGTTCGTGGGGCCCCCCATTTGTCAAGCTTTCTTACCTTGCCAATTTGACGCAAATGGACCAATACTGTTTTGACGCTAACGGCTAAAGCTGCTGCTAATTCCGCCGTAGATTGTGTATCATCAGCTTCCACAATCGCCTTTAATTCGTCATTGTCGTCCAAAGTCTTCGGACGACCGCGAAGTTCATTTTTCAGGTTGAAATTCCCAGAACGGAAGCGAGCAAACTAATAACAGGTGGTGCGTTGGTTTGTAGGGTTAGCTCCGTAAACGTCGTTGATGTTGCGTGCCGCGTTGCTGCCACGACAGTACTTATATTCCATAGTTACTCGAATTTTTAATGTATCCATGATGACAAAAAAGATTGAAATGCGATGAAAATGAAACCCTAATCAATAAACAAATGACTACTTTTGGAAAAGAATTCCATGTCTTTAAAATAAAATTAATTTGAAGTTAGAATTCTTAGGCAAACAAAAAATATTTTGATTTAAAATGGCCAGTACTGCAGAACGGCAATTTCATAGGTAAAGATTTATTATATTCTGTCTCATTCTTTCACATGTTATATCCCACAAATATAATTATTTGAGTCATTTCATTTCGTTCCATCAGGTTTAAAATAAAAAATTAAGTAATAAAGAACAATCTCACAAATAAAGATTAAGGAAGTTTTTACTCCGAAAACATTTTTCATTTTTCATACAAAAGACATAGTGTTAAAAGTTGTCTAGAAGTGCCTAGAAAACCTGTACTAGGTTAAGTCATGGTTAGTTATCAATTGAAATTAATTTAAAAATAAACACAAGACAATAAACAAAACATTAACATTAAAAGCATAGTTAGTAAAACATGCAAATTGTTTGAACATATAACAATATTAGAATATAATCATACAGAGCAAGTTCATAATTACATTGTTACATTATATGGCAGATTCACCGGTGCACATTAAACGTTTGTCAGACTCACTGTCAAATCAGACCCTCGTCTCATCCTATTGGCACAAATGATACCGAAATCTTGCAGAAGTTATCCCACTTATGTTTTATCTAATGATCATCAATTCTAGTTTTAAATATTCAAATCACAACAATACACTAAAAATAAAGAGTTATATTAGAATCATAAATGTTTTCATAACAAGTGCAGTGTCAACCAAAGTGGGTTCAAAAAAATGATAGTCTTTGAAACATGTTATGAAGCTTCTGAGCTTACATTGTTAGTTTAGCATGCATGCATCATCTTAATAAAAATGCAGAAAAACTAAGTTTGAAATATATAAATTTCAAATATTTATATAAACGAGTGTAATAATTAAGTTTGTGGTGGATTTCATTGATATTGATTATCATGCTTTATGTAGTTTTTAATGAAAAAAAATGTATGTATATGCGTGTGTGACCTGGAGGTATGTCCGCTGGAGGGGTGCGGCGGCTGCAGCGAGGCCTCGGAGATGGACAGCGAGGAGCTGGACGTGTCGGTGGAGCGGCTGTGCTGCAGCGAGTGCTTGCTGTAGCTGCGTGCGCACACACACACCGCCGCCTCAACCACACGCACGCACGTACACGCATGCATGCGCACGCACACGCACGCACGCACACGCACGCACGCACGCACGCACGCACGTGCACCGTGCTTACGGGCTACTCGTATCAATCGTACCGTAACTCACGTCAACTTATTATATTCTTGATATATCAAATTTTGACTTTAACAAACGGCTATTACAAGTTATGGGGTAAACATTATAATTTTTCACCGATATTATCTTAGTAGATTAAATCGAATAGCCCACAAATACCATGTATATGTAGTACATACAGTAAAGCACAGTTAGTAAGGGCACTTGTTAATGACGGATTAGTTGCACCAGATCCGTTTTGGGAATGTTTTAGGTGAACAAATACTTGTCCCTAAGTTAATAAGCAGTTCTCCCCCAATATACGCAATATGCATCACTGTGTCAAAGATACCAATATATCAAGGAACATTGTTATTATTATTTAAAAAACCCGATAGCACATAATTATATATAGATAATGGAATTTGTTTTAAAAGCTTAATTTTGTTGACGGATAAATATTTTTTTTACCAATTTTTCATCAATAAACGAAAATTTATAACTGAAAATATTACAAATTACATTTTCTCTTTATTTCAACTCATTTATACTCATTCATGTTACTAATAAAGATGTATGTATATCAGTGACATCGCAATACAACCACAACCATAAATAACATAAAAGGTAAATTAAAGCAAAGCGCTATTGAAACTGTCAAATGTATTTCAGTGCTTTTGTAGCATCAAATGTTAGAAATCAATTCTCTCTTATACTTCTCCAAATAGATAAATAATTGATTTATTGTAAGGCATGCAGGTTCCAATGTATTATAAACAGCTAACAAATCCCTGTAAATAATAAAAAAACGAATAATAATTAGATTGCCGCTTACCGTTTTACTTCAGGTGGATTGGTCTGCGGCTGCACTTGTAACTGGTTGCCGTTGGCTGGTAGTTGATTGTCCTTCAGAGCCTCATTCACTTGCGGCTGATGTCAGTAAATAAAACAAAATTAATAGCACCAGCCTTGATGTTTTCAAATACTATCTTAAATATATCTTTTATAATGTCAATAAAATTACAAGTCTTCAATAAACTAATGACTGAGAAAGAATATAATTATTATTTTTTCAATCAACACTTTTCATTTTGTAATCAGTATAGTTGAGTCTTGTTTTCTTTGGGGTTACAAAGTATGTAATCTTTGTTTGATAATTATCTGGACAGATAGAGTGTATACTTACTTTAGTCAAGATAGCATGTGTATAAGTTAAATTAAAGAAGTTCATAATTCTGCAATCGAAGCTTTGCTTTTGAAGATTTATATTAGAGCGAAAGCTCGGCGCAATGATTGGAATAGGACATGAAGCCATACGTTATATGACTAACAGTCGATTTTATGTCAAATTTTCATAACTTTAATTTTGTGCAAGATCATGGTGGTGATCATCGACGCCCAGTGTTCTCACTACCTAGAGGATTACACTTTAATAAGTCATAATTACGTCATTATTTACATGCGATTAACTATACTTGTTTTACAAGGTGTAGGTTTGCACCCCTGGGATAGATCTGTCAATTACTTAATGTTGTTGATACTGGTTATCCATATTTTGCATTATCCAAATGCTAGTAAGATTTGAACCGGTTTAATTGTTTAGTGATATCGCTCCATTGCATTGTAGTGTCATCTCTTCACACTGCAGCACAGGTTTCTGATTACGTTTTGGGGTTGCAATGTGATTACTACCGAGTGGATGGTGGTTCCGTGGTGATGAGTGTAGGTGTGTGGTGGTTGTACCTGTGTGGGCGGGTGTAGTGGCGGCAGTGGGGCCGACACGGAGTCCGCGTGCTGCTTGCAGAGCACCGCGCACCTGCACCCACACACACACACACCTGCATTATTACTACAATAACATAACTAACAACTACAATATATAATTTCCTTTTAATATAAACATTTATCACTGGGTACTCGTTCATCTATTAGATTGAAAACCATAGGCTCTATTGCTTGAGAGACACATCATTACTTGCCTATTGAAAACATTTCAATTTTTTATTTTTTTTACTACTATGATTGCTGATAGTGGTAATTTTCTGTAAATCTGAACACTAAAATGGAACGCCTTATATGTTATAAGTCATCTGTCATATGTCGTACGTTCGTCACAAAATAACAGCAGAAAGAACAGTGCCCGGCTAGTGCTACTGTGTAGTACAATTATATATAAATAATGACATTTCACACGGATCCAGAAAACCTTCAAGATCATCCATTTTATACAGTTACTTCCTTTCTTCTTAGTATATATTCGAGTACTAAATAAATAATTGTAAACAAATATATCGAACTATAATAAACTTTCTGAAGAGCTAATCATAAGAAGTCATAAACAAAAATCCCACCTGTCACATAAGCCCTGCTTAATGGAGTTCTGCAGACAGCCGGAGGTGGTGATGGTGACGAGCTTGTGTCCCACCAGCCACGTCATCGACTGCCCGCCGTTGAACAGGAACTCGGCCGTGTCGCTCCTGCACACGTTCATTATATCACTCATTTTGACTGTTCGTTACTTTAACATTAAAATATTGAACGATATTACACATACAATAGTTGAAATGAAAAATGAATAGAAAGTAGTCATTGTAAATTTTTGTTAAACATGGCAAGACAACATTGCCTTAAATAAAAGATGACATAAAAAGAAACAATATTCTTGGATAATGTTCTCAGGTGTATTAGTATTGCTTTATCAGAAAGATTTATGAGACCAGACGTAGTGTTAATAAATGTTATGTGAACAATAGGAAATTCCTGAGGTATTGTTATTGTGTCGTGTGGGTGAGTGTGTGTGTACCTGTGCGGCTTGACGCTGCAGGGCGTGGAGGTGTAGCGCGCCAGCAGGTCTACGCATGTCTCGGTCAGCTCCACGTGGAACGCGGCGGACGCGGTGCCTCCGCCCCCTCCACCTCCGCCTCCGCCTCCGCCCCCTCCGCCTCCGCCCACACGACCCGCTGCCGCCGAACGCGACACCGCACGCGAGCCCTACCGCAACGAGTTGCTTTACTACCACTTCAGTATCTCTTTACAATACGGCTTCAAGTGACACTCATAAAACCAATAACGTTTCTTCACAGTATTCATATACTTCCGAATTGGTAATAAAAATATGCGAAAAAAATTCAAAATGGATGAAATGAATAATCATAACACTTTTTTGTTGTAGATCATACAATTTTCATCTAAGTTACAAACGTTCTAAAGAATAAAGAAAATATATTGTGTTAAATTAACAACTGAAATTTTTAGGGTTTCTTTTTGTAATTTCGAAGAGTTTGAGTCCCCGTGAGAGAAGAAATTCGAAAATAACCTTGCTAAGGATCACCCTAATGATGTTATATTTAAATAGAAGAGAAACATAAAACGTGTCCTATTCTCGTAACAGACGCTATCAGTGCGTGCTCGTGCAAATTTGCGCGCGCACTAAATGTATGCATACCGATGCAACAAGTATCAAGCTCAAGTGTTTTTTTAAGGTACTTATTCTTCTGTTTGTAAATATTACATCAACTACAAATTACTTAAATATTTGAAACATTAAATCTTTTACTATCTTTAAACCACATTAATTAATATAACGATATCATGTCTATTAAAAGTTTTCTCTTATCAATTTGGCATTAAATGGTAAATACAGTGTCGCCTTAATTAAAATGTAAGAGACATACCAAACTAGAACTTCTCTGTCTGTTGGAGGAGTCTTCGTTTGCATTTCCCTGCTGGAAGTGATTGGTCTTGTACTGGAGCTGCTCCTCGAAGGGCATTATGATGTAGTTGTGCAACCCCTGGACAGAGCGTGCCGCGGTGTGAGTGCGGAGGTGTAATGGGGTAGTGGTGGTGGTGGTGGTGTGTGTGTATGTGTGTGTATGTGGATACGTACGTGGATGATGAACCTGACGAAGTTCCTCCTGTAGGAGAGGCGACACTTGAGGAACCAGGCGGCGATGACGTGGTGCGCGAGGGAGACGACGTAGTGGTTGTAGCGCGAGGGGTTGGTGTAGGGGAGCAGGATCGCGAACACCGACATGTACTGGTCCTCCACGAACGACGCGAACACCTTCGGCAGCCGCGTCAGCGCTGCTCGCACAACACTTTCTACTCATTACCCTATATCAGCAATCTCACCAACCGAAAGATCTCACTTCATTTACATTTTGACAACTATTCTTGATCGATTTTATAATATCAATATATAAGGTTTGAAATTGATAGTATTTATTATTTTTTATTTAACAAATACTGAAATAATTTTACGATAAATTAAATCAAGAGAAATTTTAGGAATACAGAAATGATCATTTAGAACGTTTATTTAATTGGAACCCCTAAAAGTATGAATTTTTCGATGTTGAATTCTTTACACATTGTAGAAATATCATATAAATTGTAAAAAAAATGAAATGTTTATAGTTATAGAGTAGTATAAAGGCGTGTAGACTGACTGGAGAGGAACTCGAGCATGGGGCTAGCGATGGCCTGCGTGTCGGATATCTTGGAGAGGTCGAGCAGCACCTCCGGCAGCATCTTCACCATCGTCTCGCGCGTCTCCAGCGTGAACACCGTCAGCGCGTTGATGAACGGCTGCGGCGCGCGCAGCACTGTCCGCACACCACACCACATCGACTCTCTCCTTCTCATTTACATATACACACAACAACTAACCGACACCACACTACATTCAAAAATCTCAACTGGTTCAAATATATTGTATCTCATAACTACTATATTTATTTACGTGATTAATATTCTGATCTACAACTCTATAGAAACAATCGACATTTGAAATTGATAAACTATGTCCACGCTCGCATAACCATAGATCACGCCGTCGTAGTCTGGGGGTAAATTTCACTCCCGCGCACCAGATTTGTTCCCTCATCTCGGAGCTCTTGGGGACGCTGCTTGCGGGATACAGTGACACAAAATCATACGACAGTACACATATCACCTCCACTCACGTGCACGCACACACGCTTACACATGAAAGTGGAAGGGTTTTACTTCCCTTATCGAATTATAGTAATTTAGAAAAATTATTTGACACAAAATACGTATTGGGATATATATGCTTGGTACACATATAGGTTTCAATAACTCATATAGGTATGAACATATAGCTTAGGTTAGCTCAGATAGGTCGCGAATTGCATGTACCGGGCAACAGCCCGAGCCGAGGTGTGCGGTGCACCCTTGAGCTAGTTGCCAAAATAAAATCGGCCGAATGTCACAAACGTTCGTCTTAGTAGTCCGGGGAAGCTGTTAAGACATTGCTAAGTCAATAGCGCAGCCAGATCAAAAAAAAGAAAATGATATATATGATAGATAATCTATTGTGGGTCAATGCTATTATAGTGGTTCGTAAGTCTGTCTGTAGTTGCATCATGATATATAGGTGTAACGATTAGTGTTGTGTAGTAGAAGGTGGCGAGGAGGTACAGACCCATGCCGTACTTGAGGAGGCAGCGCAGCACCCGCTGCTGCGTCTGCGGCTCCAGGTACGAGTGATAGGGCGCCAGTGCCGCCAGCGCCGGCAGCGTCGCCGCGTGGAACTCGGACCGCAGCACCTGTCCGCCCCCGCCTCCGCCTCCGCCCCCGCCCCCGCCTCCGCCTCCGCCCCCCGGCACCGACACGCGCAGGCACTCCGGGAAGTTCAGGCTCCTGTCCGATATCTGTACGTAGACAACTTCAACCTTCAAACACTCACTGTTGGCGCGAACACTATATTTTTTTATCGTGCCCGTGATGACGCCGTCAGCAATCTTGCACACGAGAACTTCTACTAACATAGGCTGGGTTATGACTCTGTATAATTCTAATATAATTTCACAGTATCAGTGTAGAAGACTTGTTGAAGAATATGACTCGTTGTTAGCAACAGCGAGTATGGGAACACATTATCATTATGCGTTATGAACTTTGTGAAGCGTAACACGATAATTGTGTTTGTCGTTTTTTACACACATCATATGAATTAGGAATTATTAATTTTAAAGTGTCAATGATAAATGTATGCATACACTTTCTAAAAGACTTCATTGAAATTATTTTAATTAGATAGAGAAGTCAGTTTTTAGTGTAATAAGTAATTGAACTTTTGACTTTTTCACGCAGATGTTGAAGTAGCTGTGTCAATTAAAATTGATATGCAAAAACTATAGATTAAATAAGGAACTCAGTTATACGTATAAAAGGTTAAGTAGATGTAGTGACAAGTAAACTGTGCGGGCGTATAGTGCACGGGTGCGAGTCACGGTGCGGTACCATGGAGCAGAGCGTGGAGGCGAGCAGGTCGATGTCGATGGCGCGGCGGCCAAGCGCGAGCGCGCGGCTCGCCAGCAGCACCGGCAGCGCCCGCACCACGCGGCTCAGCACCGCCCAGTCCGTCTCCCCCGCCAGCGCCGACACCAGCACGCGCGCGCACCGCCCCACCGGCAGCACGCACGCCCCCGCCCCCACCGCCCCCGCCGCCGCCCCCACCGCCCCCTGCACCGGCTGGCCCCGCGCGCTCACCGCCTCCGCCACCAGGTACGGCGAGCACAGCGCCCGCAGCCGCAGCGCACTGCTGCCCCACACGGGGCTGCCCTTCTCGTCGTAGCAGAACCCCACGCAGTTCAACGAGTTCGCGCGCAAACCGAACACCATCTCGAATATCTACAAACCACACTCATCGTACACTATACTTTATACAACATGTCTGACAATTCGTCATCTTATATCAACTACAGGTGTTATTATAAAAAATGTAAGTATATATTGAATATTTGCTTTAAAAATGTTACGTTTTAATCGCATCACGCGCACAGGATATTCGCCATCTTGCTCTTTTGACTCGGTTAGGTTAGACTTGTAAAAAGGAATAACACGAACTTGCCTCGAACGAGCTCGGTGCATTTAGTACGAAACATTTGTAAAGCAAATATTTAATACGTATTTACCGTTTATGTATTAACACCGTACATGTTTTATTTGAATTCAACGTGAGCTGTCTTTTCTTTTCCAAAATGAAACTATAAGAAGTTTCATTCACAGAGGCAGTAAAACAAAAATCCATTACACATTAAACGTAACGCATGTACGTTTTTACTGTACTCTTGTAACAATTAATTGACCCTTCCTAGAAAATATATACCAGGTGAATGTTTAAAGGGTGACACCCTTCTCCTGTGGTAGTTCATACTCACATATTACATATAAAATAATAATATCAAAACAAATACTAATAAACAACAAAGGGAACCTATGTCAAAGTTTGTTTTAAATCTTGTAAAAATATGAGAACGATACTTTGAAACGTAAAAAATACCACAACTAGATTCAATGGAAAAAATTCAAGTGGCACCTTTCAAAGTTCATCACTGCGTAACTGCTTATTATAGAAACACCGTTTACACAAAGGGAAGCGGGGCGCGGGTCGAGATGAAGCACGGGGCTCGGGGTATGCGACTGGACGTGATTGGTTTATTACACCAGTTTGTTTATGCGTAAATCAACTGATATTAAATATATATACATCTTGCATTTCTCCAGATAAGTAAGTCAAATATTAAGCACAATTTTTTTATTTGAGTTAGAACGAGAAGCAAGTGATAAATAATCTATAGGATTATGACAATTAATTAACTAGTCATGCTGTATAATTACATTCTGATGCATTTGTTAAGTTACTTTTAATCTATCTTGTTTAGGGAATACTCGATCTATGATGTGTCAGCTAGAAGGTTAGCAAACTAATATGACAACGACAATAATAATTATTTTTGTATGCAGCAATGTTTACAATCGAATACAATTTTGGTACTTCCCATCGCTTGTTCCATTTTAGTGATTACAATAAAGGACATTTGCATTTAACATTTCGACTTTCACTAGCTACTTACTAAAGTATTGTCAGTGTGTTCCTTGAATCATCAAATTGTTTAGAGATGAAAAGGCCTACAAGTACTTTCTACTGCTTATGTACAAAAAATAGGTAATGTTATTATATTATTATAATACATAATAATGAAACTGTAAATATGGGAATAATGCACACTTCGTCAGACAGTAATAAAGTAAATTTTCAAAAAAAAGAATTAACCGACTTCAATATTAATCAGAGGCATAAAAATAAGGCACTGAAAACCGGAAAATAAATAGTTTATCAAATTAACCAAATTTAATGAAACATGAATATGTGTGCTACCAAGAGATGTAATGGAATATATTCATGTTTCATTAAATTTGGTTAATTTGATAAACTATTTATTTTCTGGTTTTCAGTGCCTTATTTTTATGCCCCTGATTAATATTGAAGTCGGTTAATTCTTTTTTTTGAAAATTTACTTTATTTTTCCATTTTTAGTGTACATAATTTTTTTTTCTATAACATGTGGGTCACCTGATGGTAAGTGATCACCGTCGCCCATGGATACCTGCAACACGAGAGGAATCACAGATGCGTTGCCGGCCCTTAAGAAAGGAGTAGGCTTGTTTCTTGAAAGTTGTGTTACTTTGTCACGGATCCCATAATCAGAACCTAACCAAATTCTCATCAAACTACCCGTGAAGGACACCCTTTACAATAAAAAAGAAATCATCGAAATTGGTTGGCATGATATTGAGTTATTCGTCTATTTGTCGTATACACACCAAATGCAAATTTAACACTTATACGGTTTTGCACTGGATGCCGTTGACAGAACTGGACCAAAAAAAAAGCGTGGTCGGTGTCGAGGTCGAGTCAGAGTGATACCTTGATTCTGATGTCGGGATGATGCATGAAGAGCGCGGGCCGCTTGTAGTGGCAGTCGAGGTGGTCCAGCAGCACCAGGCAGCAGCGCGCCGCCAGCGAGCCCGGCGCCGCCAGCAGCTTCGCGTGCAGCACCTCCACCAGCCCCGCCGCCGCCAGCCGCAGGTCCGCCGTCTCCGCCTCCGCCGGGATCGGCACCTCCGCCACGAACATCTCGAACGGCCGGTTCAGGATCTTCTCGAGCAGGTCCACCAGGTCCGTGCACGCGTCCGGCGCGCACGACACCGCCAGCTCCGCCAGCGCCCGCGCCGCCGCCGCCCGCACCGCGCACTCCGCGTCCAGCGCGCACGCCCCCAGCGTGCCCACCGCCACCGCCTCCACCAGCTCCTCGCCGTACACGAGCCGGTGTCGCCGGACGAACGCGACCACCTGCTGCAGCGTGTGCAGCCGCACCGCCAGCCGCGGCTCCTGCCGCACGTACCGCTCCGCCAGCGCCAGCGCCCCCTGCACGCCCTCCCCGCCCCCCGCCCGCAGCGCCGCCGCCCGCAGGCTCACCAGCCGCATCGTGGAGCTCTCCTGTTACCACATTCAATTGCCATTCTACCGATCGAACCCCTCAACCAGACTAATTTTCTAAAATGTATAATAGAACTAGTTGTATGCGTTTTTTTTAATTATATTAAAGAAACGAAATCGTGAGGCCATGTACAATTATCGAAATACTCTTTAAAAACAATTTAAGTACGACACACACACCACTTACAGTAACATGTAATGTATAAATTAGAACTTGGTGCTATTTATATTATAAGTCATTCCTACAGTTTTCTATTAACAAACTAATTTAAAGCGCTATCTGGTTAAGACTGATGAAACTTACAACTAATGATAATAATCAACATTGACAATAATTTAATTTGTATTTGAAAATATTGAGGACATTAATCGATATATTAATTACCCTCTCTAGTTGGACCAGATTATACATAAATGCCAATATTTCATGAAGATTGAATAAGTAGTTTGGGAGTTCATTGCTGGTCATGGATTTTTATATATGGATATAAGAGTAGTAACCGGTCGGTCATGTCCACAGCAGTCGATGAGGTCGAGGAGTGCGTCCACGTCCCCGTAGTACTGTCCCGCCTCGTGCAGCTGCTCTATGCACGTGATGACGGCGTGCAGCCGTGAGTGGATCAACTCGTTGGGAGGGTCGAACGACTCTGCAACCGTCAACCATCACGTTTCCTTCGCCTTTCTTACTCAATGCAGCAGCACTTACTCTAGCATTACCACCGTATCATATCAAGTTGTGATTTCTTTGTAAATTACAACATGCAAGTAATAGACACTTGTTTTATTTACACTCTCAAACGCTCATAAAGTTCACAATGAGTAAAAACCAAAAAGTGTTTATTTCAATAAGATACCGGTCATGATACAATTTCTCATATGGATATCTACAGAATTTTCAACATCTTATTACCTGGTGTTTTAAATAGACTAGTTTATTATGGACACTGCATTACTGTGCATAACTTTAAAAATTAAAGTTTGAAGCTTTATATTCAGAGACTGTATAATAGTGCATATATTATCATGAGCCTGTAAAAGACACTGCAGAGTAATAGTCTTGTTTCCCAAAAAAAAATATGGGCATAATAAACGCGGCAGTCCACGACGTATTAGCGATTTTAACCTTTGATAAATCCACATTTTTTAATTTTTCCATATACAGTAGTACTACAAGAACGTTTCTCAGGTTCAGGTTTCTTTATGATGTTTTCCTTCACCATCAGGTGATGGAGCAATTTAAATTAGAAGATGAACGCGAATGCTGAAAAACATCGTAAATCTGTCTTGTGGTCGTTATGTCCAACAAGGTGTTTCATTTTAGTTGTAATTATAATGTGATATGTTGTAAGGAGTGAGTAAGAAGTGGAGGGTGGTAGTGGGTACTGACTGTCCTGCAGGTGGACGGTGCGCAGGATGGCGAGCAGCACGTCCCAGGCGGGCTCGTGCAGGTCCTGAGGCGCGCGCGCCACCACGCTCTGCACACCCACCACCACCTCGTACGTCACCACCGCCTGCGCGCCCTCCAGCGCCTGCCCACACACACTCTCTAACACAACTGACTGCGCACCATATACAATACTATATTCATGACCCTTCCACTGATAACTCAACGTACTTCAGAGCAACATAGATGCTTTATTTTATAAAAACAGCTTACAGAAAAAAAGGATCATTCAAGTATTTACATTTACTATTTTTGTTATTTCCGACCACCACTGTCCTCTCGTCAGTAAAAATAATCAATTCTCCTCTGGAACCTCCTCCCCGCCCCTCCGTCTTACTTACATAAGCATTTAATGAATATTTTTAACCTGTTTCGGTTTCCCTATTGATTCATGGGCATCAGTTTAGAAGTCTAGAGATAAAGAGTTTAAAAGAAGTAACTTTTACTGGTTCTCTACTAGGATGCCCACTGGATAAAACCATGCGCCTCACACATCAGACCTACACATACAGACCCCTCACATGTTATAAAAAATAAGTAAACTAAGGACTCCACGTTCTTCTTTTAGTACTTACGTAATACTTGAATAGCTTCAAAAATATATATTAATTTCAAATTTTTGAAGATTTCTTAACTTAGTGTGATTCTAAGGAAAGCGAAAGCATGGTTTTTTATTCATTTATTTCCACATATTGCATGTTTTTGGCTGTTCTTTGTTTTGATGTTTTCTTTCTACAAAATTGTTATCTATATATTAATACGTTAAGCAAAAAAATTGTACCCCTTTTTAACTGATATGCCATTAACGGCTGAACTTGAAAATTGGCATAGTTAAAGTTTATATGGCGGAGAAGCGCAGAAAGCTGTTTATTTTATATAAAATGTGTTAGAAGTACATTAAATTTATTAAAATATGCACTACTCCCACTACTGCTTGAATTTTACACAACATATACACACATGTAAATAAAAAAGACATTTTGACAGCCGTCAATAACTACGAAGATCAAAAGAGGTTGTGAAGGAGGTTGCTATGCTCGACTATATGTATTTTTTAACACTTACATTCCAATTACCATTTTTCATCCTACATTCAACAATGATATTATAAAATATAAATAGTATTGTAATGTTTATTATTTTTTATGATGAACTCACTTCAAATGATGATTTAATAAAAAAAATGAGCCAAATAATACTTTGTAAAATCAAAATAAGACTTTTGTTAGTTGTAATCCATGACTAAGACCTCCGCGGTTACAATGTTGCAATTCAACCTCATGTAGCTACAAAAAAGAATTTATTTTCAAAAGCTAATGGTAGTATTAAAAACATCTTTATATTGGATTCACCATCTGATTGTATTGTGCATCCATTACTTTTCCAAACGATGATACTGGGCATATCACTATTTCTCATAATGAACAGACTACATTTAATTCAATATCACCCAGAAATAACATCCCCCATGGTGTTGTGTAAAATTAACTGAAAATTGTTTCATGGGTTGCAATAAATTTCTTTATTTTCGTAAAGTTATGTTTGGTTAAAATTTAAGCTTTACCACGTGGTTTTTGTCTCCAATTTATAATTAATTTTCATTTTCATTTACACATAATATTTTTTAATGATTATATAATAAAGATCATGGCAAATGGTAAATAACTGAGTAGCCATGATAAAAACCTTTAATTATCGAAGTATACCATTTGACAAAAGAACTCTGATAAAGTTTAAACTTTAAAAAATTAAATTAATTATGGTCGAATGTCGCCACTACTAGGCGCCCACTAGTTTTTATTATTCTATGTTGTTTTCATTCTTTGGTTATATCATGCTTCTGTATGTGTTATGTCACAGAATTTTTTCTAAACGGTAGAATATATTTTAATCAATATCTTTGATGTTTGTGCCACCCATCAGATAGCGCAATTCGATTCCAGATTAATAAAAATAATACAAATAATTACGTACAGCATTTTCTAATATCAAAAGAAACTAAACTTTTTAATGATTATGCTATAGACTCATCGTTTCCAGTAGCAATTAGTAATGTATTACCTTAAGAAATGCTGGTAGTACAGCCAGGAAGGAAACTTTTAAGGTAGGCACCCGTCTAGGACCCCACAGTGCCATGTTGATGTAGAAAACAGCTCCACGCACGAGTCCAGCGTCAACACCGTCTCCATCCGTTGTGGGACTGCAATTCGAGTGTAGGATCTCGACCATCTCCTGAAGTGCGGCGTGTCCGATGTCGCCTCCCACCACACAACGCATCACCTGCACCCACATCACTATACTGTACAAATATTATCACACCTTTTTTTTTAAGTGGAGAAAAATCCATCATGGACTGCCTGGCTCTCGGGAGAGAGCCTACGCTTGAGTCGACTCACCACCTATATGCTAAGCACGCATGAGGTGGTGCCTTTCGGCGACTCTAACCGGCTAAAACTATACGAGAACCTACGCCGCTCTATGGGGGTGTCTCGGGGTTGCGTGAGGCGGCGGGCGTTTTCCTCGCCGCACTCCGCTGAGTCAATCCGGTTGCAAGATTATCACATCTGAGCATAACCTACATACCCACCAGAAGTGTCCACTTAGGCACAATATGAATGAATTTTAGTAACTCAACTTTTTTCATGGTTTACTTCACGTGAAATGCCCCACCTTTGAGATTGAGAACTGACTGTACGCACACAGCGAGCACGCGTTGCTGCACCCACCGACCGCCCCATAGATAGTTAGATAGATACCTTCCAGCTGTTCTGGCAGTAGTGCTCGAGGTTGACGGTGCGGCAGAGCGCGCTCACGAAGGTGCGGAGTGCGGCGCGCGGCAGCAGTGAGTACGAGACCACCGCCTCCAGCACCAGCAGGCACTGCTGCACCACGCCCGCGTCCGCGCTGTACGCACACAGCGAGCACGCGTTGCTGCACCCACCGACCGCCCCATAGATAGTTAGATAGATACCTTCCAGCTGTTCTGGCAGTAGTGCTCGAGGTTGACGGTGCGGCAGAGCGCGCTCACGAAGGTGCGGAGTGCGGCGCGCGGCAGCAGTGAGTACGAGACCACCGCCTCCAGCACCAGCAGGCACTGCTGCACCACGCCCGCGTCCGCGCTGTACGCACACAGCGAGCACGCGTTGCTGCACCCACCGGACACAACACTTACATTATTCTTTAAAATACCCAAATGCCTATCTCAAAAGTAACATCTTGTCGCATTGATTTTCAAAATACAAGCAGTCCTCGACCTACGTCGTTTCAAGTTACGTCGAACATTCTTTTGACACTATTCCTCAAGCACACGTCAATTTTTTCGATTTCCGGCATAGGATAATTAACTTGTCACAGGGATTACCCACACATGCCACTGATTTTGTTCAGTTACTTCATGGACAACGGACAATCAAGAAGTAATACATTCGTTTTTTTTACATCTTTGACAGTTTTTGTTTTTACATACATATTTAAGTGAATTTTAAATCTATCTATGCCACCTAAACAAGATAGTAATAGCAAAGTGATGAGAGTAAGAAAGACAATTACAATGGAGGTTAAATCTGAGATTTTAAAACTCAAAGATCATGGTTATTCGACTTCCTCTGTTGGACGAGAAGTAATGATAGCAAGAAGAAAAAAGCAAAGCAATCTAGAATTGATAGCTTCTTTAAGCCAAAAGTTTACTTTATTATATCTTTATATATATATATATATATATGTATATATATATATATTTTAAAAGTTTTATCATTATTATTAAATTTTTTTTTTTTTTTTTTTATATTTTACAGGCATGCGCTTGGCCACAATCTCACCTGATGGTAAGTGACGATGAAGCCAACGATGGAT
This sequence comes from Antheraea mylitta, assembly GCA_014332785.1. Lineage (NCBI taxonomy): Eukaryota > Metazoa > Arthropoda > Insecta > Lepidoptera > Saturniidae > Antheraea > Antheraea mylitta. Next base: position 907,106 of record JACEII010000116.1, read on the forward strand.
CGAGCTTACCTGCTAAATGCCTGTTCACTCTACTCTTGAATACTCCCAAGTTATATGATGACGGGAAGACATACGCCGGGAGTGAATTACAACACACAAATACCAAAAATAACTAGCAATTTCATAAGTACATATAAATTATTTTAAGAACTTACTTTTGATAATACAGTATGTATATCCTTTATTATAAAGGTAATTTTTTATTAATTTTGAGTTCTGTGGATCGGAACCCTGAAGTTTTATATTTAAAATCATATTTTTTAATGTAATATTTTTAGTCTGTGTGTGAGTTTTATAAGTGTTATATATTGTAAAGTTTGAAATAAGAACAATATATAGACAAATGTAATGATACATACTTAAATAAATTTAGTTTTAAGAGAATGTTTGATACAAAATGATTTGTAAAATACCCACTTGACAATTCCATGTACAATATGTTCATCAAGATATGTTGCATTAAACTTGACCACATTTATAACAAGTTGCAGAAACTCCACAATTTGTAATGGGTTCTGAATCTGTGGCAGCCACTCCAACAAGAATGGGCCGATCTGAAAATTTCATAAAAAAGTACTTACAAATGACAATATTAGCATGTCGAGATACTTTGAATATATATAGAATCTCACCTCTTCCTCAAAGCAGTTGATGTTCTTGCCTGTGTTTGTTAATGTGTACAATAACTTAAAGCGTAATTGGGAATCTTCTGGGGAATGAGAAGGGTGTGTCTCTCGAAGGAACCGGAAGAATGTTGTGCGCATTATTTGAAGGTAGTCGGCCTGACCTTCGGCTATTGCACGCAAGAACCATAGCACAGCATGCCGCACCTCTGAGTTACTGTCTTCCAATAGGTCTCTTGTTAAAGTCCATAGTTTTTCCACTCCACCCTGATAAATATATAAATACACACTCTAGTATATTATTAATTCAAAAGGATTAATAGTTAATGCTATAAGTTATATATATTGTACAAACAAAGTTAAACATTAATTCATTCATTCATTAACCAACAATTTACATTAATCAAATAAGGAAACTCATTTTCTAGTGTTTAAAAATTTATAGATTTCCATTTGTAATGATATAAAAATTTTACATAGAATAGAATGGGATGCAAATCTTTTGGGATACAGTATAGTGGAAGGACTTGCCTGAATATAATGCTTGTACATAATTTACAATTTTCTTCATTTGGACAGGTATGTACACAATCATTATATGAGTAATCAATACTAATAAGGTAAGATTTGTTTATGCATTTGTATGAATCATATTTAATTAATTCAAAGTGTTATACCATCTCTCAGATAAAAACTCATATAACATGTTCATATAAACAGAACAATATAGATAAGTATGTCTTATAAAATTATGATACTCCGCTTCTTTTCATTCTCTTCTAATTAATATTTATAAATGTATGGTTTGTCAAAGTATGTATATATCACACTATTTATATACCAACAAGATAAATATGTAATTATTTCTAAGACATTGATTTAGGAATACCCAGATTAATGTCTTTAACACTAAGTTTTTTTATTTATATTTTTTTAAAGATATCTACAGCTTTATAAGTCAAAAATCATGTGTCATGGAGTAGTTATCGATCTAGTAAGCAGTATACACCATCAATATATTATGCTTCAATACTAATAAAATAAAAGTAATTTTTCAGTAGTATTTATTGATGTTCTCATAGATTGTTAAACAAAATACAACAGATTTGTTTCATAAATACAGAATATAACATATTAACTCCAGACCATAGATTTTAAAATGCTATATTATTTACACATTTAGATTTATACATTAAGTAAATAAAATTGTATTGTATTAAACATTACCAATCAATATGATCCCTCACACAATAACCACAACACATGATGCTTATTTTTAATCTGATAATAAGCTGATAAAAATGTTTATTGTGACACATAAAGATGTACTCAACGTGAACAATGTGAATCAAGAACAATTTAACACATTCATTAATAAATGTTCATTATAATTATGTCAGCACTCTTTATTCTCTGTTCAATGTGTTTGTTCCCTATTAAATGAAGCTGAGTGTAACACTCGTGTAGTATTGCAACTAAGATTTAGCTATTCATTTACTGACATAAACAAAATTACTATGTGAATAATACTTTTTACTTCTCCTGGAATTATTGTACAAAAATGAGATATGAATATTAAAAAAGATTGAATGAAGGTAGGTGAGGAATCTTACATCTTGAACTCTAACATGTATGACCTTCTCGCCCACGTCTTTAAGAGCACGTAGTCTGCGATGCAGTGGGCTCTCGGAGCTCAACTCTCTTTCCAATTCGGGGGTCACCACCAGCTCATTTCTTCCCAGCGGCGCTGTACACAATGTACACCACAGGTTAAACTATTCACCATATTACACTGCAGTATTATGATGAACGATAAACGAGCAAAACTCACTCGATGCGTTCTTTTTGAAGAATACTTTCAACCTATCTTGAAGAGTTTCTCTGTTCCTGGAGCTCATCTTGCACGACACCGGCGGAATTTGTTACACCTAAATACGTTAAAGCTTACGGCTAAACGAGGCGATTACCTAAGAGTTTGATAATTCGAATAAAAAGACATATTTATTTAAAAAATATTCTCACTATATACCGCTCCTGCTTTGCTATTCAACATTTGACAGCTATCTAGCAGAGCCGAAGTACAGCTGACAGGCGGCCATTCAATTTAACATTACCGAACGAAACGTTCTAATCTAGTATAAATATTGTTCAAATAAAACTAAAAATTTTGGCGATATTAAATACATAAACATCTATGTATTGTAAAAATGGAAAAAAAATTACAATATTTTAATCAAAGAATCAAATAATATCCATATAAAGAAATATTGAGATTACTAAAACAGCATAACCTTGAACTGATTAATACATTTCCGAACGGTTAAGAAATTTAAAAAAATGTAGGTCTTTATGGCCGCCTAGGTGTTCTATATGTCTTCTAGGTTTCTTTCTGATTTCTGCGTTTCCGTTTAATTAAGTAATATTTTAGAATTTTATAGAAAAAGCTTTTATACGTAATGAAAAATATTTTTTTTATTTACTAAATGTAGTGATGTAAATATTTTGTAAATTTATTTATGATATTAAGCACTAGATGGCGGAAGTAAGAAATTCTGTAAAATATAGTTAATCTGATTGGCACTTCATATTGTCGATGATATTAACTGCAGTTCTTTATCATTTAATTTATATATATTTGTGCATTTGAATGCATTGCATTCAATTGCAAAATCATTTTGATTTAATCGGACTTGGAACTTATCAGATATATTAATCACAATAAGTACTATAGTCAGTTTAACGGCATTTGCTTATACAGCAAAATGATTATGAAACTTGGTATAATTTAATAATTAATGTTACTAAAACGGTTTCAATATATTTCTCAATAGTTCATGATATAAAGATAAGAATTATGACTATAATAAAGATAAGCATTAATATTTAAACCATTAACATAAATGCGGCTTTACTGTCAATACTTTTTTTTTCTATAAAATATAGTGAATAACCTTACACACGGTTATTTGATTTCTAAGTATGATTGGCATCTGCAAACTATTCAGTAAATATATACTGTAGTAAACAATGATATTATAAAATTATAATATCATTGGTAGTAACCTATAGTAATGAAACAGCGATATTCAAAGATACATAGATGTATTTACCCATCCTAACACCGAACCATCCATTTATAATCATAGTTACTAAAAAGTTAATTCTGTGCAAAAATCAAACCCACTACTTTTTTTTCGAACTGACTACGTTATTGACCCGGCAAGGTCTTAATAGCTTGCAGCACACCTCGGCTTGGACTGCTGCCTGATACATGCTATTAGCGACCTATCTGAGCTTTTTCTTTTTTTTTACGTGGGGAAATCCCTTATGGATACCCACCCTCCCTGGGGAGAGAGTGGGTTATGTCCGACTCGCACGGACTAAAACCCCACGGTGTACGTCTTCCGCTATTGTTGGGGCGGCACGAGATCTCTATAGACTTCATCGTGCCGCCCCAGCGGTGTGGCCTAACAGCAGAAGTGCCGCCGCCGGGCCTCGTCTTGTAAGGAGACAGCCGGGTACACACCGGCCGTCTCCTTCTCGTCTGCCGGACCTGTGCAATGGGAAGGTGGGGCCCCAGCCCCACCCGTCCCTAGGTCCGGCTACGGTGGCGGGAGGAGGCGGTCAAACTGCCGCCTCCTCCTGCCTGTCCTCCTTTGGCGGAGACGGCCGCTTAACGGGTCGTTCTCGCGGACCCTCTCCGCCGCCTCCTTCTGCGAGGAACTGAGCTAACTTAAGCTAAGCTAACTATTCATACATATATGAGTTGTTGAAACATATGTGTACCAAGCTTACATACTCAACAACTCTTATAGGTATATATTTCGTATCGGATAATTTTCTAAACTATTTCAGTTTGATAAGGGAAAAAAATAAATAAACCCCTTCCACTTTCTTGTGTAAGCGTGTATGCGTGCACGTGTGTAGAGGTGATATGTGTAATGTTGTTGCAGTGATGTAAAATTTTGTGTCACTGTATCACCCGAGCAGTGCACTCAAGGGTTCCACGCCGAGGGAACGGACCTAGGCTTGACCTACTAGACTATTATGTAAATTAGACTTTTTAACTAATTTTTTACCAAATATGCACAATAAGAATTTTTTTTTCGAACTTACTATTGGCCTTGCAAGGCCTTTACAGCTTCACCGGACTACTAAGGCGACCGTCTAAGGCACTCAGCCGATTTTATTTAGGCAACTAGCTCAAGGGTGCACTCCTAGCTTGGCTGTTACCGAAATCCCGGATCTAACCTAGGTAAACTATTCTAAGTAATTCATAAATATATTAGTTTGTGAATCATACAATTGAAATTGTATGATTCACAAACGATTGAATTGAAATTGTATGAGTCACAAACGATTACATGTATATCGGAAATGAAACGAACTAAACTACTCGATTTAGTTCGAATAACGGATAAAATAAAACCCTTCCACCATGTGTGTGTGTGCACGTATGTGAGGGGATCTCATGTGTGTACAAATGATATATGTGAGTCACTATATCGCGCTAGGAACAATTCGAGGGCTCCATCCGGGGACGACCTAGGCTTATAATGTTACTGGAAGAAACGCGACATATATTCGTGGCACTGCCCAATGAAGTTCTCAAAATATTTCTAGTCAACAGCATTATTCAATTAGAAAAATAATTACTGTAAAAAAGTGATTACATTGTTGTTTATAAGATTTCATATACTGGAATGTATAACGAACAATATATCCATAATAACTACATGCCTGTTCATATTCTAGAGATTTTACCGTATACATAAGTAGGAACAAGATAAAGCGTTCTCTGTTCGCTTCATTCCAGTTCCTGCTAAGTTTGTATGAACCGTTGATTCTCAGATTGTAATGCGTGGAGTGCTTGCTAATAGATATACATATATATTAGGCGTTCGGCTAATCCTAAAGAAAGTGACATAATTCTATATTTTTCCATATATAATTCCGGTGCGGATGTATTCGTAATTTTTCTCTTAGCAGAGGGCTTGACTGCTCTTGATTTTTTTTTTTTTTTTTTCGAAATGTCTACGCTATTGACCCAGCAAGGTCTTAACAGCTTCACCGGGCTACTAAGGCGAGCGCTTAAGGCACTCAGCCGATTTTATTTTGGCAACCAGCTCAAGGGTGCACGGCACACCTCGGCTTGGCTGTTGCCTGTTACAAGCAAAATCGCGACCTATCTTAGCTAATCTAGCTAACTATTCATATATGTATGAGTTGTTGAAACGTATATGTGTACCAAGCATACACGCCTCAACAACTCCTCCATATATTTATTATCGGAAAATTAAGAGTTTTTCAGTTTGATGAGGGAAAAAAGTAAACGCTTCCACTTTCATGTGTAAGCGTGTAGGCGTGCACGTGTGTGGGGGGTGATCGTGTAGTGTTGTAGCAGTGATGTATATTTGTGTGTCACCGTATCGCGCAAGCAACGCACTCAAGGGCTCCCTACCGAGGGATCGAACCTAGGCTTGAACCACTGCCGTGGGAGGCCTAATCGGGTAACTGCTCTTGATGATTTCTTTTAAACTTGTGCATTTGGAAAGTTCTTAGTGTAACCGTAGCCGATGTTTTAATTACTTTTTTCGTATCAAATCATTTACATATATATATCATTTCTTATAAAAAATATTCTCTCAAATTGTGGATCTATCAGCCCCTCGAAATATTTATTTTGATATTTTAATGTCTTTTTAATAATGGTAACTTATTAAAGTTTATGTCAGAACAATGTGAATATGCTGGGTCCGTTGTTGTCTCTATCCTATTAATATAATCAAAGAAAAAGTTTCTCAGGATGCATGGTACTTTGTTTGGAAAACCTACTAAATGGATTATGATGAAACTACACAGTAATTTAGTTTACACTAGCTGACCCGTGCAACTTTGTCTGCACCAAACGGGTTATTACCTGTTTCAACTGTATTTTTAAACACGTAAAATCTTAATAAACCTAAAACTCGATTGCAGCGACATCTACCGTTTTCAATTGTCAATCCAAACTATACAGGAACTCACTCAAACATATATCCAGTCGGTATGTGGGTGATCTTTTAATATCTTTTAGTAGGTGGTAGAGCCAAACTGAAGCTATTACTTGCTTCAGTATGAATGGGTCGGCTTGACCGGGAAGTACCATCCTCTCACAGAAAACTGATGTGAAGTAACAGTGCTTGCATTGTTGCATTTCGTTCGGTCAGTGAGTACGCCGGAGGCCCATCTCTCCTCACCTTCCCCCTGTCCTCTTTCTTTCCTTTCTCCCAAGCCCAACGCAGGCTGGCAACGCACTTGCGACTCCCCTGGTGATGCAAGTGTCTATGGACGGTGGTGATTACTTAACATCAGGTGACCCACTTGTTCGTTTGCCTCCTATTATATATATAAAAAAAATAATACTAAAACCCGTTCGCAGCATCATCTACCTGGTTCAGTTAAGATAAAAACTAATATTGCCGATAAATGTCTTCCCAGTATTGGCGATAAATGAATTTTTGCCGATTTCAATTACATTCCTTGTGATTAACTATTGAAAATATATATTTGCCAAAATAAACATTATCTGTAGCGCTGAGGGATAATTATCTCTCTAACATTGAAAAAAAAAATCAAAATTGGATTGGTGGTATCAGGGATTTCTGAATAGAAAACGATAAAAACATGAAATATAGCTTAAATGTTTAACTAATAAACTGTCTGCTATATATAGCACAAAGAAAATGTACCAAAATCCACCAAAAATTTCATTAAATAAAAATTTTAATTTTTCGTCCGTTATCCTGGAGAACCACTTGTGTATTATGGGACAAAATGTAACCTAGGTGTAATCTTGTAATATTAGTTATCACTGTATCAAGTTTTGTCAAAATTGGTTTAGTATTTTCAGAGTGATACGTGCTTACAGTGACATATATACAGACAGGCGAAAATTGTAAAAAGATTATTTTTGGCTTCTATATCGATAACATAGTCTAGCCCGATTATAATTTTCAAACAATATTTAATATACAGATTCGGCCTTGTTACAGTTTTATCATATTAAATAATATAGAAGATATCGTAATAGGGCATTATAAAGATATTGGTTTAATTTGGTGGTAAAATATATGACAAGCAAATCTGAATGAATCCTATCATCTGAGAACTGTCTCTGTATGCAGTACATAAATCGTTTGAGCCATACAAAGATAATTTATGTTAAAGAGATAAGCACAAATTAAATCCAAGCGTTACTAGGATTATACATATCGTATAGAAATGAATTACGGTTCAATCGGAGTAAGAAAACAAATAGGATACAGTATGTCGTGAATGTTGCCGGCCCTCGTATAAAGTGTTTTGTTTATTTATTCGCGGTACCTGCCGCATCAACTACTTCCATAATATTGTGGTAGTTGGGACAACCGACCACGTAATATGGGAAGGCGCAGGGCTGTATGCAGTGCGTGGGCTAGGACTGTTATGTGCTATTTATCTAGCATACTTATTATGTACGTATAGAATATCAAATTATTTATCAGTTTTGTTAATTTTATATTTTTAATTTTATAATTTTATATTACCTGTGCCCGCGATTTCGTTCGCGTAGAATTTTATGTAAAAAAACAGTGATTAATAAAATTATCTCAGTGTATTAAGTCCATTTACTTTATTCGTTTCGCTACATCGCGTCGTCATTAAAATTACAATACCTTTTGAAAGAGTGAACCAATTTAAATGAAAAAGGCTAAATGTTAGTCGAGGATATGCTTTATGAATTGATGAACGTTGTAGCAGAGATGCGTGTACGTTTTAAAATTACAATAACTTTTGATAAAACGAACCGATCTTAATGAAATCAAGAATATATGTTACTCGAGGATAAAATCTTTCCCGTAAATTGAAAAAGTACAGACACCTTAGATTTACATTCTTATTATATGTATAGAAGATAATTATTGACAACATGAATTAAACGTATTTGATGTCACATTTACAATATGCCCCGCCCTAAGAATTAACATGAGTTAGGTGTATTCAATTTTCAAAAAGAGATAATTACTAAAAAATGGTAAAGGATATAACAGTGCGAATACGTGAAAAATATTGTATGGGTCCTCAGTTCGTGTCTGCAGTTCAGTTTGTAATCTGCCACGCGCGTGTGACGAGGGTCGACAATTTGCTCTCACCTGCGTGACACCGACAGACGTTCACAATCAACCTCTCACCCTAAATGCCTGCTTGACGGCAATTTATTGTGAAAGAATTTATACGCAGTGCAGCCGCGGACTCTGATACGTGTTTATACTTCAAAACTGTCAACTTTAGTAATAAAATGATATCATATTAGTGGCTAACTGGTGCTAACGACTTTGTTCTCGTACAAGTGGCTTTATTGTTTCATCAGAACTACGTGTTTTATCTGATCTATTCTTTAATTGTAATGTTACAACTTCAATCCTCTATACTTATTAATGACACTGAATTATCTCTTTGGAATATAATTATTATCGTTTAATCCTGGTAGAAAATGTTATGTGGTGTATAATTGAGACAATACATTGAAAATCCCTTTATGTGCTACTAAAATGTTTGCTTAAATGTCAATTTCTTAGGTTAGGTCGACGAAACTACAGATATTGCAGCGTCATTTATAAAGTGGATAATCTGTGGTAAATAACAGATTTTAAGTAATTTATGAATGAGTGAATCTATTATCTCATTTCTATTTATTTATTTAATAGGTTTACAATAATTGTTACATCGACTTATTCTAAACAAAAAATATTACTTGAATAATTGACTACGATGGAATCTATAATATATAATAGTCTATAAGTAAATACAACTTGCTTAGTATACTTTAATTAAACGTAAGACATTTTTATACTAAACACAAACTAAATTAAAAAGAAAACAGTTTTTCTAAAGGAAGAATTGAAAAGGTTATTGGAATGACGAGGATATCTAGAAGGAATCCGAAATCCAAACATGCTCAGTATTTCAAGACTATCTATGTAATTGTTGAAGAGCTTAAACAAGAAAACTAAATCAAGAATATTTCTACGATAATACGAGTAATTGTATTCGTTCTAAACGCAAAGTATGTGTTGCGTAGTGTGGACGCCATACTACTCTATAATATTCTAAGGTGCCGTTACCGGTAATGTTACCGTTCCTGTGCAATTATTACTTTTTGCCAATAGCAGTTGTACGCAAGTTCTCTTGGGGGTAACTTACCACGACGTATACACTGAGTTCGCACCAGCACGTACCACCATGCACCGTGCTCGTGTCGCCGCACATTGCGTGCATTTTGCGGCCACATACAATGTATATCCTATGACAATTGTTCTAATTCAACATTATAGTATAAATATTTCAGCTTACTTTATCTATACTAATATTATAAAGCTGAAGAGTTTGTTTGTTTGTTTGGTTGAACGCGATAATCTCAAGAACTACCGGTCCGATTTGAAAGTTTCTTTTAGTGTTAGATAGTTTATTTATCGAGGATGGCTATAGGCTACATATCATCACGCTAAAACCAATAGGAGCTGAGCACTTATGAAGAATGTCTCAAAATCGGGCTATTTTGGAAGCTTCCGCTGCGTGTTAATGTCAGTATTATATGCGTTGCCATGGTAACGCGATAACATTCTATCGAAAATATTTTCATGGTTTATTTTGTGTTCCTATTCAAAAGGTTTATTCTACGTTACTTTTGTTTCCAATTTTTAATTATACGTGGTACGTTTATATCGGAAACATTTCTAAAGTTTATTTTGTGTTGCTATTCAAAATTTTTAGTAGGAATAATATTTGTCCAATAAAATAGTCGAAGGAATTAATCCATACTGCCAATTCTGAAGTTGGTAATATAGGTAGTTTTCTTCTATGTCCAAGATAATGTAAAGGTATAAGATCCAAATACTCTATATAATATTTCGTAAATTTTTATGTTCTTAATTTTCAAGACCACAGAGTTCATGCTTCGTGGTATTATTTTTCTTTCATTTTATTTATGCAAAATAAACGAACCATATCACATAAAACGTCACAAATTGAACACAATATAGAGACAAATAACATAAGATTATCAATAAAATATAAAATCCTCTAGATGACAGACTAAAATTCCGCCAAAAACTCATCAAAAAATTTATTTCTACGTTAGTTTTGCTCCCAATTTTTGATTTGTGGTATATTACGTGTAATAAAAGTAAAGTGAGTGTATTTTATATTAGAAATAAATGTGATGCTACAAATATCAACTTTTTTTTTATTCTATCGATAGGTCTGTTTTTTTATATGTTCCGGGTAATCTCCGAAACGGCTAGACCTATTTGAACGGGAATTTTACGGGAAAATAAGTAACTAATTGGCTGTTTTATTTTAAGCTAGCGGGTTCAGCAGAAGTTGCCCGCCCTGATAATAAGACAAACTACACATATACCTTGCCCAAGAATCGACACGAAGACGCGTTCTGTAGTTTTTGATGTTGTCGCGAACACACATATAGACAGACGTGGAATAAGACCTTTGTTTTACACTATGTAGTGATAAACTGTTATCCGTGCATTCGTCTTCGTGAGACGTGCGCTGTACTGGACTCCAAGAATAAATAGATATATTTTTTTTTTATGCCAAAAGGCAGCAAAGAGGCTGACGACCCACGTGATGGCAAGTGGTTACCATCGCCTATGAACAACTGCAACACCAAGGGTATCGCTGTTGTAATTGAAAGTCATATGTTTATATGTGATTTAAATTATAGCAAGGTATGATAATAACTTAATTATATCGACACTATGGACATACTATATCTGTATAATAAAAGGTTTAACACATATTGTTCGATAATGTTTAGCTTAATATTTTCATTACTTTCTTATATAGTGTAAGTGAGCACTGAGGGTGATACATAGATAGTAGTTTAAAGTTCCAGCTATGTGGCTGATGATAAATCCCATCCCATTCGATACACTATTAGTATTCACATATATAATGTACACGTTACCTGTTACAGTAGATGATGTGCGTGTAATACTTACAAATATTTTTAAAAGAGTATTATTGTAATTTACACTAGATGTGTGATCACAATTTAAAATTTATTTAATATGTTTAAAAAAACGCGTGCGAACCCGCGGGTAACAGCTACTACTATATATATGCAACTTTTTATTTTGTCGTACAATACTTTGGCCAACTGAGGACTTTTGTTAAATAACTAAAATAAAATAAAATACTACAAATAAATAAAATAAAAAGATTGAGTAAATGATACAACGGTGGTTGATACAATACTAACTTTATTATAACATATTACTCGTTTACATACTCCCTCATAACACGTTAAAGTGATTAATATTCCAGTGGCCTGAACATGAACTTTCTGAGTGGAGACAGTATTTAAGTTTTATAATATGGGGACCTAAGACTGCAAGGCAACTGTGAATGAATACGGTGACTCGAAGTAGAGGCCTAACAAGGTAAAATATTATTTATATCCAGCGGGTGGAGTGATAGAATAAATATCAGTCGATATTCATAACGATAATAAAGAAGATGCGATTAGGCAGTGAGCAAGCTATATTATCGTACAATTAAATGAGAATTGGAGTAAGTTTCGAGCTTAGAACAATATCTGAAGAGCGCGGCGCACCTGACACGGTTCAATAGCTTTAAGAAAGCATTACAAATAATTCAACGAATCTATTAAACTGATTATTTTAATTTTACGAGACAGCTTCAAAAGTTTCGAGTCCTCGGCCCTCCTCGCTATCATATATATTCAACGGATATCGCAAAAGTAGACCGAAGTAATTCTAACGCAAAACGTCCTCCCAATCTTTAATCTAAAGGAGATTTCAATAAAAACAACAATGAACAAACTTCTTTTGAAGTCCGCTTCGAGGGATTGTGGGCACTTCTTTAATTTACGACTCTTGTGCTTTCCAATTCTCCTTAAATGCCATTTTAGAATAACTGTCAATAAAATCTCAGTTAAACGCCTAAGTATTATTTATAGAGCCAGCGCGGTGACGGCGGCGGTCCGAAAGCAGCAAATCTTTAATCTCAGCCGAAATCTTAAAAGTTTATTTAAGCTCGTTAAGAATAAGAAGTAACCGTAAGCTCAAAATGTAAATGTACTTATTCAAACAATATTGGTACTTAGTTAAATTGAATTTTTCTCCCGGAGGATAAATTAAGATCTCGAAGTTGCTACCGCAGATATAGAAAAGTTTTTAAATCCTCTCAAATCACTTTGTACGTCGCCTAATTTTTTTTCCATTACGCCGGAAATTCTCTGGTCGCTGAATATTTATAGACATTTTTTAAAAATAAATTCTGTTTTTTCTAAGAATAGAATTATGACTTAGGTCTTAGATGTTCATACCGGCTTATTTTACTTTTTAAATTATCAACATGTAGCAGGGTGGGCGCCCCCCATTGTGTTGTATATTCATGGAATTAAATCTCCAAGAGAAGACGCGACGCGAGGCGACGTGATACCGACATGACGTCCTGATTAAATAACTTATGTGGGTTGATACCTGAGTGTCTCTTCGCACATTCACTTACTGATTCTTTAAAATAAACACTTTGAAGTAGCTTTACATGTATATTTGTACGTAAAAGAAACGCAAACAATATTGTATTTTCCTCTGTAGTCTATAATTTCAACTTGACAACGGACGTGTCATATTAATCTTTATGATGAATTTTAAAAGACTGCTTAATAAAGTAACATTAAACAAAATAATGTTTTATCTTGGCCTTTTATCTCTTTTTCTTTTTTCTGAGAGATATTTGAGAAGACATCCTGTCTGTCGGCTGCCCGAGCACTTGAACAAATATTTGAGGTTTAATGAAAAATACACAGCCGAAACGGCTCTGACCCAATCCGAGGTGAATCGCCTCAACCTCAAACTGGAGAAATGGAACGATAACCTACAGGTATTTAACTGGAAGCGATACGGTCCAGTGACATCCGAAACGACTATAATTGCTATCCAAGTGCACAGGGACGTTGAGCGCCTTCAATTCCTCATAATATCATTGGCGCAAGTTAGCTTCATACAAAGCGCTCTGCTGATTTTCTCACACAGTTATTATAATGAGGCACTTAACGCTTTGGTCCGAAACATTACATTCTGTAAAGTAATGCAAATTTTCTATCCATATTCGTTGCAGCTTCATCCAAATAAGTTTCCCAAACTAAATTCTAGCGATTATCAGAACACGGAAACGTTGAACACGCCGCAGAGTTGCATCGAGCGAAACAATCAGGCGATGGAACAAAAACAGCACTGGTGGTGGATGGCCAATCTGATATTCGAGAATATGGATTGGTCTTATAAATATAAAGGAGTCGTAATATTTCTTGAAGAAGATAGTTACGTTCTTCCTGACATGTTGTATATGCTGAAGTACGCTCAACGGTCTCTAACTCATATACCTGGAATAGACGTATTATCATTCGGCAGGCCATATGCAAAGAAATTGGATTATAACTTATTCACTGTGGACACATGGAGACCTCCTTATGACAAAGGTCTTGCCTTCAATAAAACAACTTGGAAGAGAATTCTGAAGTTGTCTTCGTATTTTTGTATGTATGACGATTTCAGTTGGAGTTATTCTTTGCTGAATCTATTTGGTAAATTTCAACGCGGACGCGCAGAGATGCTGGCTTGTTTATCTCCTAGAGTGATATCCACAAGGATGTATCCAAGTGGAAGGATTGCTATGGAATCGATTTTAAATTGGCTACATGAGAAAAATATGTTTCCGGTAACGGTGAAAACGGTGATGCTATACGATCAGCAGGGCAGAGTCGACCGAAACATGAGAACACCGAGAGGAAACGGTGGCTGGAATGACATGCACGACCATGCTCTCTGTTTAGACCCTCTAATGGCCACGTATTCTGAAGAAAGGGACGAGGGAACTACGTCCAGTCCCATTTTTACATAATTTTAATCAATATACTCGTAAATATTTTCGAATTGTACCTAATCTTGCCATAAATATTGAAACAAAGAAAAAAAAATTCTATTGCAAATAACATTTATTACTTTTACAGTATGTTAGTTTAAATATAAAACAATTTTAAATATAAAAAAGCTTATTCAAAGTGGTCTATAATGTCTGCAACACAATCCTTTAAAAGTTGAGGCCCGTTATTAATAGAAGCACGCACTCTTTCCATGAGAAAAGTCTATTTTAGAGAATTCAATTTATCAAGGCGTTTAGAGCAAGCCGTACTCTCTAAAACTGACCATAAATCATAATCCAGCGGATTACGATTGGGACTAGACGACGGCCAGTCTTCAGCTCTGATGAAGTCCGAAACGTTCGTTACCAACCAAGTCTGCATAGACCGAACTTTATGACCCGGCGCCGAGTCTTGCTGGAAGGTTATTGAACATGGTGTTGTTAAAAGGCTTCACTACCTTTTCAAGAATGGTATCTTGATATACTTGTGCCGATGTTTTGATACCTTTCTCATAAAAGTATGGCTCAGTCATTCCTTCATAGCTAATAATACCCCATCATCCATAACTGAACTCGTATAATACCCACGTTGCACTCTTTCGAATAATTGGGAAGTTTTTAAGGAAAGCTTTACTTTGAACATAAATATGGTCATTTTGTTTGTAAAAAATTTCTCGTATGTAAACAAAATTTGTGACCTCCCTTTGCGTACAGCTTCAGTACTTGTTTCGATTTTACCATCCTATTCTTTTTGAAATTATCAGTTAAGAAATGACCAGTACGTCTCTTATAGGCTGCAAGCCGTAAGTCATCTTTTGAAAATACGAGACGTGGTTCTAGGTGCTATCTTCATCTCCCGAGATAAAATATTTTGCTTTCGGACGGGATTACTTCAAATTCTTTCTCTTACTGCTTTGACGTAACCTTTTCCGTACGATCACTACGTGGACGGTCAGATCTTTTTCTGTCACAAACAGAGGTCTCATTGTACTTATTAATAGCCCGGTACACAAATATTTTACTAATACCAAGCGTATGGAGAATTTTAAATATTCATTTGGCTCCATACCTGCTGTATGCAACGAAATCACAGCGATTCAGTTTTCTTTATCACTCCACTCCATTTTAATATCGCAAAATATTGTATGAGTTTTTAGTGGGGTTTCGGTCTGTCATGTAAGTATCGTGTGAATCAATATTCTAACAAGATGGTAGATCCCTTGTTAGAATCTTACAGGGTGTTTTTGTGGCATCTCAGAATTTCACGCTCCGTGGTATTATTTTCCATTCACATCACTTATGCAAAATAAACTAACTATATTACGTAAAACACCACCAAATTTACAAAATATAGAGTCAAATAACACAAGATTATGAATAAAATATAAAATTCACTACATGACAGCCTAAGATCCCACCGAAAACTCTCATTCCAAATTCAAATGTAATATTTTGTTTATTTTTAATTGTAACAGTATTTATGGCCAGACTTAGTGAACCTAAACTTTAGATGAGTTTTAATATTATAATTTCACTGCAACATTGTTCTACTAGTGACTATATGAGTGTGTTGATAGCTGTATGTGAGGTTTTTTCTTTTTCTATATTTAAAGGGTTGTCTGGTATCTCGGCATCACGCAATCTATAATGTATGTTTGTATTATTTTGCTGTCACACTATTTTTATGAAAACCTCTATTTTTTTTTTGTTACAGTAACACGATAAATGATTTTACTTTACTGTAAATATTTCTCTATGGTTTCATTGCAAAGTGACTTTGAAAATACTCAAAAAATATTAGCTTGTTCTACCTACGCGTTATGACAATTGTAATTGAGTGATCTTTTGTGATTACCTAAAGTTCAATTATCCCTTTCTTCTATCAAATCTCTTAATATAAAAGAAATTACACCTGTTCAAGTATTGTAACATAGTAAAAGCGTATAATTTTCGTCTTTGTAAACTGCAAATATATCCAAGAAATATAAAAAAAATTGTAGTAGAACGCAATAAACACGTAACGCGTTTTTAAATAGAAATAACTTTCAAAATGTTTTGTTTAGTGTAGACTAAAATCTAGATCTAGATCGTATTACAATGGAAGACTTCCCCTAATCTACAAGTTCGTGGAGACACCATAAGCTAGGTACGCGGAGGTACGTGAGCATTAGCTATTTCTACCGACAAAAAGCAGTAGTATTGATCTATTTGTGTTCCGCTTCAAATGGTGTAAGAATATACACTCGCACACGAGCGCTTACAACTTTAGTTATGAGTTACAATGACCATTTAATATCAGGTGGACTGTATTACTGATTCCGATATAATATTTTTTTGATTATCCCATAAAATATATAAATTTCTTTCAGATTTTGAATAGAAGTTATTAAAGTTTTATTTAAATGTCATCTTTGAGTAATTTGTAGGTGATATCGCATTCAGCACGACTCTGATCGGTTGGTTATGAATTCCTGGAGAATCTCGACCGCACTCCGTTATTCAGTCACCAATCGCCTGGTCTAATTTATAAGCTGTTATCTTGATGTATTTTAATAAAATATAACAACGAGTTTTTTCTTTACACCTTTATATTTATTAATTATAACTTTATACATTTGTAACTTACAAGACGCTAACAATACACTTCACACATTTTAATCAATCTTTCTTTTTCGAACTTCAATGTTTCCAACTCCATTCCAGTGTTGCCATCATTTTATTTTAAATTATCTAGCAATTCCCTCCTTAATTTGAAATAAAATCCTCCTTCTGATTAATCAGTTCTTCCTAAATTTTAAATAATACTCATTTAAATTTTCTGCTGTTATGTATTTAGTCAGTACATCAGCTTCTTGATCATTTGAGTAGACAAATACTGGTGTTATAATCCCTTGTTCATATTCATCCTTTATAAAATAATATTTTCTATTTATGTGTCTTGAATTTACACTTTGTTTAGGGTTTTTTATCCAATTTATTAATGACTGACTATCAGTCTTTATTTTAACTGGTATATCTATAGTATCTTCTTGTTGTAATTCTTCCATTAAGTTTATATACCATTTAATTTCACAGGTACATTCACAAAAAGCTAACATTTCTGATTCCATTGTAGAAAGTGTCACTATACGCTGTTTACTACATTTCCAGTTTACTATATTGTTACCAATTTTTATGAAATATCCACCAAATGATTTTCCATCTTCAGTAGTGCACCAACTCGCATCACATGTAGCATTTAATTTACATTTATTTTCTTTGTTGTATGTAAGAGTTAAGTCTTGTGTTCCCTTAATATATCTAAAAATTCTTTTTATAGCTTTCCAATGCTTTTCTCTTGGATCCTTATTAAATTGTGACAAGTGTGAAACAGAAAAAGATAAATCTGGTCTTGTTCCAGTTGCTAAATACATTAATGAACCCAAAGTTTCTTGATATTTAGTTTGAGATATAGATGGTGAATTTGATACATCATTTAAGTCTTCACCACGTATTCCAGGTGTTTTTACAGGATTACAATCTTCCATTTCAATTTTTTTTAATATTTTTCTTATGTAATTTCTTTGACTTAATACAATTTTTCCAGATGATTGTACAATATCAATTCCCAGAAATTTGTTTGACTCTGTTACTTCTCTTAATTCAAATGATTTTGATAATTTATTTACTATATCATCTATACATATGTTTGAATTTGCAATTATCATCAAATCATCTACGTATACAGCTATAGCAATGTATGTATTTTGATCTTTATAAATGTAGACACATGGATCTGACTTCATATTTATCAAATTTTCCTTTTTTAATATTTTACATAGTTCTTCATACCAACATCTACCTGATTGAGGTAATCCATATAAACTTTTGTTGACAAGATACACTTTATTCGGGTCTGTCATAAAGCCTGGTGGTTGTTCTAAATAAATTGGTTTTTCTAAATGTCCATTTAAGTAAGCAGTTTTAACATCAAAAAATCTTACTTTATATTCTTTATAAGCTGCAATAGAAAGCAGTGTTCTAAATGTTGCTAATCTCATTACTGGACTAAATTCTTCTTCATAATCTCTTCCTTTTATTTGATTATAACCCCTAGCGACTAATCTGGCTTTGTATTTTATTTCTAAATTATTTCCCTCCTTTTTAGTAAATATCCAATCACATTTGACTATCTTTTTATCTTTAGGTCTCGGTACTAATTGCCAGACATTATTCATTTCCATTGAATTTAATTCTTCTAACATAGCTTCTTGCCAATATTGTTTTTCTGAATTTTTTAATACTTCTTTATAGTTTTTCGGTATTGCTTCAACAGTACTAAAAACATAATCTTTTAATTTTAATGGAGGTCTTTTGATTCTTTTGTGTTGTTCTGTATTTATTTTGGTTTCTATTTCAACAGTGTTTGTTGATGAAGAAGGGCATGATAACTCTTCTGTTAGATCTTCCATTTCATTCTGTATAATTTCCTCATGATTATCTAATTCTTTCTCTTGTACATTTTCTTGAAATTTCTCGATTTCTTTTTGTGTACATATATCATATTCAAAAATATTATAATTATCTTCTTTGTGTTCATTATTTGTTATTCCCAAATTTTCTTCATTAAATATAACATCACTGGTTTCATATATTCTGTTTTCTTCAATATTAAATATTCTGTATGCTTTACGGTTCTTAGAGTAACCAACAAATATACCTTCCTTACCTTTTGGTTCTAATTTGTGTCTGTATGGTCCACTTATTTTATATATAGTTTTGCATCCAAATGTTCTGAAATGTTTAATATTTGGTTTTCTTCCAGACCATAATTCCATTGGAGTTTTATCAGATTTTGTTTTAGATGGTGTAACATTATAAATATATGCTGCAGTATTAACAGCTTCACCCCAAAATGATAGTGGAAGATTTGCTTCAATTAACATAGTTCTAGCCATATCTAGAATAGTTCTATTTCCTCTTTCTGCAATTCCATTACTCCTTGGTGAGTATGGTACTGTTTTTTCATGTTTAATGCCTTTATCATTTAAATATTGTTCTAATTGTTCATTAATAAATTCAGTTCCATTATCAGATCTTACTCTCTTTACTTTAAATTTAGTTTCATTTTCTTTTCTCTCAATAAATTCTTTTAATGTTTTAATAGCTTCATTTTTATTAAATAAAAGTTCAATAAAATATCTTCTGGTATATTGATCAACTATGATCATCATATATTTTCTTCCTCCGATAGTTTCAATTTTCATAGGTCCACATAAGTCAATGTGAATTCTTTCAAGAGGTTGACTTGTTAATTCTTCTTTAACATATACTCCATGTTTTCGTGATATTTTTCCTTTGGAACAACTATTACAAAAACTTATCTCTCCATTAAGTGTTTCAATACCATTGACCATATTATTTTTATACATTAATTTTAAATATTCAGTATTAATGTGTCCTAACCTTTTATGCCACAGGTCCATTTTGTTGACATAAGTTTTGAAACAATAAGGTGTTGAATCCATATTAAATTCTCTTGGAAAGAGATTTACAGTGAATAATCCTTCTTTTAATATTCCAGTACATAATAGTATATTGTCTTTAGTATATATTTTAACACCATTTTATCAAAATGAACTTTATTTCCTTTTTCTACTATACTTGATACTGATAATAAGTTACCATTTAAATTTGGTACATATAATACATCCTCTAATCTTAATTTTGTTTTATTTTCTGATAACATCGGTATATTTCCTTGAAACATTGAATGAATACTTCTATTTTTGTCAGCAGTTTTAATTTCTTTTTCACATTCATTTTTTATATTAAATAATGTTTCATTATTACTCATATGAGAAGTACATGCAGAATCTATATGCCACTCAATGCTATTATCATTAGAAAATGTTGAAAATAAAGCAAATTCCATATTTTTCTTGTGTCTTTTACCATCAGTCAGTTTTGCTTCTTCATTTTTGTGATATATATTTTTCTTATATTTATTTTTATATTCTACTCTCTTATTTTGTGGATTAAATCAACATTGGTTTTTAATATGGCCTTGTCTATTACATATAAAACATTTTTTTATTTTTAGGAATGTTTGAGCGAAATGCTGATGCATTATTATTATGACATTCGTTAATTTTCTTTTCAAAGTCTAATAGTATTTGCCGTAAGTGTGATAGTGTTATGCCTCTGTTAGCTATTAGTGTTGTAGTAATTGAGTTATATTTTTCTGATAAACCTTCTACTATATATCTTACTAATTCTCTTTCAGTAATTTCCTTTCCCAATTGTGATATTTCTGTACATAAACCTTGAGCTCTTGTGATATAATCTTCGATAGATTCGTGATTTGGTTTCTTTAATTTTGTCAATTTTAGGTGTAAATTAATTTTATTATCTTCTGCTTCGCCTTCATAGCGTGTTTTCAATGCTAACCAAATTTTCTTTGCGTTTTTAATTCCTTTGAAAATCATTGCGATTTCTGGTGACATTGTTAATATAATTATACTGTAAGCTTCTTTATTTTTCTTTTGCCATTCTTTATACTTATTTAAGATAGCGTCAGATTCATCATTCTTATCAATGGGTTCGTCGTTAATTATTACGTCATCAAAAATATCTTTTGAATCCAGCAAAGCTTCGACTTGCATTTGCCATATTGGATAATTGTTACCTGTTAGGGTCTCAATTTTAATATTACACTTTTCCATTTTCGATACGTATATTGATATTTTCTCTATTTCTTATATACGCCACATTGTAAAAATGACGTCACAACCCACGCCAGAGAATTGCTCCAGATAACCACGCTCTGCTACCAAATTGTTATCTTGATGTATTTTAATAAAATATAACAACGAGTTTTTTCTTTACACCTTTATATTTATTAATTATAACTGTAAGATACAGATATTCAACTCAGAAAAACTGCAAGACTTTGGAAATAATAACAGATTTATTACTCATGAATACAACTTGTCTGTGCCACGATATTTTTACATGTCAAATTATATTTTTGAATTAATCAATATTTAAAACAAAAGACACTTCTGACCATAAATAATAATTAAAAAGATATTAGATATTCAACCTCATATCATGTCTTACTGCCGACACTCTGTTGTCATTATACAAAAATCACTTCATAGATTAAACGATGCTAACATAACTTTATACATTTGTAACTTACAAGACGCTAACAATACACTTCACACATTTTTAATCAATCTATATTTTCGAACTTCAGTGTTTCCAACTCCATTCCAGTGTTGCCATCATTTTATTTTAAATTATCTAGCATAAGCGACATTATTTATTAGTTCAGGCAGACATCTTCCACGTTGCAACCCCTGATCGATAACATGATACGACACGCAATAGAGTAACGAAGAAGCGGACCTTAAATCCACTGCCCCTTACAAAGTACTCCTGGTACTCTATACTTTAATCGTGCGTGTTTACTATAATTCTACTTTAATTTGTTATCCAAAAATATAAAATGTTCCGATTCGGATTAGGTGACACAAGTTTAGTTATCTTTAACCACTACGTCTTTAAAACGATATGACCGCTAGATTATACATAATTTTAATTGAAACAATACAATACATTTTTCGAAATAATAAGTTAAAAATGAACGCAATATTTCATTACTGGCGCCAGACGACACGACATCACCGCCCCACGGCCTGCGCCCCCTCAACACTGAAACCTACAAAAAATTAAGCAAACCTTTTCTTTGACAATTTTTATAAAATTAATTTTGATTTACTACTTCTAACTGAATATTAAGTCCTGGATTATCATTCTTTCAAAAATTTAGAAATGACAACGTCGCTATGAACACGTATCACTCTGAAAGTACAGAACTAATTTTGACGAAACTTGACACAGTGATAAATAATACTACGTAACTAATATAACTTACATCTAGGATACATTTTTTCCCATAAAACGCAAGGGATTCGCCGAGATAACGGACGGAAGTCAAAAATTTGTAATTAATGTAATTCTTGACGAATCTTGGTAAATTTTCTTATATATAGCAGACAGTTTAGCTAAACATTTAAGGTATATTTCATATTTTTAATCGACTTCAAAAAAAAGAAGGAGGTTCTCAATTCGATTGTATTTTTTTATGTTTGTTACCTCAGAACTTTCGACTGGATGAACCGATTTTGATGATTCTTCTTTTATTTAAAAGTCGGTACTTTCCGTGTGGTCCCATTTCATGTATTCCATTGGTCCAGTTCTGACAACGGCATCCAGTGCAAAATTATATAAGTTTTAAATTTTCATTTAGTATGAACACGACAAATAGACGAATAACTTAATATTGCGCCAAATGATTTCGATAATTGTTTTTTATTGGAAAGGATGTACTCCAAGGGTAGGTTGATGAGAGTTTGGTTAGGTTCTGATTATGGGATTCGTGACAAAGTAACAAAACTCTTCAATTCTTAGGAGCCTATGCGCTTATGTTCGTTGCTGTATTTCAACATGATGCAAGCATTGTAATTGCATTACTTAAGGTGTATTATGTGTGAAGTTAGTTAGCCGAGTTAGTGGTACTAATATTATAAAGAGGTAAAGTTTGTGAGTTTGTGACGTTGTGATGTTGTGACGTTGTAGGGGGTAATCTCAGGAACTACTAGTCCGAATTGAATAATTCTTTCAGTGTTATATAGCTCTTTCATCGAGATTAGTTATAGGCTATATATCATCACGCTAAGACCAATAGGAGCGGAGCACATATGAAAAATGATTCAAAGTCGGGATGTTTTTCCTTTTGAGAACACGAACGAAGTCGCAGGCAGACGCTAGTCGCCAATCAACGTAGGTTACCATGGGTCGGTCCTGGGGCCGCTCTTGTGGAACATGAGCTACGACTGGGTGCTCCGCGGCGTGCTCCCATATGGTGCACGTCTAATATGTTACGCGGACGATACCCTAGTCGTAGCCCGGGGGGGCGAATGGAGGGAGGTGGAGCACCTGGCCACGATGGCCACAACCCTCGTGGTCAGGCGCATAAGGAGGTTGGGCCTCAGGGTGGCCCTCGAGAAGATCGAGGCCATATGTTTTCATGGGCCTCGGCGGGGGCCACCACCTGGGGCCCACATAATGGTGGAGGGCGTCCGGATCAGGGTGGGGGCCCAAATGAAATACTTGGGCCTCACCCTGGACGGGCGCTGGCGTTTCGAGCCCCATTTTTCGGGGCTCGGACCGCGAATTGCTAGGGCGGCGGCGGCACTCGGCTGGTTGCTCCCCAATGTAGGGGGGCCGGGTGCCGGGTGCCGTCGACTCTATATGGGAGTCGTGCGGGCGATGGCAACCTACGGGGCACCGGTGTGGGCAGACGTTCTCGGTGCCGATAAAGTGCGCGCGCTGCGTAATGCGCAGCGCACAGTGGCACTGAGGGCGATCCGGGCATGCCGCACGGTGTCCTCGGCGGCGGCCTTTACGCTCGCCGGCTCCCTTCCTTGGGAGCTGGAGGCAGGGGTTCTCGCCGCCGTGTACGAATTCATGGCGGCGAGGAAACGTAGTGGGGAACCACCGGCTCCCAGGGAGATAGAAGTCAGGAGGCATGAGTTGCGGGAGGGTACAATTAGGAGGTGGATGCAGGACCTGGCGGACGCGCGCTTTGGGACGTACACCGTTGACGCCGTCCGCCCGGTCCTACGGGAGTGGATTAATAGGGAGTGGGGCTCCCTGACGTTCAGGCTGGTGCAGGTACTGACCGGACACGGTTGTTTCGGGTGGTACCTGCACCGGATCGCTCGCAGGGAGCCGACCGCCGCCTGTCACGAGTGCTGTGCTGAGGAAGATACCGCGCAGCACACGCTTTTCGAGTGCGCTGTGTGGGAGGGATAGCGCTGCGCTCTAACGGCGGCGGTAGGAAGGAATTTGTCGCTGCCGAGTGTGGTCTCCGCCATGCTCGGCAGCGAACAGTCGTGGCGAGCAATGGCCTCCTTCTGCGAGGAGGTCATCTCGCAGAAAGAGGCGGCGGAGAGGGCCTGCGAGGTGGATCCTCTGAGTGGCCGTCTCCGCCAACAGAGGACCGGCAGGAGGAGGCGGCGCTTTGCCCAACTCCTCCTGCCACTGTAGCCGGACCTGAGGGGATGGGCCGGGGGGCTCATCTCCTCATTGCACAGGTCCGGCGGGCGAGGGGAGGCAGCTGGTGTGTACCCAGTCTGCCTCTCTATAGGTAGGAGCCCGGCGGCTACCTTCCGCCCGGCGGACCGTTGGGGCGGCTCTACAAGGTTGAGTAGCATGTACGATCCCTTGCCGCCCCAACAATTACGGTCTGACGGTACACCGTGGGGTTTTAGTCCGTGCGAGCCGGGCATAACCCACCCTCTCCCCCGGGTGGGTGGGTATCCATAAGGGATTTCCCCACGTTAAAAAAAAAGGTATCGCTGCTCGGGTTTACTATTTAGGTTTATTAAAATCTTTCGCATTTAAAAATACAATTGAAACCGGTAATAACCGATTTGGCACAAACAAAGTTTCACGGGTCATCCAATATAATTCTCTCTGTCTGTCTGTTTACTTAAACACACAAAAAGTACTGCGTTGATAATAAAACGTCAAAAAAATTATAAGCCATATCCTCGAGTAACATTTTATTTTTGTTTCATAAATATTTCAAAAATCTGTCGACTCTATCAAAAGTTATTGTAATTTTAATGACGACGCGACTTAAGTACGAGACAAATGTAAATAAGTAAATGGTCTTAGGCCATTTTTTTAGCATTGTTTTTTACATTACTCTCCACACGGGCGGAGTCGCAGGACACCTAGTACACTATATGTCTGCTGAGAAAATTAAGTCATTTCATTCCGTCATTCAATTTTGAAACAATAATTAATGCTGTGTAAGCTGTCCAACATGAAAGGATTTGCGACAAAAACAATTGTATTCGGTGCTGATTATAACTAATTTCCACTTTTATAAAACACACGATATTTGATTTTACCATATCGGACATAGCGTTGAATTTTGCAGAAGAGCGGAGTGTGGTCTGAGCCGGTCAGGTGTAACTGTTCAAATCTTTTGTTAAGTGGAATCTAACCTTATTTCAAATTACTTCTATCAGCGTTGTAACACCAACACGTGGCGTTGCATCGCGGAGTCACGCTGTTTCACCGTACGAGTAGGTACGTGCCTTGTTGTATAAATGAGTCTATTCATTCTCAATAGCATTCAATATTTTCGATAGCAGGGCGTCGGACTTCTTTTTAAACATTTCTCGTAATTTGAAAATTTGTTCGAGTTTGTATAATTATTTCACATTGAAAGGTTTAGACAATGTCGAATATTATGTTCGATGGAAATTTATCTTGATTTCAAGAGTTCTTTCCTGTCTTTAGTCACGAAATTTTGGGATTTAGAAACTTGACTTTCCACATATCTCAATTAAAACAAACCAATATATAAAACTGCTCGATGTTATCTGAAAAGGGACTTTTAAATCGGTGCATGCAACGTAAATCCACAATTTTCCAATATGCGTCGCCTATATACGTAATTTTACTCGAGAGCCGTAGCGTCGCTAGGTGACAGTTGAATATGCATTAATACTTAAGCGGCACTCCGCTTCGAGGTGCCTCTTCGTATGCTTGTTATAATTACTCTAAAATAGTAACAGACTCTAAAACTATCTGCATAGAATAAACAACAACGGCGAATAAGCTACTTAGTTTTCCCTTTCATACGGTGGTCGGGAGTCAAAGCCACATGTCCATTATTTTTAATTGCTGGGGTGAATTATCCTTGTATACATATGTCGCAGACTGGGCGCTTATAACTAATATAAACAAATACAAAATAATGGCAGTTAATCGCAAAGAATTTTATACAAAACAGTATACAAGCAATAAATGCATTAAATATTTTAAGATTTATTTAGAACTAGCATTGCTCGCGACTTCGTCGGTATGGAACTTTATGTAAAAAGACAGATATTAATAAAGTCATCTGAATGTGTTTATTAAGTTCATTTACTTATTTACGTTTTTCTCGTATTTAAGTCGCATCATCATTAAAATTACAAGAACTTTGACAGACCGAAAGGAGAGCGCAGCTCTTTAGCAGTTATGCGTGTTGAAACAGACATTTCTAAGAACGATTGAAATGTATTTTATTACTTATTTAAGGACAACTGCAACATTTTTTTTTCACAAAAATCCAGAACTACGTACTTCTGCCGTTACTACGTGTGGTGTGACTGGACACTCGGATAGTGGGAAGTGAGAGTCGAATCGAGGATTTGAGCGTTGAACCAGTATTCAATTTATATGCGTGATGCGTGAAATGAGCAATGAAGCAAGCAACATCATATCCAATTCGCTCTGTACTTTTTATTCTTAAACCATATTTATTTTATTCAAAACTACATGAAAATTAGTCAATCTCTAGTGTGAACAATTATCGATCTAGTGCAGTGATTGTAAGTTCTGATAATAGTATGATACAGAGATAATAATCAAAACAATCCGATAATATCAAAATTCTGTGCAGTGTTTTACTAAAACGCGTAACTGACACCATCAGCACGGCGCTTGCGACCTTTTTCTCGTGAGGTCTTGCTAGTGCATCGGCATGACTTACCGCACTCTCAGTAACAAGTCAGTTCTACCTACACCATTATATTATCATTCGATTGATATACTCATACTCGTACTGATAATGAATGCACAGAAATGCGCCGGCTGTCCGAACACTTTAAAAGGTACACTTTATCTGCAGTGTTGTAGATGTACGGACAAATTTTACCATTCATGTATGAACCTAAGCAAGAAGAATTTCGAGAGCTTCAGTGAAGGTTCTAAAAAATCGTGGGTTTGCCCGTCCTGCCGCTGCAAGGAGCCAAAACAAGGTGACAACACGAACACACCTATCCAGGGTATATCATCGCCTGCCGCTGTAGTTTCTGAGCGGGTTTTGGACTCAGCCTCGCTCTACGACAACGTGACCCTGCGCACTAAACCCCGCGGCTCGGCTGGCTGCGGCAGTTTATCAGCGGACACGATTAGGGGGATTATTAGGGAGGAGTTAGACTGCCAGTTTAGCGCCGATCTCAAGCTAATTCAGAATAAACTGGATAGTTTTGAGGAATCTCTGGCGTTGTCTGACTCGAAGCGAGAGGAATTGACGCGAGAAAGCGAGACTCAAAAATCATTAATAGCTAATCTTCAGTTGGAAAACGAACAGCTGCGTAAATCTACGCGTGATATGGCACAGAAGCTTCAGCAGGTAGATTATTTGTCTCGCACAAATAATATCGAGCTTCAGTGCGTACCGGAGAACAGTAACGAAAATTTGTACAACATTATACAACAACTTGGCAAGATTATTAAGTGTCCGATCAAAGCCACCGACCTCCAGTACTGCAGCCGTATCGCCAAACTGAACACGTCGAATCCTCGTCCTCGTTCTATACAGGGTGAAGTTTAACAGCCGCCGACTGCGCGACACGTTCTTGGCGGGGGCTATCAAGTACAACAAGAACAACCCCGGAGACAAACTGAACACCAGCCACCTGGGATACGGCGGGACGAAGAAGAGCGCGGTGTTTGTGAGTGAGCATCTGACGCCTGAGACTAAGGTGCTGCACGCCGCCGTCCTGCAGAAGGCTAAGCTGTTAAATTATCGATTTGTATGGGTGCGCGATGGCAAAGTGTACTTAAGAAAAACCGAAAATTCCGGGTACGTCCTGGTAAAGGACACAGACTTCCTTAATAATTTATCACAGTAGTTTACTAGGTACACTCTGACCGTTGCTTATTTTACTGCATAGATAATTGATAGAAAGACCACTTTTGTTGGCATTTATTTAACTTTTTGCTTTCGGATTGTATACATTTTTTTTTTTTTGAGAAATAATATTACTGTAACTGTCACTTTAGCACATATACATATTTCATCTGACTTTTTACCTTAATTTTTATATGATAAGCTTTTACTATCAGAACGTTAGAGGCTTGAGAACAAAAACTTTACCTTTTTTTAGTAACATTGTTTGTAGCAACTACGACGTAATTACACTCACAGAAAGTTGGTTGAACAGTAGCGTGTTTGACTCCGAGTTGTTTGATAACCGTTATGCGGTGTACAGAAGAGATAGGGAGTCTAGTGTGTTCCCCTGTCACAAAAACGGTGGCGGTTTAGTGATAGCCGTGTCAAACAGAATTACTTCAAAACGCCAGCAGAGTTTTGAATCGAAATGTGAGGATTTTTGGATCCAAATCGATGGTTTAGATGATCAAGGTAAAATTATACACATATTATTATGTGTAGTCTATCTTCCCCCGCCGATGCAAGGCCACATTTTAGATGAATTTTTAAGTAACTGCAATCGTGTTTTGGAACTTTCCAAAAAACCGACAACATTTTAATTTTAGGAGACTTTAATCTTGGTTAAATTGTCTGGAATTTTTCGAACGATTCATATGCATCGTCATTTTGTGCCAATAATAGCTTATATAATTGATCCACTCCACCCTTCCTTTACTCTTAGTTTGTCATTTACTTCAGATAAAACTCTCTCACAAAACAATACTAGTCAATTTTGTTTCTATAAGGCCGACTACATCAATATTAGTAATTATTTAGGTGATATACAGTGGGAAGAGGAGTTTAAAATATGTGAATCCGCTGATAATATGCTGCAAATATTTTACAAACATATTCGGAAAGCTATTGAGCTATTCGTTCCTAAAACGAGACCTAAATCTAAAAAGTATCCCATTTGGTTTTCTCACAATTTAATTGGCAGCATAAAAGAAAAACTTAAATATAAAAATAAAATTTAAAAATTTAATAATAATCCTATGGACCTACTAGCATTTGAGTTAGCAAAAAAACGTGTTGAACGACTGATAACAGGATGCTATAATTTTTATATATCTCAACTAGAGAAAAATTTGAGTAATAACCCAAAATTATTTTGGTCCTTTCTCAAAGCAAAGAAGAAAGGTAATAGTAACTATCCTGCGCATATGGCGCTTGACCAAAACATCGCTACCAATGGGAAAGATATTTGCAATCTCTTCGCTAAGAATTTTTCCTCTGTGTACAATGGGTATATTTCCAGCCAATTTGCAGTAGCGCCCAATCAATTAGCAGGTTTATGTGCAATCAATTACATGGCGTCAATCAAGTTCAAGGACGGTCAAGTTCTTAAAATCTTAAAGAGACTTGATGTTAATAAAGGCGCTGGCTCAGATGGCTTGCCAGCGGTTTTTGTGGTGAAGTGCGCTAAATCACTCGCTCATCCTCTATGTTTCATTTATAACAAATCTTTAAGTTCTAGCTGTTTTCCGTCAGACTGGAAAGTAGCTCATGTATTGCCTCTTCATAAAAGTGGGGACAAAAACCAGATAAAAAATTACAGGCCTATATCCATATTACCGGTATTTTCCAAAGTGTTTGAACAGCTTCTACATCCTATTTTTGAAGGACATTTCAAACAACTTATGGATCCCCACCAACATGGTTTAATGAAGGTAAGGTCCACAGCAACTAATTTGGTTTCATTCGTCGACAGAATCTCTAAAGAGCTAGACACATGCTCCTCAGTTGACGCTGTTTACACTGACTTCAGCAAAGCTTTCGAAAAAGTCCAACATCAATTGCTTCTCAGCAAGCTTTCAGCCTATGGAGTAGCAGAACCTTTGCTGAGTTGGTGTAGTTCCTATTTGACGGAACGTAAATCATTGGTTGTCGCAAGTGGTCATAGTTCTGAACTTTACATAGTCCTATCTGGAGTTCAACAGGGATCTCATTTGGGTCCTTTATTTTTTAATATTTTTGTTAACGATATTGGTAAATGTTTCCATCATTCCATTTACTGTATGTTTGCTGACGATTTAAAAATATTCAAATCAGTCAAGCCACCTAATGATACTCTGCTTTTGCAGCAAGATCTTGACCGTCTTGCTGTTTGGTGCCAAGATAATAAGATGGACCTAAATGTAGACAAATGCTACTTTATACATTCCTCCAGGAAAAAAGCAACCCTAATACTAATTATAAACTTAATAATAATTATCTCAATGAAGTAACGTTTATAAGAGACTTGGGGGTTACATTAGATAACAAGTTACGGCTGTATAGGCACATTGATAATATATGTAACGAAGCCTTTAAGTGCCTGGGTTTTGTTTTTCTAATTGCAGGGTTTTCAGACATCCTAGAACGAAGATAGTATTGTACAATTCTCTAGTACGAAGCCATTTGGAATACTGCAGTGTCGTATGGAATCCCTTTTACGAGGTTTATAAAAAAAGGATCGAGAGTGTTCAAAAGCGCTTCATGTGGCATTTGACCTTCTCTTGTAGTTTAGCAAAGGCTATCCACTCGTATTCTGATCGGCTCAGCCATTTCAAAATCAAGTCGCTGTCCGAACGTAGACGCACTTTCGATCTTCTTTTCTTGTACAAATTAGCGAATGGCTTACTCGACGTTCCCTATCTCCTGTCAAATATCAACTTTGCTATACCCACGAGACTCCCTAGATCTACAAGACTTATAAGTATCATCAAAGAAACACACAGTTATTCTAACCTAGGTAAAAACGCACCACTTAGCAGATTAACTCGTGAGTTTAATAGCACATCGAAACAAAATACAAATGTTGACTTATTCGCAGCAAACATCGCTATATTTAGAAGGGAACTAAAAGGTGAAATTGTTTAATCATTATTGCCCGCATTCTCATTATATTAGATTAATTCTTTTCTATTTCTTTTAATTTTAATTTTTCCAATTGATCATACAAAATTCTGCTTCAAATCTCAAATTACTCTTAGGAGTAATGTTTTTGTTTTTCTGCCTCCACCATGTTAACGTAGGACAGCTAATAATTATTACAATATCTAACCCAGTGAATTTCATAATTTCATATTGTAACCGTAACTGTTTGCTCACTGTCATACTAAGCATGCAGTTTATTGCTGTGTGGTGCCGGCAGAGTAGAATAGCACCACCCCATAACTTCCCGTGGGTATCGTAAAAGGCGATTAAGGGAGTGTGAGATAGTACTGACCCCTTGTATTTTCTCACCGGAATACTGCACCATCTGTCCGAGTCCTTCTCTGGTCGTAACGGTCCCCGTTCCACTGGGTCCAGAAGAACAAGGACGAGTATGTGCACCTGTGTTTGCGCGTACACTTGTGCACTTTAATATATCCTGCGCATCTGACCGCTTCTACTACTGGACTCCGAGTATTGCAAAAGTCCTGTGGCGATAGGTAAAGGTAGAGAGGTCTAGCCTGATGCAAGCTAGACTTTGTCTGATACCTGCACACAGGCGGTCCCGGGGGTGTGAGTACACGCCGTGGTCGCTTCCGCGCTGCAAATTTGGGGCGACGGCGCGGACTCGGCAGCACTCGGGATGACAAAGCAGCCCTGTTTAGGGAGGCACTGCTTTCCCCGCTCAGCCGGGGAGGGGGCTAGAAAAGGTGCCCTAAAAAATGCTCGTCCCAACTTGTCAGATGGTAGTAACCGCGGCTATCATCGCATTATCCAAATCGTGGTCGACGTCGCAAGTATAATTTTAAAAGAACACCTGTTATGACGTACGGTGCGTGGAACGTGCGAACGCTTCTCGATCGAGATGGCAATGCCTGCCCTGAACGTAAAACCGCCATAGTAGCTCGGGAACTTCATCGCTATAACGTGGATGTGGCTGCTCTCAGCGAAACACATCTTCCCGATGAAGGAGAGCTGGTGGAAGTAGGTGGTGGCTACACTTTCTTCTGGAAAGGTACCGCTACCTCCGAAACTCGACGATCAGGTGTCGGTTTCGCCATCAAAAATCACTTAGTAAAGCGTTTGGAGGAGTACCCTGTACACATCTCGGACCGTGTTACCACACTGCGCCTTCACCTGGACAAAGATAACTACCTTAATGTCATCAGTGTCTATGCTCCAACGCTAGACAAGTCTGATGACATCAAGGATAAGTTCTATGAGGAAGTGGCTTATTGCCTCGATAGCATAAACGCCAGAGAGCAGATTTTATTGCTAGGCGATTTCAATGCCAGGGTTGGTCGGGACTATGAGGCTTGGCCTGGAGTTCTGGGTAGACATGGAGTTGGCAACATGAACAGCAATGGTCAGTTGCTGCTCAGTCTTTGTGCTCAATACGGTCTGGCAATTACGAACACTATGTTTAGACTTGCCGCCAAGTACAAGACAACATGGATGCACCAAGATCCAAGCATTGGCATTTGATTGACTATGCAATCGTAAAGCAAAATGACTTCAGCCAAGTGCAAGTCACCCGCGTAATGCGTGGTGCGCATTGTTGGTCTGATCACAGACTTATTGTCACTAAGCTGCGAATCCGCCTCCGTCACCCGCGTAGATTTCCTATAAAAAAGCTTGCGTCTTTGAACGTTGATAAGCTAAAAGATCTCGTGGTTAGGGTGAACTATGCTGAAGCTCTGTCTAAAAACCTGTTGCCAGCTAATGAGCTAGGTAATGTTGTTGCTGCCTGGCAAACTTTGTCATCTCATATCATGGATACCGCTTCAACTGCACTAGGTAAAAAAATCCGTCGCAACGAAGATTGGTTTGATGGAAATGATGAAGTCCTGCGGGCAGCATTCGACAGACACCGAGAACTCCTGCGACAGCACAAAAGACGAAGTGGAAGCGTTGCGGTCATAAAAGCTAGTGACCTCGAATTGCGCAAGCTGTCTCGAAATATGAAAGACAAGTGGTGGCAGGACAAAGCTAGACACATGCAATGGCTCACTGATACAAACCAGCTGGGAGAGTTCTACAGTGAGGTACGTAAGCTGATTGGTACAACCTACCATGCAAGGGTGCCTTTAAGGTCTCTAGACGGTAGTCACCTGTTGACGAGCAAGGAGGATGTACTAAAGCGCTGGGCTGAGCACTTCAATACTCTGCTGAATGTGGATCGATCAGCTGATCTACAAAGCATCAGTTTAATGCCTCAGCTCCCTTTTGCATTTGAGCTGGATGAGTCTCTATCGCATGACGAGGTTGCTACTGCCATCAGACAGCAACAAAACAAACGGGCGGTTGGCATTGACCTTATACCGGGAGAGCTGATAAAATACGGAGGAGACGAGTTGCACATATATGTGTGGGAACTATTTGTTCGCATGTGGGAGGAGGAGCGCGTTCCGGATACATTTAAAGTATCGCGCATAAGTGCTCTCTACAAGAACAAAGGTGACCGTTCGGACTGCAACTCATATCGCGGTATTTCGATTCTTACAGCCCCCGGAAAGGTCTTTGCGAGAGTTCTCTTAAACCGCCTAAAGAACTTGTCCGAAAGGATTCTGCCAGAAACCCAGTTTGGCTTCCGACCGGATCGAGGCACATGTGAAGCTATATTCTCTGTGCGTCAACTGCAAGAAAAGAGCAGAGAACAGGATCGTCAGCTGTACCTTTGCTTTGTTGACCTGGAGAAGGCTTTCGATAGCGTGCCTCGGGAAGCTCTATGGTTGGTGCTAGGTAAGCTCGGGTGCACAGAAAAGTTTGTGAGACTTCTCAGACTCCTGCATGATAACATGCAATGCTGCATTGCCGTAGACGGTGAACAGACAGACTTCTTCCCCGTTACCTGTGGGGTGAAGCAAGGATGCGTCTTAGCACCTACTCTGTTCGCCTTATACTTTGCGGTAGTAGTAAGAGAAGTCTTAGAAACTGTTTCTCAAGGAGTTCGCATCCGCTTCCGCACTGACGGCAGTCTTTTCAACTTGGCTAGACTTAAGGCTCGCACTAAAGTCTCATACGCCTTGATCACTGAGATCATGTATGCTGATGACTTGTGCTTCTTAGCAGAATCCCCAGACGGCCTGCAGCAGCTGATGTCCGCATTCCACCAAGCCTGTCGTAAGTTTGGCCTGAAGATCAGTGTCAATAAGACGGAGGTGATGTCCCTGGACATACACGGTCACGAGACACTGACTATAAAACTTGGTGAGGATGTCCTGAAGCAGGTGGATAAATTTCGCTATCTGGGGAACACTGTAACATCTAAGTGTGACCTTGATGCTGAGATCAATAGCAGAGTGGGTGCTGCAGCTGTGGCATTTGGTAAGCTATGTTCCAAGATCTTCTGCTCGCATGATCTTAAGCTAGCCACGAAAATATCTGTTTACATGGAAATCGTGCTGTCAAACCTCCTATATTCCTCTGAGACGTGGTGTGTATACCGCCGCCACATTCGTACTCTGGATCGCTTCCACCTTAAATGCCTTCGTACCATCATGAAGATCAGATGGTCCGACAAAGTGCGAAATACTGAAGTTTTGCGACGAGCCAATATTGGTGGCATTGAAGCTTATTTAATGCGTCGACAGCTTCGGTGGTGCGGTCATGTATCTCGTATGACGGAGGAGAGAGTGGCGAAGCGCATCTTCTATTCTGAACTGGTGGAGGGTAAGCGGAATCCCGGTGGTCCCCTCCTCCGGTACAAGGATGTCTAAAAGCGTCATATGAAGAGATGCAATATAGAGCCCTCTTGTTGGGAAAGTTTGGCAGCACAACGGCCAGAATGGCGCAGGATGGTAAACAGCCAAGTACGCGAGTTCGAGGCTCAGCGTAAAGCTGACCTTGATACCAAACGCGACCAGTTAAAGGCTCGCCCTCCTGCTGCCATAACATATCATTTTGAGAACGGCGTACTTACGTGTCCTCAATGTTCACGAAGTTTCGCCACGAAGATAGGCTACATAAGCCATCTTCGAGCACACCAGCGCCGCTTATAAGTTTAGGGGTCAAAGTGGTCGCCATGGCCGAAACCGGTCGGACCAATCATCATCATCATCAGTCTACACCTCTAATTACGATGACACTTATCGTTACAAAGTGTGCATGTCTTATTTTAATAATGATCAGTGTACATTGTGTTGGTGTTCAATAAATAAATAAATAAATATACTATAGAATTACTCCGTATCGTAAGCTTACAACTTGTATTATTTGCAAAGTGAATGAAAGTAATACTATATTGAATACAATTAAAGTGATGCGCGGGGGGAGTATCTAGGCGGGATAGTCATTTGAGATGCTTGACATTTTTATGAAGTCACTAGAGAGAGTTTATTCCAATACTTTACGAAAATACTTGTTATAAAAAGTTATATAAAATGATATTTGTGAGTTTAAATATATAAAAAAAATTGAATTAATTTTTCTATTTACTTTTAAAAGACGTTATTAATAATCTGTATTTTGAAATATATGAACCTTAATTTTTCAACATTTTCCATTGAAGGTATTCCTTCGATCTTGCTATAAATGTATTTGTGTATGTTGTGTCATGAAATCTTATTATAGATGTTCATTTATTTTCTTAACACGTAATTCTGACAAATATAAAAGAAAGAACGTTCAATTCAATATTTAAATGTATATAGAACAGGTTGTTGGAGTTACAATTTATGCGATTCAAAGAGAAATCAGTGCGCATTCAGTACTAGCTCGATGTAGATCTGCGTCAGGGTTGCTAACTTTGTAGACGGAAATCCCGAGATATAGAATATATTGATGGATGAAAACGATTATCATTTTATTAATAATATTGTTAAAATTTTATTATGTTTTTGTAGTGTACCACGATGCCCTATCTGGTGGTAGTAGATGGGCCATAATTTAGAATCAACGACGGAAAAAGATATATTCAGCCGGACACGACTTACTAGTTACGACTCTGTTCAGTATTTATTCAATAAACAATATAGTGGTGTATTTTAATTACTCTTTCATTTTTTAACATGAATGGATATTGAAGAACTTACCAAATATCATCCGTTATTTGGCCTCAAGTAGGCCTCTTTTGAAGCTCGATGTATTCTTTACATAGTCACTACCATCATTATTTAAATATACGTACATTGTTGTGAGCAGTTAGTCAACACAACAAAGTAATTCCAATTTCTGTTAAATTTACGGTGTTGAATTTCATGTTGGCAACCCTGACCGTTCCGTATTCTCATATCGTCAAAGTGAAGTGCACTCGCTCGGAAGACATTTGTATCTTACGACTATTTGTAACGTCTCTCGAATTGGCAGCCTGCGTTTATTTCATTAGAAAAAAGCTTTTCTAATTAATGTCATGTTTCTGATTACTTGAAAACGACACCGAAGCTCAATACCGTAGTTTTAAAGCTCAACGGAGGATTTTCAATACTTAAGTGGAAAAGCAGCACAGTAACAAGCTGAACAGGCATGAACAAAGGTGTTTGCTGTCATCTAGTTGTGGTTGCAGAAGGTGGAAATCGACTTTTATGGGTGTTGAGTAAAAACATCGTGAGAAAATCTGAACCTGAGAAATGTTTTTGTAGTAGTACTGTGTGTGAGAAAACACACTGTGGACAACAACAAACTGTGGATTCTCAGCGTTTAAAATCGCCAATAAGTCGACGGTTGGTGAGGTGATTATGTCCATACCTTCATTCAGGAATAGGTTCTGCAGTGGGTGTCTTACAGGCTGATGATGATGTACATATTCTATATTGTCGTACATTCTATTACGTATCACACAGGACCCACCCACTTACCCAATTTGCTCAGATTTTTTTTCGGTGTAGACATTGCATATTAAATTTGTTACAATGTAAGATTCTGAACAGTAACAATAAAAACTCGTGGGCAATCTCTTCAATTTATGCTCCTTTTTCTATTTATAGGCTTTGTAATATTTTTTATTATTTATACATCTTTAGTCTCTTATCTAAATTTTTATTTGAGTGTGAGGGTAATATTAACAGTATTAGCCCGGAAGTATTATTGGTACGGTTAGTGTGGCGGTAACTACGGCCCCGGGGAGCGAGGACGCTTATTATTTCTGTTTAATCGCTACAATAATAACAATGCTTTCGATGCCAAGCTTTATTACGAAACA
The DNA here is from genome assembly GCA_014332785.1 of Antheraea mylitta. NCBI lineage: Eukaryota > Metazoa > Arthropoda > Insecta > Lepidoptera > Saturniidae > Antheraea > Antheraea mylitta. Next base: position 944,604 of record JACEII010000116.1, read on the forward strand.
AACAATGAAATAACAAAACATGGCCGCTATAGCAAAATACCTAAATAGAAAGGCTGGCTGAGAACAGTGACCACAGTCCTTATAACAACAATATAATGGTTTCAGCGCACATTTGCGGTTGATTTTGTTGATTTGCGGGCATTTACTCATAAAATTTAATAATGTGCACTTTGAATTACAAATGTACGTATTTGGAGTTTTCAAGTAAGATTATTTTCGGTTATTAAAGATCTTTACAGTTGTAAGTTTATGCTGTAGTCTTTAAAAGAAAATCCAGTTCACTAAATTCAGAATAACAGTTGACGTAATCTATTATTTTTTTAACCGACTTGAAAACTTTCCGTGTGGTTCCATTTCATCTATTCCATTGGTCCAGTTTTGACAACGGCATCCAGTGCAAATCCATATAAGTTTTAAATTTTCATTTAGTATGTACACGACATATAACTGAATAACGAAAAATAACTCAATATCACACCAACCGGTGAGAGCCATGAGAACATGAGTTCTGATTATGGGATCCGTGACAAAGTAACGGAACTCTTCAATTTTAGGAGCCTATGCGCTTATGTTCGTTGCTGTATTGCAACATGACGCAAGCATTCTAATTCCATTACTTGAGGTGTATTATATGTGAAGCGATGGTAACCGAGTTGGTAGTAGAAACTTTTGCGGAATATATGAAGTTGCGTTTGCACCCGCACCTAACACGATACAGTGAGTCATCCACATCACTTGTACACACATGAGGACACCTCACATATGTGTACAGTGCACATATGGTGAAAAGGGCTTATTTTTCCTTATCGAACTGAATCGAGTAGTTACGATCAATTCGTTCAGTATGGTCAGTTCGTTTCATATCCGATATAAATGTAAGCGTTTGTGAATCCTGCAATCTTAATTGTATGATTATAGTCTATTAAACTCAAAAATATATATGTACTGGAGGGTCAGAGGAACTTTGTTCAGGCCGGATAATAAAAAAAAATTGACAAATTCCTCTTGAATCGCTTTATGTACTGTAGTTTTTTGAGTTTATCGTGAACAGACAGACAGACAAACGCGGTATAGGCGAATTTGTTTTATACTATGTAATGATATTACGTTGAAAAATAATTTTATTATAAACAAAAACAATTTTATCAGTTCGCTGTTGTCTCTACGCTCTACAATTAGTAAATCATTCCGTTTGGTGATTTCAACAAATAGATTTTAGATTGCCAATTTCATTTTGCACTGTTTCAAAGTTAATTAACGGCCCTGATGAAATCATAATTAGATGTTTATAAATTAGTTCTGTTTGTTTCACGAAACATGATTTGATTGTTTGAATTCACTGGGTTTTCAATTTCACCCGTTGACATTTAGATATTAATTTGTTGTTACTATTCTTTGACTTGTTAGAGAATAAGAGGTGCTTAAATGGACCAGACCATCTCTTTCTTCTTGGCTGTTAGTCCCACATGGTGGTGGGGTCAGCCTATAAATGGACCAAACCATATTTGTTTAAAAAGATTTAATTTGGTATCTACACTTTGTGAGAGTACACCGTGCGCTAGGAACCGATAAATCGTGTCGCTGTCGGACAGTCTAAGCTCGTAGTCAAAGTCTACGCGTCCAGGTCTCGGCGAACGAGTTAAAAAGCTCCTTTAAGAGTACGCTAACAGGCAATCGAAGTTGAGTCCTCTCTTAACAGTTTAATAGCGGACGCGCGCTAAATTGAAAAGTTAACGTTCGTTTAGAACAATACTTCGTCAGAGCCGCACCTCCCCGCGACCGACGTCCGCGCCTCTCCCTTACTCACTGATTATTATAACTTGGTAGCTTTATATAGATTTAAAGACAGTATTATAAACTCGGGATAAAATAACACACAGTATATCAGTATATCTGTCGCCTTTGCTTCAGCTTTCACTGTCCCTCGTTCGACCAGCCATCACATTTCATTACTACCAACGCATATTAACTATTATATTTTCAATTAAGCCTGTATATAAAATTATACCTTTTTTATTTTCCGTGATATTGTTTTTGAAAACAACAGTGTTATAATACATAGACATACACAGTATTTTTAAGTAGGAATAAGATATAATATATTAATTTACATGTGTACAAAAGATCGGATAAACATAATATAAGGAATAATATATGTAAAAAAATATAATGAAACAAGGTTTTTGTATTGTATTCACATAGGTATAGCTATTACTGGTTTCAGCATGAATGGATCGGGTCGCTCGGGGTAGCACCACCTTCTTACAGAAAACCGACGTGAAGTAACAATGCTTGCATTGTTGTATTTTGTTCGGTCAGTGAGAGCGCTGGAGGACCAACTTCCCTCCCTTTCCCCCCAACCCTTGTGTTTTGTGTGTCTATGAACGGCGGTGATCAGTTAACACAATGACAAAAAATAAATACACACACTAAATCATATCACAGTGCGATGTAGATTTATTCCACCAGAAAATTATTCAGATTCAATATTATTGGCTTCCACTCGAGTCTCGTGTCGTTAACTTATATTTCTGGATATAATTTTCTATGTGCTTCACTCTTTAAGTTATTAAAGACGTGAACTTCTCGCGTTCCGGCGGATGAGTTTAATGTGTAATTAAATGTTATGAAAATGTATGCCCTTATAGAAGGCACTGTGGAGCTGAGAAGGCACATTCACAGTAGATCTACTCGTAGATTCCTGCCCGACTAAATTAATAAGTTTTGAGAAGTAAGGGTAATTGCGCTATTTCTTAAAAGAACTTTAGGTGCCATGTCAATGTGATTTTGGTGGAAAAAGGCTATTATAGGATGAATCAATATGTGAACGATGGTGATGTCTGGAATTGACATCTCTCTGTACATACACTAAAAATGATTGTAACGTGTAATGTATTTTAAAATGTTTGTTAAAAAGATAAATCCGATAGAGTTTTTTAATGGTTTTTCTCAATAAGTTTTTGCCCAAACAGTTGGTCGTTTTTACGTTAATAAGTGCCTGCTCAGAGCCTAAACTGAATAAAATAATTTTAATTTTGATATTAATAAATCGTAGAAAAGCTACGTCGCTTATAAAGGTGATGGCTGCGACATGAAAATTCTATGCTTTAACTACAATACCACGATAAGTTAGTAATTTTGAAATGCATTTACATTTTACATCAAGCATCTCGGAATTATGAGGCGAGACGAGGTTGTTGGTACCGGTCACGGGTACGGATAGTTTTACTTGATTCAGTACACGAGATTGCATTCAGACACACTCAGTGATGCTTACTGTCAGCGTTGTCACTGCTGATTATTACGAGCAGCTACGTTTATTTTATATCAAACAAATGAAAAACTCATTTCTTAAGCCACTTATGAAATGCACTAAAAAATCTCGTATTAAAAATTAGATTGACTCAAATTAACTACTCTAATGATAAATAATGTACATAATATTAATACGTGAAGCTAAAACTTTGTACCCCTTTTAAAGCAAATTGCGTGAACCGATGAACGTGAAATTTTACATAGTTAAAATTTATATGGGGAGAAGTATAAAAACATATTTTTTTTTTTTAGTATAAAATATATTACAAGCATATTATGTACATTAATTAAAATATATATTACTCACACTACTGCTTGAACTTTACACTTCATATACACACATGTAAATAAAAAAGACGTTTGTCACAGTATGTCATTTTACCCTAACGTTCCAATTATCTTTTCAAGATTTTAACATAACTGACATTACATGCCTTACACGCCCTTTGAAATCAACTGGTATAATATATAAATTCATAATATACATTAATAATCAATTGAAAAATAATTTATCTTTAATAAATCTATGGAACCACTGAAATGATAAATATTCTCTTTGGTTTTCTTGGATGTTAATATTTTTAGATGATAGGACGGCTTTCACTTTATGTCACTTTGCTTCATGTTGTCATATAAAGAAAGCAATATTAACAAAGTCTATATTTTAATGTTTAGTATTATTTTATGGTGAACTCACTTCAAATGATGATAAATAATGAGCCAAAAAATGCTTTGTAAAATCACAATAAGAAACTTTGTTTGCTCATGAAAGTTTAGATCTCCGCGTTTATAATAATGCAGTTCAACCTGATTTAGCAACTATATTTACTGTTATATATTTATATAGTTGATGATGAATTCTGAACAAAAACGAATTCATTTGGATCGATTGGATCGATCGATTCATCGATTGGATTGTACTGTGCTTACCATCAGGCATAGTACAGTCACTTTGCCGTGCTACAATAAAAAAAAAATTAAATGCGTATCTAATAATTTCACATGACGTGTTTGTCTAAAATGTATTTAATAAGACAGTTTGATGTTGTTCTGTTGTTTCCTTCTGGAACGGAAGATGTTTATTACTATTTGTTAATTTTGTTACTGGTTAATTATGTCAACAGCATTACTAAACACTCTCTTTTCTAAGCGGATGTAATAACTATTAATATGTTTCAGGCGGTTAACTATTAATGTGAAATAAACTGTGTATTTAGGTTAACAATTTGATGACACCCGTCAACAACATATGTACACATACCTACGCATATGCACTATGCTTAGATTGTATTTGTCATAATGACAGAATACTTATTTGTCAACACTGCGGTGAATTTCACAAAGAAAGGTGTTTCATTCAAGTACGAATTTCGCTGCTTGCTGAGAAAACATTTGATGGCTTTCAGCTTAGATAGCCATTGCAGAAACACCGTAATATATTCTTTTATTGCTAGCAACCAATCTAATAGAAGATTATTACTGCAATTATCGAGTAAGTTATGATATTATAATGATCACAAGAAATGATCATTTAAATTTAATAGTGGTAGAGCCAAGCTGAAGCTATTATTGTTTTCAGCACGAATGGGTCGGCTCGTCCGGGGAAGCACCACCCTCCCACAGAAAACCGACGTGAAGTAACAGTGCCTGCATTGTTGCGTTTCGTTCGGTCAGTGACAGAGCTGGAGACCCACCTACCCTCCCCTTCCCCTTCCTCCATCCCTTCCTGTCCCGCCCTCCTCCCAAACACAGGCTGGCAACGCACTTGTGACTCCTCTGGTGTTGCAAGTGTCTATGGACGGTGGTGATCACCTAACATCAGGTGACCCATCTGTTCGTTTGCCTCTTATGACATGAAAACTAACAAGGTGGTGGATCTCTTGTTAAAACTCTATAAGAAATTTTTGTGGCAAGTCAGAATTCATGCCTCGTGGTACTATTTCCCATCCGCTTCATTTGTGTACGGTAACTAAACTATATTAGGTACAGCAATATTACAAAATATATACTCAAATAACACATGATTATAAATAAAATATAAAAAATCATGCCATTCCAAGATCACGCCAAAAACTCTTACCGTGATATTCTTGGTATATAGTATTATATTCCGAAGAATGGCGTTAATAACACGTACTAGGGCGCTAACGTTTTTTTACCTTGATCTACAGCAACAGCATGTTGGATTTTAGTTCTATTTAAAATTGATTTTAAATGTACATGATAAACAGGGTCGTTTATCATAACAAAAAAAAAATGATATCTAAAGTCGTATATCTTTTGTATCCATGATCTGATAAGGTAATGGATCATAAGCCCCCATTAGGTCGAGGTATTAAGCTATGAAAGTGATTCATAATAGTTATGTGGTTCGTAACTGCTAGTATATCGTATTATTCAAAGTATATGACGTCTTAACCGATAAATGGGGCATTATCCCTCGGGCTTCAGCGAGCTCCGGTTATAAATTTCATATTATTGGTCATTTGAATTAATCAACTGCGGTTTCGACACTATCACGTTATATACAGAATCGATATTGTTATTATTTATTTATTTATTTATTTATTTATTACTTCCTTGACACATCAACGACGCTCTCACAAATTATTGCTTAAATCTAATAACCCACAAGTTCAGGACAGTGTGAAGCATCTTTACAGATGTGCACATATTGAGCCATTGTTGTATTTCAGCACTATCTCAGTAAAATAATTTGATTGTAAATTTTAATCTAACATGTAATCAAGATGCATATAGTTTAAACAAGTCTGAGCGATATTTACTGAATGAGCAATTAAAGATGTCAATATCATTGTTATTGATGTCATTATACAGCTGTTTCATGCGATTGAGAGGCGAACAGATGTTAGTTCGTAAAAACGTTTTGGAAAAAACAGTCTGAATAGGGTATCGTGGAATTTTTCTAGGAACATTTAAGTTTAGTTCATTTAATACGTCCGGGACCTCAATAACTCCATTAGCAATCTTATACAGTAAAAGGAGATCCAATATCTTTCGACGATTTTCTAACGATATTAGTTTAAAGTGTTTTAATCGAGTATTGTAGTTTGCACGATAAGGACAACTCTGGTCTCGGCGCGCAAGAAATTTAGTAAAATTACGTTGAATACGCTCTATACGATGAACATGAATATTATAATATGGGTTCCAAATGTTTGATGCGTATTCTAGAACACTTCGTACCAAAGTTTTATAAAGATGTATTATTGTTTTAATATTATGGAAATCTTTACACATACGTTTAATGAATCCACACATTTTCCAGGCTTTAGATATTGTCGTATTTATATGTTCAGTAAATTGTAGCTTGCTATCAATCTGTATTCCTAAATCTCTAGTACTTTTTGTCGTCTGTAAAATGTCGGTACCTATTGAGTAACTGGAAGGAATAACATTTATATTTTTTGTAAATCGAATGTGTACACACTTCATTGCATTAAGTTCCATTTTGTTGTCGGTGCACCAGGTTTCAAGAGATTTCAAATCGCTTTGAAGTAAAAGTGAATCATCTAAATTTTTTATTACTCTATATAACTTCAAATCATCTGCAAAAAGTAAGCATTTGGTGTATTTTGTATAACTCAATATATCGTTTATGAATATTAAAAATAGGAGCGGTCCTAAATGAGAGCCTTGTGGAACTCCTGATGACGCAGAAAAAGGACTAGAAGTATATCCGTGAACCGTAACCCTTTGCACCCGATGCTCTAAATAGGATTGTAACCAGACTAAAATAGGACCGTGAATACCAAACTGTTTTAGTTTTAAAATAAGTATATTGTGGTTAACTTTGTCAAACGCACTACTGAAATCCGTGTATACTGTATCAACTTGGAACCGAGCATCGACTAGTTTCGATATGTCATTCACATAATCAAGTAGATTCGTCACAGTAGATTTGTTTTTACTAAACCCATGTTGATTACTACTTATCATGTTTTTAGAGTATGATGCTAATGATGACAGCACAACACTTTCAAATATTTTAGAAAATATATTTAGAATTGATACAGGTCGATAGTTGTTGATGATACTTTTGTCACCTTTTTTAAAAATCGGAACCACATTAGCTTCTTTCCATGAAGTTGGAAAAATTTTTGTATTAAGAGATAAATTAAATATGATTTTTAAGGGTAACGTCAAAAATTTGGAGGTTTTTTTGATGAAAAGTGGAGGAATGCCATCAGGTCCTGCCCCTTTACTAGCGTCAATTTTTTTCATAGCTTTTAGTATACATCCCTCACTTATTAAAATGTTACTGAATGAATTTTGCGGGAAAATTGTGGTCTTGGTTGACGTATGATTAAAAGCGATTGTCATTTAGGTTCGGAATTAATTTGTATCTTTGGGGTTAGCTAAGAGATACTTTAATTTAATGGCTTTTATCACTACATATTATAAAAAGAAATCTTCTGGCACGTCTGTCTGTCTGGTCGCGAACTACTAACAGTGTAACGGCAGTATAACGTCCGCAGGGCCCGCTACTGTTATATAGCTAAATAAAATACTGTGCATTTTATACATGTGCATACTAAAACAAAACAAATCATAGAATTCGTTTTCGTGAAAATATGTAAATAATTAGCTTTCGGTCGCTGCTTCAATCGCGTTAATGTTGATTTTGAAAATAATATCTACACACAGTCCCAAATTATTTACTGATAATGTTGCTTTTTACATATGCTAGAATTAAAATAATTGGTTTTTGGGTAAAATGTTAAATAAAAATGAGTAAAAGTTTAACAAAAGGAAACAAACAAAAACCCAAACATTTTCTCTCTATGACAGTAGTTTATATAATGTATTTTACATTGCGTATTTCACTATAGTATCCTATATTTAAAAAGCATCGTTTTGTTTCCTGTCGTTATCATGCTTATATATGACTAGCTGACCCGTGCAACTTCGTTTGCACCAAATTGGTTATCACGCGAAAAAATTGTTTCTTTTTTTTATCGTAGCACGGCAAAATGCCTGCACTATGCCTGATGGTAAGCACAGTACAATCCAAAAACAATAGCGACCACCGAGTGACACACTATCCATCGCTGGTCGCCACTATCATGCCGGCCTACAAAAAGCTGGATATGCACAGGCTGATCTCGAAACGCGACGCGCAGAAGCGAATCACTATTACCGATTTTTTCGTCATGTACATGGTGGTTGTGACCCAGTCAGGCTGTAAAGCCCTACCACCCCGCAAATAAAACTGATACCCGATTGCAGCCACAACTACCGTTTCCAATTGTTAATCCAAACTATCCACGGATTCACTTAAACATATACCCAGATTACATGTATTTATTTTTTAAATAAACCTAGTACCCATTCGTAGCGTCATCTACCAGGATCAATTAAAATAAAAACTAACCTACATAAAACTGAATAAACATCTCTACCACTTACTTTATCATAACTATCTTCGACTTGTATTAAAACCTTTTTATACTCCATTGTATTAAAGAAAAATATATGAACACCATATCGAAGCGTCAAACATCCCGCCGAAAACGTCAAATGTCACTTGCTTGAAACTATTGTCTAAGAGTTATAAACTGTTTCAAAAACGTATTTGAAATATATTTCCAATATATTTTTATAAATAATCTCTGTACCACTCACAACATAGTACCTATCACCTTCAAACCAAGCCAGTTTTATACATCAGGTTCAATCCCTCGGTAAGGATCCCTTGAGTGCGTTGCTTGCGCGATACGGTGACACACAAATATACATCACTGCTACAACACTACACGATCACCCCCACACACGTGAAACACATGAAACACTGAATGATGATGAATGAAACACATGAAAGTGGAAGGGTTTACTTTTTTCCTTATCGAACTAAAAAACTCTCAATTTTCCGATAATAAATATATGCAGGAGTTGTTGAGGCGTGTATGCTTGGTATACATATACGTTTCAACAACTCATACATATATGAATAGTTAGCTAGATTAGTTAAGATAGGTCGCGATTTTGCATGCAACAGGCAACAGCCAAGCCGAGGTGTGCCGTGTACCCTTGAACTGGTTGCCTAAATAAAATCGGCTGAGTGCCTTAAGCGCTCGTCTTAGTAGTCCGGTAACTTATATACGTATATAAGTTATTGAAACATGCATGTGTACCAAGCATGCGTGCCTCAACAACTTCTATATGTATTTTGTGTAGGAAAAAATCCTCTAAACTATGTAGGATAGGATAACGAAAAATAAGGGTAGAACTCTTGTGTCACTGTATCACGTGAGCAGCGTACTCAAGGGCTCCACGCCCAGGGAACAGATCTAGGCTTGAGCCGTTGCCGAGAAGGGCCTAATTTGGTGTACGGGAGCGAAATTTAGTCCCAGACCACGGCGGCGTGATCTGCGGTTATGCGGGCGTGGGTGAGAACACGCTCTGTTTGAAGAGACAGGCTGGTACTGATCGTTCGCTGACGTGATTGAATCAGGAGGGTCGGTAAAAATGTGTCGCGGTCGTCTTCTATACTGCGCAGCGTTGGGTACAGGTTCATCGTTCGCGGCGGATACCACTAACGGGCTGGGATGATTCGCGGCTTTTTCGAAATAACTACCTGTAAGTGATTTTATATACGCTCAGACAGAAAGCATCTCCAGGTCCTGTGGAGATCCTTATTCCGGACGTACCATGGGGCACCGGTGATTTTACGTAGGGCTCAGTTCTGGAGAACCTGCAACTTTTGAATACGATTTTGCGCATGTGCAAAGACCGAACAACTGTACGTCATAATCGGACGGATGCAAGTTTTGTATAAAGTGAGTTTGTCTGGGGGATATTTTACTCTTATGACAAAGCAAATGATAGAAACGACCTAAGACCATACGGCTTTGTTTCGCACTCTTTCTGTGTGTGAATCGAAATTTAAGTGTTTATCTAAAGTAACACCAGATATTTCACCTCGCCGGCCCAAGGTATTTCGGCTTTGTATAGCCTGATGGTCGACGACGCATATATTTGAGATGGCGTCAATCCCAAGTCATACGTTTACGTTTATCGTTGTATATGGTGGTCAATAATGTTTAATAAAATGAAATTGGTTCTTTGCTATGAAAAAAAATAATTGATTTGAAATTTATTATTGGAACGAAGTTCCTTATGGCAGGCTTGGAGGAGATAGAGATTTTGCTGCGCGACCGAACTGAAAAAAATGTGATAGTAAAACTGTAACGAAAAGTGCATGGAATAAAACAGTTAAATGAGACGTGCGCAGGCGCGACAGTCGTATACATAAGCGATTAGTGTATAATATCTTTTTCTTTCTCCTTTTTTGTAATTATTTCTATTTCTATGTAATTTTATGTTGTCAAACAAAAATAAAGAGACATATTTTGTTATTTTAATTGATAATTTGAATTACGATTACATAAAATTGAGTACGATTTTTTTTTTCCAAATAGTGTCGATTCTACATTAGCCGAAAGAACTTCGTTCCTACCTGGTGTCCCACGACACCACATTCTTTTTTTTATTTATAAAATATATCAGCGGGTATATATATGATTGTTTATAAAAAATGTGTCTGAATGTTTAATTGCGTTTAAAAGTTACTGAAAAAAATGTTCCTAAACTTATTATTGATTAATCATAAATCAAAATGCCTATTAAAAATACAACGTTAACCCGCTACCAAGTGTCTTAAATTCTGTCTATTGATATATTGATAATTTCTGTAGGTGGTAGAGCCACGCTGAAGCTATTACTGGTTTCAGCATGAATGGGTCGGCTCGTTCGGGCTAATACTGCCAGAATACTTACAGAAAACCGACGTCAAATAACAGTGCTTGCATTGTAATGTTTCGTTCGGTCAGTGAGAGTGCCGGAGGTTCCCTTACACTCTCCCATATACAGGTTGGAAACGCACTTACAAATCCCCTGATGTTGCTAGTGTCTATAGACGGTGGTGGTCACTAAACATCACGTGACCCACCTGTTCGTTTGCCTCTTATGATATAAAAAAATATATATTGATGTATTAAAGAACCAGGTATACTAAAATTCTTGTTCTTTTAACGTTGCCGGCTCTTGTACTAAGGTGTCGCAAAAAAGTCTAGTTACGTTAACTGCAAATTTTTGTTTTTCGTTATTCTGGAGAACTCATTGCGTTTTATGGGACAAAGAGTATCCTGGATGTAGTCTTCTAATATTAGTTATCACCGTGTCAAATTTCGTTAAAATTGGTTCAGTACTTTCAGAGTAATTCGGGTTTATATTCTAGACTTTAATCCCTTATCCTGGAGAACCCTTTGCGTTTTATGAGACAAAAAGTATATTTGATGTAATCTCGTAATATTAGTTATCACTATGTCAAGTTTCATCAAGATTGGTTCAGTACTTTCAGAGTGATGCGTGTGCATAGGGACAGACAGACAGACAGACAGACAGACAGACAGACAGACAGACAGACAGACAGACAAAAATTGTAAAAAGATTATTTTTGGCTTCTATATCGATAACATAGTCTACCCTGATTAAAATTTTCAAAAAATATTTAATGTACAGATTTCGACTTGTTACAGTTTTATTATAGTATATAGATATAGATTAATTTATGAAATAATTTTTTTTTTTTTTTTTTTTATTGAAGCTCGACAAAGTGACTGCACTATACCTGATGGTAAGTACAGTACAATCCAAAAACAGTGCCGACCACCGAGAGACAGATTATCCATCGTCGGTCGCCGCTGTCATGCCGGCCATAATGACGAAAGTCACCTGGTACTGGATATGCACAGGCTGATCCCGAAACGCGACGCGCAAAAGCGAGTCACTATGACGGGCTTTTTCGCCATGTACATGGTGGTTGCGACCCAGTTGGGCTGTTAAACCCTACCACCCCGCTATCGCCATTGCCTCGTTCGTTGATCAGCAGGGTGCACCACGTGCAGGTGAGGTTGGCTTGGGTGTCTCAAGTCTTAAGATGTTACTCGACACCCCTTACACCCCAAATTAAGTTATAACCTTATATTTCATTGGAAATATTCTCAGAAGCGTCGCGCCTTGTCAATCAAACAAAAAAGCAAACATGCAATATTTGTGTGAGATTATTGAATAATGTTTGAGGTTATGTTTTTAGCGTCGCGTTGGTTTAATAATAAAATGAATAATCAAAATCTTAAACAAACACACTTTATTCAATAGACCCTAAGAAGAGATTCCTGAACATATTGTTAGTTATACTTGTAGACTTATAAACCCGCAGACATTCAAAATGATTAAGAAAATATTTATTACAGAAGATAAAATTTTGTGGACGTTTTATTTCACGCTTTAAATAATGTATTACATAATCAATCGTTTCTACCTCAATTGGCATAATAGTAATTATTCTAATAGATTTTTAGCTTATGGTCTAATTTTATGAAATCGCTAGCTTTTTCTGCGATCATAATAGTGGCTGCGTTTATATTAGCGCGGACGATGCGCGGGATCACGCTCGCGTCGACAACGCGTAACCCTAGCACATTGCGCACGCGGAGCCGAGAGTCCACTACACTCCCCATCGCACACGTACCCACGTAATGATATATATTACCCATTATACAAAGAGCGTAGCATCTCCAGTACTCTCTACTTCCTAGCTCTAAACCTCTACATCTCTCTCTTGCTAGATCAACCAGTTCAACCTCATCATTTGTAAACGCAGTAGTATTCAAAACTTTTATAAAATTCATTAAATAATCTACAATTCTAACCAAATCAACATCTTTGGAGAAATACTTGGGGTAAATCAGTGGGTAATCTTTAGGATTACTGCTACGTAACAGAATTTCACCTCGTGATTTTGGATCGAGAACGCTAACTTCTACATAAATTATACGTCTATATTTTGTGTCTTTATAGAGTATTTGACATATGTCGTTTTGAAAGTTATAGCTCGAGGTACAGCGCTGCAGAGCAGACTTCGGGTCGTCAATGATAAAGCTTACAGCTTGATAATCAGGGTATGTTTGTGATTTGTTAAGAGTCACGTAGCCTATGAAAGACGGACCGCGTTTGTGTGGGTTCATTGGTGCCGCTTTCATACACATTTTCTTTGTCCTTAAGAACATGATGATTGTGGGATGATCATGAAAGTTTTTTCCAACGGGCAAGTCGGCAAGCATTTTTATATTCAAGTCCTGTAAATGTTCCTTGGGACCGATCCCCGATAGCATGAGTAGTTGAGCAGAGTTTATAGTTCCTGCTGACAGAATCACCTCTTTCTCAGATTGAAATATTAAGCTTTTGCCATCTTTAGTAAATACTTTTACGCCAGTGGCTCTCTTGTCTTTGTTAAATAATATCTTTGTGGCTAGGGTTTCTTTTAATAAGTAAAGATTGGGACGGTCTTTGATTGGAGTTAAAAAGGAGTAAGAACTGCTCTGTCTGTACCCTTTATATATATTGACCATAGGTTGTGTAAAACCAAGGGTATCGTTGCCGTTTACATCTAGAACCAGGCGATAGCCGAGTTCTTTGAAACCTCTTAAATATATTTTGCTAACTTGGTATAATTCCCTCGTTACTCCTAAGTAGCCATTGGTGCCGTGGAAACTTGACGTGGAGGATTTTGAAACGGGAAGATCATCTAGGTTTTCGCTTTTAATGAAATACGGGAGGACTTTCAAGTAGGACCAAGTCGAGTCATTAACTATATCAGCCCAAGTATCAAAGTCATGCGGACTTCCTCGTGTATATGTCATCGCGTTGGAGGAACTGCTACCTCCTAACATCTTGCCTCTGCTTAATGTAATCGTGTTGCACTTTTGACACTGGTAGGTGAGGTTGTTGCCTTGTGAAGTGTAATTCCAGTCCACGTATGAGTTTTTCAAATAAATAGCGAGGTTTGGTGTCTGAAAATATAATTGTGTTTGTAATCTCTCAATACTTTAAATAAATACTTAAAAAAAGTTCGTATTTGAACCTTTTTTATTAATATCAGGGCTAAGAGACAAACGCATTAATATGAAACGGTCCTGGTACATTCTTCAATGACTTTTGTACCGTAGCGTGGTTATTTGTGTTTTTTTTTTCGAAATGTCTATGCTATTGACCCGGCAAGGTCTTAACAGCTTCACCGGACTACTAAGGCGAGCACTTAAGGCACTCAGCCGATTTTATTTTGGCAACTAGCTCAAGGGTTCACGGCACACCTCGGCTTGGCTGTTGCCTGTTGCATGCAAAATCGCGACCTATCTTAGCTAACCAAGCTAACTATTCATATATGTATGAGTGGTTGAAACGTATATGTGTACCAAGCATACACGCCTCAACAACTCCTCCATATATTTATTATCGGAAGATTGAGAGTTTTTCAGTTCGACAAGGGAAAAAGTAAACCCTTCCACTTTCATGTGTAAGCGTGTAGGCGTGCACGTGTGTGGGGGTGATCGTGTAGTGTTGTAGCAGTGATGTATATTTGTGTGTCACTGTATCGCGCAAGCAACGCACTCAAGGGCTCCCTACCGAGGGATCGAAACTAGGCTTGAGCCGCTGCCGTGGGAGGCCTAATCGGGTGTTATTTGTTTTTAAGCTCTTATATTTTATCTGTATTAAAAAACGTATGGAATTATGAATTGGATATCTATTTATATCTAAATATATTCTTGTAAGTACAACTACTCTAAATGGCCACCAGTGGTCTTGTGGTGTAAAATTAATAAATACTTTATAACGTTAACTATTTCTATATAACCGTGCTAAATGTGTATGTGTGTGTATTCAATAATAATAACATTATTCTACATTGATTATGATATTGATGTTGAAAGCAATATTATATTTCATTATTATCTATTAATATGATTGTTCTTGTGGCGGTGAAGAAAAATTTTATAGGTGCCGTCTTCACCTTTTCAAACTCGCACCTCCCGCCGCTGGTTGGCTGCTCATCCACACACCTTAAAAGCCAGCAAAATCGCGACTACCGTGAGGTTCTCTCGAATCTTCCTCATGCGTACGCTGACGTTGTGGAATGGGTTGCCCGGCACGGTTTTTCCTCAGGACTATGATATGGGGCTCTTCAAGAAGGGACTGAAACGCGCTCTTCAAGGTCAGCAACACAACAGCGATGCCCTCGGTGTTGCAGTTGTTCATAGGCGACGGTAACCACTTACCATCAGGTGGGCCGTCAGCCTGTTTGCTGCCTTTATGGCATAAAAAAAAAAGATGTTTTAACTTCAACCGTGCGTATAGATTACATGCACGTTATTTTTATTGTAAATGGATATGGAATGACACATTGTACATTTTATATTATCGAGCGAAAACAAAACAAAGATTATTGCCCTATAACAAAGGAGGTTATATTAAAAATGAAATTTGATTTTATGTTGACTGAATACTGTTACATACAAGTGTACCAGGAGCATAGAGCATCATGGAGCGATCCTCGATCAATATTTTGTACGCATTAGAAATTGTATCAAACAGAATAATGATTAATTAATATTAAATACATTGTCTGAGTGTAAATGACTTTCACCACAGCTTTCTATCACATACTATTAAACTAGAAAGGATTAAAAGAAGATAATGGGAAATAAATTACTAGTGATTCGATTGGTTGATCCGGTCCTGCTTCAATAAGAAGTACTCGGGTGTTCTCGTCTTCAGTTAGTCTGTTGGCGACGACACAACCCGCGGAGCCCGCGCCGACTACTATAAAATCAAATGATGCTCCATCTGTCCGGTATAAACAACCACATTCATGTATTACGTTAGAGAAAGCAATTGAAACAATTACTGTTTTCTAAAATCTCAGCTTTCAAACACCATCACACCATTGCATACATCACCATAAGAAAGGTTCAAGAAAACCTCACGGTTGTTAGCTTTTAAAATGTATAGGCGAGCAGCCAGCCAGCGATGGGAGGTGCGAGTTTGAAATGGTGAAGAGGGCACGATGTAAGAGAGTTCCTCAGAATGCTCAATGTTCTAAAGCTTCTAAACTAATATAAAAAATAAATTTATACAGGAATAAACACACACAGATACAGAAAGTAAACAAGTTTAATGTTATATGAGTATATTTTCTTTTCACATAGAAACTAGCTTGATAAAAGGCTACGACATCGTGGAAGAGACCGAAATGCGCATGTTTCATTCGATTATTTATCCTAATACTACCTTAATATCATTTTGTGTATGTAGATTTTCTTCTAAAATTTTAGTAATTGATTTTATAAATGTTATTGGATGAGAAGACATTGTACATCTTTACGTAGATCGAATGTGACTCAATATGTTTCAGGTTCCAGAGGTAAACTAGCTTCGTGTGTTTATATAATATAATAGTTTTATTACACTTTACAAATGTATTATTTGTAAAAAAAACTGACCGTTTATGTGCGCTTGTGGCGGCCACAGGTATGCTGTGAGCTGCAGGCAGGTGGCTAGATACCGGAACGAGCGCTGAACTCGCATTAGACTTTTCAATGCCGACATCACAGCTCTTAAAACCATGGCTTAATTGTATTTATATGGAAAAAAAATGTCAATTAATTCTCAGAGGAAGAGAAAACGGCAAAACAATTTGAATTTATTTGAATAAATTTCGTGACAACAAACTTGTTGTATTGTAACTCAAAGGAAACAAACAATTAATACATTTTATATTATTTACATTATATTTATATTATTTATATTATATTACCTCTAAATTAAGTTAGCAAATGTAAAAGTCGCCAAATACGAGTATGTGAGTAGAGTCACATACGAGTAAGCGAGCCAAAACACGTTACGTATGCAAATCCTATCACAAGAACATGGGTCATTGTAAAGATCTGTATAAATTTAATCTAACACAGAATGTTTCAAATAACAGTATAACGTGGAAATATTTAAAAATCCTAGTATTAGTGATTACAAAAGAAAAGAAGAATAAAATAGAAGAATTATGTGTGATAGTAATACGAAAAGAAATGCACAACTTATACATTCACCACTCAAACGGTAAACCTGATGTGTAGAGAATTAACAAAATCATAGATTATAACTACATACTTATGTGAATAATCACTCATAAAGCTTAGCTCGTTTCTTTAAAAAAAACATTTTTAAATTAAAATAAATGTTAGGTTTACCTCAGAAAATTAGCATTTTTCATTAAAAAATATACCTCTCTTATAATCATAATAATAACTTTTCTTTATTAAAAGAAACTGTTAGGTTTGCCTCACAAAATTAGCATTTTATTGCCAAAAAAATATATTTTATGCTATCACTCGAATTATAATTGGGGTTAGACGTATTTTTCGAAGCAGCAGATTTCCATCTTGAGCTATTTTTGTTTTGACAGCGCCTAAAATCATAGATAAAAAAGTGCTATGAACGAAATCCAGCTAGATACATTTATCGTCCCAGAAACCACCTACATACTAAGTTTCACGGAAATAGCTGACGCCGTTTCCGAGATCTAGAAGATATAAGAATAACAACATAAAAATATGCAAGAATTACTCGTTTAAAGGAATATATTAGATAGATAGATGGATAAAAGGTTATTATTTCATTTCTTTATTTTTTTATATATTTATTTTATTTTAAAGGACTTTTACTCCACCGAATATGTGAGACCCATTGTACCCCAATCTTTCTAGCTCCATCGGAAGAGTCGCTGATGAGCTATCAGTACCAAATCATACAGCGTCTTAGTTTCATCCGCACAGGGTTTAAGCGAGACGCTGTGGCTGATACAAATGTTCTGGCAACTGCTTCTCATACTATCCATCAATGACTCTCTTTCAAAGCCGTTCTTTACTCAGCATACATTGCAGTTTGGAGATTTCGCTATACGCGTTTTGTTTGCATACAAACTTTTCGATGGGTAGTGCCTTGAATGAAATATTAAAACTGCCTTAACTTATTGTCGATTTCGATTACATTCATTAAACCAAGATATATGAAGCGGTTGACACTGTATTATTTTACCTTTTTCCATCCAGATATACTATCCAATTATTATAAAACATTTCTTTCAACTTTGACCACCTTTCCTAATAATTAACTTTAACTTACTCTAATGTACCGTGAGCCAATCCTAAATTTGCAATACGGTCTGCTTCTTCATTCCCCTTAATGCGAACATGCGAAGGAATCCATTGCAATATCATAGACTGATTGTTAAATTGTTGTTTAAAAATATAGTTTAAAATAATGTATGCTATTGACACGTCTTTATGACCAGTGCCAAATCGAATCAGGTGCTGAGGGGCACTTCTGCTGTCCATTAAAATGAACGCACTTTTAATTTTACAATCTTTAGAATACTTCAAAACGAATATTACAACTCTTAATAGTGTACATCTAAAAAAAATGTAAATTATACGACAGTAAATATAAATTTTAATTATTTATTTCGAATATAAAATGTTATTAATCTATTCAACTAGTAGATTGTTAATTCTTTAAGCATATTTATTTAATATCTATTGTGTTTAGTGCTGGGCTTTTGGAGTACCAACACTGGGCTTACCTTTATGTTTGTTGCTATGTGGGATAGCTCAGGCTTGTCAGTACGGTGTGTCTTGTAGTATTCTCAATCGAATCTTATACCGTTAGTTACACCGACTTATCTAAAATGAGTCGCCAGAAAACTAATTTTAACTAGACATAGTACTGAATTTACTACATTCGTTCATAATATAATAGCGGATTGATATTATTTTATTTGTAAGTATTTTGGGTTTTATAATTACTAATACTAAATACAATATTAATGTTAACATTTACTAATAGGTACAGTGGAACGCTTGTGTTTTCACCACTCTGTCTGGTTTTATACTACATCAATTTATTTCGTAAAGACACCTTCGTCTAGTAATTACTCGCTTATCAATTGCATTTAGTAGTACCCGCTTTTACATACACCGATATATTTTCATCTTGTTAAAGATATTCACAGTATCTATTTCGTTTCAGTAAATTGAGATTGGGATATTTTAATAGTATTATATTAGTATTAAAGTAGTTTAAAATACGGCGCGTAATAAAAATGTTATATACAGCATACATAAATAAATGAATCATTAATATTCTGTTACAGCTCTATACGAACTCGTTGCTACAAAAACTAAACGATGATTCATCGAGCGTGGGAAAAATAAATAATGAGCTTCTAAAAATAACCAAAGAAGTCGTCGTGTTCTGGTGGTTTCATCATTGGACTATCATCTTGATGTCTGCAGGTTTAAACTTCGGCTTGTACCTGCGATTTCTTCGAATTCACGTACATATACTAATTTAGATTGGTAACACTATCGGCTGACGGCGAAGGAAAAGATCTAGAAGAAATCTAAATCTGAGAAATGTACTTGTAGTACTACTACTTTATATGGGAAAACACAGAACTGTTGATTTCTCAGAGTTTGAAATCACCAGTAGATTAAGCCGGGAAGAGGCCTATAGCCCTGCAGTTACTTACAGGCTGATGATAATGATGAGGAAAAATAGCCCATATCGAATTTTACCAAATCTCTCGAATAATGACGTCAGAATTCCAGAAACTTCCATCTTCATTTTATTTAAATACAATACAATATACATTGCAGTCACAGGTTGTGAGTCTAGTTCACAAACGTTAAAAACTAAATTTATTCCAGGGCATTTGTAAATGCGATGTAATTAATGTGCTTTTGTGAGATAGCGTGAGTAATATATAAATAGTTCCGCGACGGAGTGGGCGTGTATTGAAGACTGTACTCGCAGATAAAGCAGGTGCAGCGCGGCGGTAGCGAGCCGTACTATCGTTTCAAGCAAATTCATACTCCACACTAACACGACCCGACACGACTACGATATGATAATAACAATTACACTCGTTGTATTTTTGTTTAGAATAATAAGAAATAATACTGCGCGAATACTAATAAAAACTCACTATATTATCATGGAACTGTTTCCACGTTGAAAGTATTCATAGATTACGAAAACCTGTTTCATTTTTTATATGCTATATTCTTTTTCAATTAATTATTCTCTAGTCATTTTGTAACATATACTTAAACAGAAGAATGCAGTCTCATGAAAAATAGAATTGTAGCTGTGTTGAAGAAGACCAAAAGTGATTATTTCATTATTATTATTTTTTATACTTTAATTATCTAATACCTTATGGTTTTGGGAATACATTATTTCATTATATTATGTTAAGGTTATGCGAATTTTGAATAGTAATAACTAGAAATTTATTGTTGTATATGAACTAATTTGTTGAACCCCATTTGTTTGACGTCATGACGTCCCGTTGTGACTGTTCTTCTTCTTCTTGTTTTGGCTCCACAGAAGCACTTGCCAGTGTCAATGTTTTCTTTCAATGGACGGTATAGTACAATAATATTACAAGCTTCGCGTGATTATTTCAATATTTTAACAAAATGGTGTATCCTTTTTTTTCTCGAGCTGACTACGCTATTGGCCTTGCAAGGCCTTTACAACTTCACCGGACTAAAGATGGTGGATCCCTTGTTAGAACCTTCCAGAGAGTTTTTGTAGCATCTTAGAATTTCATGCTCCGTGGTATTATTTCCCATTCACTTCACTTTTGCATAATAAACTAACTATATTACGTAAAACATCACCAATTTTACAAAATATAGAGTCAAATAACACAAGATTATGAATAAAATATAAAATTCACTACATGACAGACTAAAATCCCGCCTAAAACTCCAATTTGTGACTGTTATATTTAACGTGTATTTCGGCGTGGCCGGCAGAAAAATATAATAATATCCTCACTGAACCACTCGCTATAATATTATCGTCATAATTAACTGAACTACCTACTATAATAATATTGTCATAATTAAATCAAATACCCTTAATTTAATTTATGCAAGTCAATGCTACCACCGGTTCGGAACCTACCCCAGTCATCGAGAAGAACCGGCAAGAAACTCGATCTGGTTAATCTTTTACATATTTTTACAAAACATAACCCACATAAATATTTAACACACTAATCAAAATTAAAATCAAAAATACTTTATTCAGTTTAGGCCCTAATAAGGCACTTATGAACGTCAAAAACTACCACCGGTTCGGAAACAACCCAGTTATCGAGAAGAACCGGCAAGAAACTCGATCTGGTTAATCTTTTACATATTTTTACAAAACATAACCCACATAAATATTTAACGCACTAATCCTCCCATTATAATATCATGAGCCACCCATAATAATTATTATATCTCAATATAAAATAATAACTAATTCGTTTGCACAAATAAATTCATCACATAGGTGGTAGAGCCCCGCTGAAGCTATTTTTGGTTTCAGCATGAATGGGTCGGCTCCTCCGGGGTAGTATCACCCCTCTCATAGATAACCGACGTGAAATAACATTGCTTGCATTGTTGTGTTTCGTTCGATCAGTGAGAGAGCCGGAGGCCCACGTCCCTTCCTCTTTCCTTCCCCTCTCCCTTCTCCCATATACAGGCTGGCAACGCACATGCGACGTCCCTGATGTCGCTAGTGTCTATGGACAGTGGTGCTCACTTAACATCACGTGACCCACCAGTTCGTTTGCCTCATTTGATATAAAAAAAAAAAATATCGAGAGTCTAGGATAAACGACTTGCAACGTACGTATGTACCGCGTGTCGAGCCAAGACCGACTCAACGGCGGTCGCTCCGTTTCTTTTATAATGAAGTCGAGTAGTAGGACACGAGGCGTGACCGGGTGACGCAACTAGTGCGGGTAGTGTGTAGGCGCCGACACGGCCATCGGATGACTCAAAAATGTGGGTAAGCGCCGACATATATTATTATGGGCGCGTTCCATATGACGTTCACAACGCCTCACGACAGCCTTTTAGCCGTTCTACTTGAGCATCGCAATCGTGGTGGTCGTGCCGAAAACGTAATTGATGACGTCATAACATACGCTCACGCGAAGCCCCATGTGGGTGGGTCCATGTGAGCGTTGTCAAAATTGGCGGAATTTTCGATTAAGATGGCGACCGTAAAAATATCTTTATTTGATGCAGTAAAGAATATTTATATTGAATAACATATTGTATTTAATGGATTAATTAGATTTAAATACGTGAAATATGTCAATTAAGTTTTGATAATTATAAATTCTATTGAAAAATGTTGTGAATTAAAAAATAATTTATAATCATTTATTGATAACTTTTTATTAGATCAAAATGTCATTTTTATATTTTCATGTGATAATTTATATATAAAAAACGAATTATATATTTTTTTCAATTATCTAAATCAATTTAATAATAATTCATATTAATAGTTACAAATTGTAACTTAACTTGTTGTACTTAACTTTTTGTGTTATTTACATGAACCCTTTAAACGCCCATAAATACGTTCCACTAGCATTTACGATTGTAACGCTCGAGAGTAAGTGGAACGGGAAAACTCGCGGTTGTGAGCGTGAGCGTTGTGAGCGCTTACTAGAACGCACCCCATAATTTGTGTTTTCTTGTTCTGTCAGTGAACTGAAGCATTCGCACTATATTCCATCATATGTACACAGTGGTAATAGTCGATGACTACCAAACCGTAATCGTAATAGTAATCCACTTAATAATCTTAAGAAAAATAACCTCAGTGCAGATGACAGTGTAACTGAGGTTAACGAATCATACAAATTGGAACATGTCGTGGACCAGTGTGTATTAATAATCAGTTCCTTGAGACCGGAACAAAAGTGTTATAATTGTAGGTACCTATAACAACAGTTCGGGATTACGTCTGTAGTGAGATACCCGTGTAAATTTTTTTTTTTGTTATTAAAGGTTAGCAAATTAAAGGATGGTGTCGTCGAGAATAAAGGGACATAAGGTTTAGTCTGAGATATCCAACCAAAGGAAAAGTTAACCCGCGGACATACAGACGCTCACGCTCTCTCGACGCCGCGCCTGTTCGGTGCCAGCACTACCAGCCGGTGCACACTCGTGCCTCTTTCGACAAACTATTGTAATTGTACAAAACTTTTTGTTCCATTATTTATTACCTCATTTAAGAGTGCTCATTTGCACTAAAACTAATTTAAACATAAATTTTGCTCAGCAATTAAATTTGTGAAAGTTTATATATTATAATGATTCTAAAACGGTAAGCGATGATGTTCAAGATAAGGAAAGGGTGCTCAGCGACATGTTTTCAATTCGTTATGTAGGTGGGCTTATAAAAGGGTTATAAAAGCTCTACAAACATTTTATATTACATCACGATTTATTCTTACACTGAAAGATGAGGCTACGTTGAT
The DNA here is from genome assembly GCA_014332785.1 of Antheraea mylitta. Taxonomy (NCBI): domain Eukaryota; kingdom Metazoa; phylum Arthropoda; class Insecta; order Lepidoptera; family Saturniidae; genus Antheraea; species Antheraea mylitta. Next base: position 968,179 of record JACEII010000116.1, read on the forward strand.
TGGCATTGCGTCTGAACATACTACCATAGATTTAAAATCAATTATCAAAATAATAGTCCTTTTTATATATATTTTATATGTTTTTATCATATTGTATTATTACTGCACTGTAATATACATCTGCATAAGCTGTACAAAAATTGTAAAGTATGGTTAATTAATCATTTATTCCTCTCAGAAATATTTGTCGCTTCAAAGGCAATACAAAACAGAAAATAAAATAAAAAACGGTATTTTAGACTTTTTTCAAAATGAGAATAAATTTCAGTATTCGAGCACAATTTACCGGGTAAATATATTTTATTACAAAACATATACAGTTTGTTGTTCGGAAAAGCGATGCAGCAGGCAAGTTTATATTGAGCAGTGTATTGTACGATGCGACGTAGTAAAAACAAAAGTAATGTTCCTATGTCTGTCCCGATATACTGTGCGATAACAAAGTCTATTGTGACGATTTCATCTTACCTGTTTACCTGTTGAAATGCAGGCATTCTGAATTTATTAGGCATATATTAAATACCGTGAGGTCTACAGTGGAGACAAACATCGTCGAATTGTGAGAAATTCTCAAAGCTCAAGGAACACTATTTGACCAGTAATATAACACATTACCGAAAGCCGTCGGATCAAATATTTTTTGAAATAGGATCGTACAATAACGAAGAAAGAATCGTTTTATAATTAACGTAACATAAGGTGTGTTTTATAGACCTGTGGAGAGAGAGGACCGTTACATAAAACGGTATAAATATTTTTTGTGTAAAAATCTTTAGCTTCTGTGTCTATATTCACTATAAATCAGAATCGTGTTTATCATTGTGCACGTACGGTTTGATATACATGCAGGAACCGCCTTGAACCGCCGCAACACGCCGCGGCAACTCTGTGCGCTAATGCATACGAACCCACTCAACTAACAGACTGTAACTTGATAAACCGCCTACAACATATTATTCTCTACGTTATAATCGTGTGTTGTGGGAAAATGAATTTTGATACTTTTTATAATTTAGTAATGACTGAATGCGGCTAACTACGGAAAGAAAAAAATCATAAAATTTGCCTTATTGCCATACCTAGCCTCTTGCTGCATCGGTCACCAGTCCGTTGCGTCGTAGGGAACCGCGTTACTGTATACGAGGACAATCTCTAATATTTTCTATGTGATTTCTTAAGTCATTTGATTCCTTTTTTTCTTTTAACTTAAAGATTGTCTTTAAGTAACTCTTATAGTTAAATACAATGTACACATCGTTATGTTGCTCGTGTAGTAAATAGTCGCTATTAATAAAATTTATTACTTATTGGAGGACTTTAGAAAAGCTGAGACCTATTCACTTATTGTTTGAGATTCACGATAACAGAATCAGATGATTCCGTAACTTTAATAGATCATTGAAAGGATAACTGTTTCGCATCAGACAACAGGGGTAAATAAACAAGGGTCTTACTATTATCTTGATAATGGATACACGGAGACGAGTAGTAGTGAATCCGTGAGCTTAAATAGTAGCGAGTGCAAGAGCGATGCTCCCCGCTTGGAATGCACGTCGCGTCGTGTGAAGTGCGCCATCAATCTTGCAACACGGCGACATTCTGTGACGCTTAGTGCTCACTCTTGTATCCTGATAGCTTTACTGAGAGTTACTTTACTATATTCATGGAAGCTCTTACTCTATATTAGTTTAAGAGTTATTTTCTGATACTCAATTGAAATTTTAACAACGAACATCACGAATGTGTTTAGTAGTAAAATTCTAAGAGGTTTGGGGTATATTTTTTTATTATTTAAAATATTATTTGACCATTGAATCGAATGTTAAGTAAAATATATTCGATGGACATAAGACTAAAGTGAAAGGTAATCCCAAAGTAGAGACTCGCTTGTACAATATACCAATAAGTAGAACACCGCTATTCTAGAATCGGAATAATATTCATGATATTTTTACAAGAGCGATCGTCTAATTAAAATCCATACTATAATAAAACTGTAACAAGTCGAAATCTGTACATTAAATATTTTTGGTAAATTTTAATCAGGGTAGACTATGTTATCGATATAGAAGCCAAAAATAATCTTTTTACAATTTTTGTCTGTCTGTCTGTCTGTCCCTATGACCACGCATCACTCTGAAAGTACTGAACCAATTTTAACGAAACTTACCACAGTGATAACTGATATTACAAGGCTACATCCAAGATACTTTTTGTCCCATAAAACGCAAGGGTTTCTCCAGGATAACGAAAAATAAAAATTTGTAGTTAACGTAATTAGACTTTTTTGCGACACCTTATTACAAGAGCCGGCAACGTTGGAAGAACAAGAATTTTAGAATGCCTGGTTTTTTAATATTTCATAAATATTTTTTTTTATCATAGGAGGCAAACGAACAGGTGGGTCACGTGATGTTAAGTGACCACCACCGTCTATATACACCAGCAACACCAGGGGTGTCGCAAGTGCGTTGCCAACCTGTACAAGGGAAAGCAAAGGAGGGAAGGAGAAGAGAGGTGGGCCTCCGGTGGTCCTCTCACTGACCAAACGAAATACTACAATGCGGGCACTGTCATTTCACGTCGGTTTTCGGTGAGAGGGTGGTATTAGTCCGAACGAGCCGACCCATTTATGCTGAAACTAGTAATAGCTTCAGCGTGGCTCTACCACCTACACAAATTATCAATATGTCAATAGACAGAATTTAGGACACTTAGTAGCCGGTTAACGTTGTATTTTTAATGCGCATTATGATTTAATTAATTTTAATTTATGAATAAGTTTAGGAACATTTTTTTTCAGTAACTTTTTAACGCAATTAAAAGCATGAATTTATCACATTCAGACACATTTTTTATAAACAATCATATATATACCCGCTGATATATTTCATAGATAAAAATTATAAATATCAAACCAATTATTTTTTTCCATAGCAAAGAACAAATTTCATTTTATTAAATATTATTGATATTAAGATTTCATCATATACAATGTAACAACGATAAACGTAAACGTATGACTTGGTATTGACGCTATCTTAAATATATGCGTCGTTGACCATCAGGCTATACGAAGCCGAAATACTTTGGGCTGCGAAGTTTAATATCTCGGCGTCACTTTAGATAAACACTTAAATTTCGATTCACATACAGATAGATTGCGAAACAAAGCCGCTATGGTCTTGGGTCGTCTCTATCATTTGCTTTGTCATAAGAGTAAAATGTCCCTCAGACATAAACTCACTTTATATAAAACTTGCATCCGTCCGATTATGACGTTCGGTCTTTGCACATGCGCAAAATCGTATTCAAAAGTTGCAGGTTCTCCAGAACCGAGCGCTACGTAAAATCACCAGTGCCCTATGGTACGTCCGGAATAAGGATCTCCACAGAGACCTGGAGATGCCTTCTGTCTGGGCGTATATAAAATCACTCACACGTAGTTATTACGAAAAAGCCGCCAAACATCCCAGCACGTTAGTGGTATCCGCCGCGAACTATGAACCCGTACCCAACGCTGCGCAGTATAGAAGATGACCGCGACACATTTTTACCGACCCTCCTGATTCAATCACGTCAGCGAACGATCAGTACCAGCCTGTATCTTCAAACAGAGCGTGTTCACGCCACGCCCGCATAACCACAGATCACGCCACCGTGGTCTGGGGGTAAATTTCGCTCCTGCACACCAGATTAGGCCGCCCTCGGCAACGGCTTAAGCCTAGGTCCGTTCCCTCGGCGTGGAGCCCTTGAGTACGCTGCTCACGGGATACAGTGATACAAAACCTTACATCACTGCTACATCACATACATCACCTATACGCACGTGCACGCCTACACGCTAAGCGCTGTTTTTCTTTTTCAGAGAAATAAACGACAAAGAGTTTTACCCTTATTTTTCCCTATCCTATCATATCCTATATAGTTTAGAGGAATTTTTCCGACACAAAATCCATATAGGAGTTGTGGAGGCACGCATGCTTGGTACACATGTATGTTTCAATAACTCATATACGTATATCTAGATAGCTTCGCTTAGGTTAGCTCAGATAGGTCGCGATTTTTCACAAAACAGGCGACAGCCCAAGGCGAGGTGTGCCGTGCACCCTTGAGTTGGTCGCCCAAACATCCCAAGTCGGCTGAGTGCCTTCAGCGCTCACCCCAATAGTCAGGTCACCCCAGGTCAACAGCGTTTACATTTCGAAAAAAAAAATGCGTCGATAACATACGCTGCCAGAATTATCGCTATCTTTATCGTGCAGCCAGTACTGCAATAAACTATACCTATAGCTATATTCTATACACATATTATTTTTATAGCAATAAATCGGTCTAAATATTGAGTAAATAACTGAATTAGTTTGAAAGATTAAATTTGTACTTATTTATATCTAAATATAATAATAATACTGCTAATCTAACATGGGTTAAGATTACTTTTATTTTTATTTCCAAAAAATAGCATCAAGCATATTATTGTCAATACCAAAAATGTCTTTCAATAATAATTCCATTTTAATATGGTTTCAAAATTAGTAAAAAAAAACCATCCTAAAATTGTTTAAAGATCAATATTTTTGTCTGTAAAGGTACGATATCCACAAATAAACGCAACTCTTACCAGTAGCCAGGTAGCCCGTTGTTCGGATGAATATAATATATAAAACTGGCTTATTGATTCTTTCCGGTATGACCTCTGCATATGTAGGTAATTTCGCCAATATCAAGTGTGACAAATACACGTTATAAATTTAATGCCAAATATTTAGTGTAACAACGTAGAATAATATACAATAGAAACATATCAACATGGATAAATTACCGAAAGGTGATAGGTATTATGTTGTGTGTGGTACAGAGATTATTTATAAAAATATATTGGAAATATACTTCAAATACGTTTTCGAAACAGTTTATAACTCTTAGACAATAGTTTCAAGCAAGTGACAGTTGACGCTTCGGCGCGATGTTTGACGCTTCTATACTGTGTTCATATATTTTTCTTAAATACAATGGAGTATAAAAAGGTTTTAATACAAGTTGAAGATAGTTATGAAGTAAGTGGTAGAGATGTTTACTTATTTTAATGTAGGTTAGTTTTTATCTTAATTGATCCTGGTAGATAATGCTACGAACAGGTTCTAGGCTTATTTAAAAAAAAAAAACTCATAATCTGGGTATATGTTTGAGTGAGTCCGTGGATAGTTTGGATTCACAATTGGAAACGGTAGTTGTGGCTGCAATCGGGTATTAGTTTTATTCAATTTTTCCGCGTTTAAAAATACAATTGAAACCAGTGATAACCAATTTGGTGCAGACGAAGTTGCAGGGGTCAGCTAGTAAATAAATAAGTTTGTTAGCGGGGCGACGCGTCGTGTTGCGGTCGTGTGATAGCGATGCGGTGAGTTGCTAGTGGGCCGGGTGTCTATGTCTACAACATTTTTCCACTATAAATGATATACATTTACTACGTTGTTGATGTTCATTTTGAATATTTTATACGATATATATGTATTAATGCGTTTAAGCACCTAGTTATTTCTCGTTTTGTATATTTCCTAATACACGAAGTATTATATATATATATACAGTGGTGGTTATATAATTAGAAACACTTCTTATGAATAAAGAAAGTATAACTTCAACGTACAAATATTTGTAAAAAATATACACATTCAATAATCATGCAATAATATAGCCACATTAAACAATTGGCAAGGAAATTAATTTCTGCTGCATTTGCAGTACGTAATATTCACCTGCTAACTGATATTGCCACTGCTAGGTTAGTCTACTTCGCCTCCTTCCATAGCTTAATGTCTTATGGCATTCTGTTGTAGGAGACAGCAGCGGAGATAGACAAAATATTTTCATTACAAAAACGGGTAGTTCGAGCAATTTACAATGTGGGACCTCATGAATACTTAAAGACTAAGTTCAAGGAATTCGGTATCTTTACTCTGCCCTCCCAATACATTCTAGATGTATGTCCGTAAGAACCTTGAAAAGCTGGATTTCGTAAAAAACCGGCATAATCTAAATACTAGGAACTGTGACAAACTGGTTGTTCCATGTTTTAGACTTAGTGAAACCAGTAGGAGTTTTTTTGGGAAATATAAGTAGTATGAGGTTTTATAATAAAGTCCCAAAGTATTTTACCGATTTGCCGGATTGTGAAGTTAAGCGACATGTCAAGCGAATTTTGATGTTAAAAGGCTATTATATAGTGGATCAGTATGTGAACGATAGTGATGTCTGGAATTGACTCATCTCTATGCATCCATTAAAAACGTTTCTGACATGTACCTAATTATTCTAAATCTATACTAATATATAAAGCTGAAGAGTTCATTTGTTTATGTCGGATTTTTGATTATACGTTGCCATGGTGACGTGGAAAGTTTCTATAGCAAACATTTCCAAAGTTTATTTGTGTTCCTAATAGAAAAGTTTATTCTACGTAACAAAACTAATTTTTTCCCAATTTTTCCCAATATGCGCCACTAAATATTAATTATATCTATTGGTAGCTATTTCGTAACTAACAATACTAATTTTAAAAAAAATATTGTTTTTGATACTTTTTGTTGTTGTTTCTAATTAGTTGATCATTATTGTTCATACTTTAAAACTGATTTAAATGTTTGTCCGTAATGTAATATTGAAACTGCACTTGTGTAGTAGGATTTATATTGTTTTTCTAATAAATGATAAATCCTTTAACTTAATGTTGTCCTATTTATTATTTAATTTCAAAATAAAAACAATTGCGATGAAGTATCTTACATAGTGTCAAGGACCGTTGTTAGTGTTTCTAATTATACGACCAGCACTATATATATATATATATATATATATATACTACTAAATAATTTTTCAATACATTCATGATATACTTCTACTTTTATGGTTTTCTTTCACCGTTATTCTATGGTTTTACTGATAAAATTTATGTTCATGAATAAATAGACACGTTTGTTACTAGATGCTGATACTAGAACCTGCGGTCATCTTATCTATATTCCATTACTACAAATACTCAATTTAAAAAGGCTACCATGATAAAATAATATTTATCACGTAGTTTTTTCATAATTAGTTCTAATTTGATGGAAATATAGTGTTTTATTAAACAGAAAAACTAATGCTATTTTTGCATTGTGAGAAAATCGCAAAGATAGTTGTGTAATGTTGGTACTAATAATCAATTAAAAGGTACCCATCGAGTATTTACTATTAATAAAAAAAAATGTTGATGTACACTTCTTGTTAGGTTTATATCTTTTATGTTAGTATACTTAAGGTGTCACTGCTTTTATATAATGGATTTATAAGACAATCCGATCAGAGTTCGGCGTCAATTATCGTTGTCATTATAAAGCGACATCGCATACACACACGACGAAAGTAAAAAACCATCCATACCGTATTTGTTTACTTCTACATGAAGCTATTCGCAACCAATATTTATTCTCTAACAATTATTTCTTCATAAATTTATTTACACGTAAAAGTACTTTTTTTATTGACTTTAAAACAAAACGACAAACTAATTTGATATCTTCTGATCGGATAACACAAATTTCTAGAAGTCCCGCCTCCGTGACAAAGAAGGTAGTGTTTGTTCTCTTTTCCTGGAGGCCTCAATACGGATGATATATTTTGTAAAGGTTCGCAGAGGTTTGTAAGCTCAATAAAAACAAAGTTGGAATCTTGTACGGAGGTTATTGTAATGTTTTACGAGCATTAATGCGTGTGGCACACTAAGAGAATTTGATTCTTTACCAAGTAGTAACACTTGACTTTGATCTCATTTAGATCTAAGTGCCAATGTGAACTAATATAGTATACATTCCAAATTACGATAAAAGATAAAGAAAATAACACACTAGGCGTCTGCAGATTCTGAAGCACTGAGGTGATAAAGTGAAATGAGCGCCGTATGTTACGTGAATTCATCATATTTTCCTTCAGAGTCTCATTGTATGAAGTAACTGAACTGTCGTCATTTACATCTCTCTTTCCATCTCTCTTCCGAGCAGCACTCTGTGTGTCTTCATTCAAACTACTTAAAAAAGGGAGTCGCTTATGAAACTTATGTACTTATAGTGTGGTCAGGTGTATGGTTTGCAGTATTATGTGTGTTGTTAGTTTGTGAATGTGGTGTGAGTGTACCGCGCTACATAGAGTCGCTGCGAGTAGTCCGTAGTCCACAGTTATAAGTGTAAGCCGTTTTGTAAATATATGAACGCGCAAGCAGCGTGCATGAGGTTCCATACTGGAGGATCGGATCTAGGCTGCATTGCCTACAGGGAAGTTGTGGCAAACCAGAAACAAGTACTTCTGACAGAAGCCTTCTGTTTTAGCGAATATTTAGTATACAAATGAACAGTTTCTAAAACAATAATAAAAATATTGTGGACGCCACTTAGTGTGCTTTCAAATTTACAGCTCAGCGGGAAACCTGAGATCGGAAATGGATTTCTTTTGTTAGGCAGCTACGTGAGGTGGACGCGGTCGAGTGCTCGCCGAGATAGTGCGCGAACCCCTTAAGATGACTCGTATTAGATGAAGTAAAATCAAAAGGTAAAGGTAGGTCAAAAATTGGACAATTGAAGCTGCGTCTTATATATAACATGGAATGTTAATACCGATGATTTTGATTACAGTATAAATAGAGTAAATGTTTACAAACTTTAAATATATTATTTCTAAATATTATTGGTAGAGTGTGCTGGGTAATATTTTGCTCAAATAAAATTACAAGGTCGCCAAGGTCCATGAGCAGGGAGCCCAAATTAACCATGCATTTTGCTACTCCCTTACCGCAGTTTCCTAGAGGGCTAGAGTACAAGCTTTGAGCAATTTACAACTTTTAGCTTTGATTTTGCCTTTGAAAACTTCGAGTTTACATTTGCTTATAACTAATCAATGAATAAACAGATCAATAACAAGTGAAAAACGCGTGCTCTGGAACATGTTTTTGCTATTGTCTTTTGTGTTTTAACTAAATTATTGTCATTTACTTTGTTATTTTAATTTTAAATAATACTCATAAGTATCGGTGTCACTATCCCTCCTTGTGTTTTATAAAAGGCAATATACTAATATGTATAAATATTCTCAATGAGATTAGTATGTACACAATAAAAATACAAATAAATAATACGGAAATATTGCGAAATCAAAACTTTGCAAGGAATAATAAAGTGAAGGGATAAGGTAATGTTTCTGTGTCGTGCATTAGTATTAGCAGAGCCGCGGGGAAAGATTTGTAATTATAATATGCATAACCTGTTCAACAAACATCTGCAGTACACGCTTACAATTTAAGAGTTGTATTGTTATCCGTAAATATATAACCATTATATTATGTTTAAACATATCGTAGTGTATATCTTGAAACCCGGTAGAGAACAGTAACCCCGCAGAGCATATATAACAGAATTTATTTCTGTCCCGTAGCATAAAGTCGCAGAGTCGCGTGCGGCTCAGCGGTTGCACTACAGATTCCCTTACTCGACACGAATATCAATCGAGTGTGCACGTTTACTACAACTCCACCCCTCCCCATCTCCCACCCACACCCCATCATCCTCCAACTACGGAGATACCTTTCTATAACTATTAATAATACTGGTATAGGAGCTGGGAGTGCTTCCACGTACATTATTACCAATCTATACCAACATCTTTAGACATAAAAATCAATGTTTCTACGTTTTTATAGCATGTTAATTGATGGATTGGGTGAAGATAATGGGAAATAAAAACTATACGACGGTAAAATTGTTACGAGGATAGTAAATGGGGCACGGAAGTGAGGATCAAAAGAGCAACCGAGGGGATACCACGAAGATATTTCTTGCCTATATATATAGGATAGTTTGGGACCATAATTAGTCCCGGTAGGTGTCGCTACAATTGGGTTCTAGGTATTTTAAGGTTTTTCACGTCTGGATAAAAATTTAAACCGATAATAACCGATTTGACGCAGACGACGTTACGCGGGTCAGCTAGTATTGTATAAATTTAAAAGTTATTGCAAAATATTTCCATTCTAAAATAGGCTTTTACCACAGTATTCCTTAAAGTACTATTTAAAATAGAAGAACAGAATTATAAGGATTGTGAATAGTAGAAGAATATAATTATGATTAAAAAATAATCATGTAAGTCGGTTTCTGTTTTTCATGTTAGATGTGAAATAAAAGAGATATACATGTACAATGTGCATAAGGATATATATATTAGACACAATCACAATCTATCTAATAAGCTTATTTCTTTGTAGGATAATGTACTGAAGAAAGCTATGAGCTCACGGCAAAGCAATTTACTTCCAGTTTTAGTTGGCTTTTATTTCAATTGAACCTCATAATTGTGTTCGAGAAAGCGGATTACTGGCTTCTGCCGAAACCTTATACATTTGTACAAAGATTCGTTCACATTCTCAATATTTATTACGGTCGTTTGTTTCTGAGGATTCTATTTCATTGTACAAACATGCATCCATTTTGTTGTTAGGTCACAACCTCGCTAATCATTTATAATTTATGGCAATACACACTGAGTGTTTATTCCGCTATTATTATTACTATTCATTTATATTTCTACTGAAAACTCTGCGAGTAGAACACAGACAAAGTTGACGACTCTGATTTAATATTACCTGCTTTTTACGTCAATATTTATTAGGTAAATTGAAAAGTAATTGACTAATACAATCTGATAAATAGTATTGATCTTTTACAATTTCTTTTTCAGAATAAATGTAAGTTATGTTATTTCCTTTAGGTACTGTATATGTAAATGTAGGTTCGCATGTGTTGTTTTATGTAAGTATATAATAATTTGATTCATGAAAACTTGCCAAAGATATTATGAATGCAAACAATTTATTCGATATAAATAAAGCGTTATAAATTTAGTATAGGAGTGTAGTGAAGCGATGTAAAACACCGTCGCATCTGCAGAGCGAACGCGTCCCGGTCCTTGCGTCGGCATCATTGCTCCCGGATAACTTCGCGGGAGATGCGATACAAGCTTTTGCGAGACGATACCGTTTCTACAGTTTACTTTAAATAGAAAACTTGTTTCGAGTCGAAACTGAATTCATGGCTCCTACGTTTCCAACACAAAGTACGTAAATCCTTTATACCCGTATTGCGTTAGGGTCGCGACACATCACGATACAAATGTCTTTACCCGTATTTAATTCTTTATATGTATCCTTCGATACATTTCTATTTGGCTTCGTAAATAAATCGATATAGAGACATAATTATTTTTTCTAATCTTTTAAAAGTCAACATGTTTTTGCTGTAGAAGTCAACGATTTCTTTTTACTTATAGTAGCTCAGTACCTGGGCGCCCGAGCCTAGCTCGGTTCTTCAAAAAACATTTTTAAATTAATAATAAACTGTTAGGTTTGTACTTTTCTGCTGTCACTCGGATTCAAACTGGGGTTACACGGATTTTCGAAGTAACCGATTTCCATCTGAGCTATTTTTGTTTTGACAGCGTCAGCGAAATTTACCTTCGTATTCTAGCTACATTTTCTCATAGCTTAAAAACTCAGTTAAAAAGGTTTCTAAGAATAAATTCTAGCTAGATCGATTTATCGACCCCGAAACTACCTACATACTAAGTTTCACGGAAATAGATGACGCTGTTTCCGAGATCCTGAATACATACAAATATTTTTTTTTTCCTCGAAATGACTACGCTATTGACCCATCAAGGTCTTAACAGATTCACCGGACTACTGAGGCGAGCGCTTAAGGCACTTAGCCGATTTTATTATGGCAACCAGCTCAAGGGTGCACGGCACACCTCGGCTTGGCTGTTGCCTGTTGCATGCAAAATCGCGACCTATCTTAGCTAACCTAGCTAACTATTGATATATGTATGAGTTATTGAACCGTGTATGTGTACCAAGCATATACGCCTCAACAACCCTTCCATATATTTATTATCGGAAAATTGAGAGTTTTTCAGTTCGATAAGGGAAAAAAAGTAAACCCTTCCACTTTCATGTGTAAGCGTGTAGGCGTGCACGTGTGTGGGGGTGATCGTGTAGTGTTGTAGCGGTGATGTATATTTGTGTGTCACCGTATCGCGCAAGCAACGCACTCAAGGGCTCCCTACCGAGGGATCGAACCTAGGCTTGAGCCGCTGCCGTGGGAGTCCTAATCGGGTATATACAAATATAAAAATATACAAGAATTGATATTAGATTCCAAGAAGGTGTTAGATTGGTAAAAGCACTGTGCTATGCTATACAGCTCACAGTGAAAAGAGTTATATTTGGACAGAATAATAAACTGCCAATCAACATTTTTATTTTGAGAACCACTTCTTCGTTTAAAAATATCGAGTACCAGATACAATAAGCAGACCACAGGAGAGCTTTATGCCAGAAAGGGGCTTATTTTATTTTCTTAAATATTAGTCTTAGAAAATTTCTGCGATACCTTAGATATCTTTAAATATGTACTCTGTAGGTGGTAGAGCCCCGCTGAAGCTATTTTTGGTTTCAGCATGAATGGGTCGGCTCCTCCGGGGTAGTACCACCCCTCTCACAGATAACCGACGTGAAATAACAGTGCTTGCATTGTTGTGTTTCGTTCGGTCAGTGAAAGAGCCGGAGGCCCACGTCCCTTCCTCTTTCCTGCTTTCCCTTTCCTTCCCCTCTCCCTTCTCCCATAAACAGGCTGGCAACCCACTTGCGACGTCCCTGATGTCGCTAGTGTCTATGGACGGTGGTGATCACTTAACATCACGTGACCCACCAGTTCGTATGCCTCCTTTGATACAAAAAAAAAAATGTACATTGTTGACTTTGCATATACGCCGTTTATGCATTTGAAATGTTTAAATCTAATTCTCACGATATTTTCACTAATTCTACATAGAACTAGTGTTTTTAAATATGAATGTAGTTAATAATCGATTAAAACAACACATAAACGTTCCGATACAAAATGTCTACGAGAATGTAGGATCGTTTATTTTTATTAGTTTGTGTATTTAGATATTTATCGCTTGTGTGTGATGTGACCTCGATGTTGTCGAACAATAGTATTGTTAAACCGTCTTTGCGTTTACAAAGATATTCACAACACTCACTGATCTAAGTATAAAGTTCAATGCGTATTCTTAATACTTCAAGTATTTCGTGTTAAGCTTCTTTGCTACTTTGAGGATTCCGATGTATAGTGTCCTCCGTTTTTAAGCTTGTATAGTCTCCTGTTACTTATGAACGGTCTTACCAATTGGAGCTCAAATTTAATATTACTCGTTTTTTAAAAAATGATTAAGAAGGCGATACTGAATAATACGCGACATGCTGATTGAATATATAGATATTGTAACTAGAAGATTTGTATATATTTGTTACTTATTCATGAAGAAATAACCCAAACAGATTTTTGAGTCGTCGCAGTAATATATATTAGTTCATACATTGTAGTAAAACATAGGCTATATCTTATATATATTAGATTACTGTTAAATAAAATATTCAGCCACTAGAGATCTTAGTCCAGTCTACGCTGCATGAACCATGTGTGGTGTAGTTATTGATGATACAAAGATAGCTGAGAAGTAACAGTAAGCTACAGTAAACTATATATATACACAAATCGAAAGGCAAAAGGATGTATTTGACGCGATGTTAACCCAAACAAACTGGACTTGTGTAATTATAAGATACCGTTCGGACGATGCTAACAGAAATATTAATTAAACAACAAAACTCAGAGATAATTACCCGGTCCGGCTGACAATTAGATATCTTTCCGGGATTACAGGGTCGGACTCGTTTGCTGCTGAGGACTGTCTGTCATTCACAAAATTATATTAACTGACTAGCTGTGCCCGCGACTCTGTCTCCGTGGAACCTAATGGAAATAATACATTGAGTAATAAATTCATCTGAATATATTAAGTTTATGTCTATTTACATATATCTCGTATTTAAAGTCACGTCCTCATTAAAATTACAATATTTTTTGATAGAATGAACCAATTTTAACTTTGATAGAGTGAACCGATTTGAATGAAACCAAGGCTAAGTAAGAAGAAGGCTAGTAAGAAGATATGCTTTATGATTTTCTTTCATCTTTTATCGTGATCGTAGGTACTTTAGCAGTTATGAGTGTTCATGAAAGCAGACAGACAAACAATCATTTCTAAAAATGATTGAAATGTTTTCATCAATACCATAATGGTACGAACACCTTAGATTTACATTTTTATTATATGTATAGATGTAAACTATCAAGGCTTATTCACACACAGATATATATTTTTCTAAAGTTTGATATAAATAACTATACGCTACAGTTACCATTTAAGATCAGACGAATCGCAATTTCTTACATTACGCGGTATTTCAAAGTAAAAAAATAACAAACAGCGCAATGCTGAAACCGATAGGAAAATCAATTAAGGTCTTGAAATTTTACAGAACAGTTTCTTATATAACGGAGTTGAATTCTGAGAAAGGATTTCTGATAATTCATTCCGTGATGAAGTTAAATATAGTATCCTACCAAAGATGTTGTTACCCTTAGGAATTACTAGCGCACACACGACATTTCTTTTCTAACACTTTTATACTGAAATCAAAAGTAATGCTATTAGTATATACATACAGGAATATAATACTGTCATGTTCATATTGATTTAAAACCTTCATTATATTCGTAAGTAGTTTTATTCGTATGCTAGTTTCATTGTTGTATTTGGGTTGCCGTTACAAGCTGTATTTGCATTAAACGTGGTTGTTCCGTGTCTATTTATACCATAACTGAGGCCGCTCGTATGTGATTCTTGTACGTTGATGTACAAGTTTCATGATATTTACTGAATGGTGTTTATACTTCATATTTATTCGTAAAGATTAATACACCAAAGTAAAGTATTGAACTTTATGCGTTTTTAACTTAATCATCAGGAGCAGGAATCATCCTATCATGTCTATTTTTATAGCTATTTATAAGTAACTACAAGATGTTAATGACCACTTAATATTGATTGGAATTAATGTTCGTGTTTTATTTGAGTTGTTAAGAAAACCTAGACTTCAACCCTGTAAGATCGTGAAACGGAGATCCGCTTACGTGTTCAGAATTAATTCCGTCCGATGTTGCATTAATTTAACTACTGGGGACTGAAGGGTGACCCTACGGTTGTGCTCGATTGCGTCAATTTTTTTTTAAAGTTTCGGGTGTACTGTGGCTGACTCTTGATATCTCTGCCTGGGAACTATAAGCCTCAACTTCTGCCTGGCGATACGGAATTAAACTACGAGTAACTTTGACGTTGATTTATGTGACGTCGCAGTGCTCCCTCTCTCCTCGTGGCCCCTCAGCCGGCAGGTCGCAACGCGCTTACTACTGCTCTTTGCAGTTATCAGTCAAAAGTCTGTGAAAACTTTTGTTGTATAGAGGGTGCGTTTT
Organism: Antheraea mylitta; assembly: GCA_014332785.1. Lineage (NCBI taxonomy): Eukaryota > Metazoa > Arthropoda > Insecta > Lepidoptera > Saturniidae > Antheraea > Antheraea mylitta. Next base: position 983,649 of record JACEII010000116.1, read on the forward strand.
ATATGTTCACTGATAGAAAGTGTTATAGCTGTTTCTATTATACAAACAGTTCGTGCATCCGACAAGGACACGATAAGTGCTATCATTATTGTAGACAATATATTATATTTTGCAATTATATGTATTAAAACACACGTTCAGATGTCGCAGTACATTTATTTTATTACTTCTAAATAAGAGAAATTAAGTTATGATTTTAGGACACATCAGAGATGACAAGGTAATGATGAGGTCGAACGATAAATAATTATGATTTCACAAGGTCTATATGTACCAACATTTCTTTGGTAAATTCGAATAACTAGGAATTCGAATTTGTGAATTACTTTATATGTTAAACTACAAAGTGATTAGAGTATTCGATATGAATTTTATTACGTCTGATTATATTGTACATTTTAACACTTTATATATTCAGTACTGTAGTTTACACTTCTTCATGTATATCTGTTAATTGACAGCAGAGGCGGGAGAGCTGCTGTAACGTACATCTTCCAGCTACAACGACCCCGAAGAGTGTACGCAAATATCCCTAAAATGTCAGTCAAAATCTTCAATTCGGATTATACAAGGAGTAGATGTTTTATTAATAATGCGAGAACGGTGACTACCCGTGATGAGTTCCCTACGTTATAAAATCGCTAGTCTATCAGTTTCTCGTTATGAGAGCTCACAATGATGATACGTATACCGCAAAGTCACATTATCATTAATCATATCAATACATGTTTAATAGTGAACTCAAAAAATGGTCTATTGAACTAAACAAAGGACATAGATTAAGAACATATCCTGCGTTAATCAAAAGTGAGTAAATCTTTAGTTAAACTTACACACATGTCATTATATATTGTAAATTATAGAATATGCAATATTGCAGAAGATGTCTACTACATAATGATAGAATGTACACGTAACCAAGCTTCAAGATTATTATTCGAAAAATAAAATTAATAATTCCTTAATATCCGTCAGTCTATGTAATACCTTTCTTGCTTTCTCGATACCAGAAAAATTAGTTATTATTGATTATATACATATTTTATTTCATTCATGAGACTCGACGGTTCTCATCGGAAGAGACAACATGGGTTGAAGATGCTCCGTGAAGGAGCGCAACACGTTTACATGTCAACAGTGTCAACCGCCGTCAGTGAGACGTAGTAGTCGTTAATCAGTTCCAGCCAGAAACGCAAAGTAACATACACTATAATATTTAATTATGGATTTCCGCAAAATAACACCTTCTTCAATCAAATAAAATAGCTATGTTCTGACAACGAATCTGTCTTCTCATGAACCAGAAGATAAAGGCATCTGGCATAAAACTGTGCAGATTGAGTCGCCTCATATATACCATGGTTTAATAACAACAAAATAAATAGATCTCTAATCATGATCGCAAACAGAGTACGTTTCGGACACATGCCACTCAACACGTTTGCATTTCTTATGAGAAAAACTTTATCACCCAATTGTTTAATGTGTGGATCGATAGAGCCAACACTTGTTGGTGGAATGTATTCGCAATAAATCACAATGAGAAGCTGTTATTGATCAGCTACAGATTAATAGATTAGATCAGGGTTGCTTCCATAGAATCTTGTGTGCACCTGTGCAAATGCAAGTGAGGAAAGCCAACATTCTATGGAAGGTTGTTTTTAATTCTCTTTCGTGAAGAAGCTAAGATGTACGATGGGACTGACATATTCTTTGTGGACCTAAGTCCCTAATTAAAAAAAGATAAAAAAAAATGTTTATTGGTAAGTAATATAGTCTGGCCATAAATAAGGTTACAATTAAAAATAAATAAAATATTACATCTGAATTTGGAATCTGATTTTTTATATGATTATTCATTGAGTTTTCTCATTTTCGCGGCAATACATTGTACAATATTTTGCGATATTAAAATGGAGTGGGGTGATAAAGAGAACCGAATCGCTGTGATTGCATTACACAAAGTAGGTGTGGAGTCAAATGTAATATTTAAAACTTTTCATACGCTTGGTATTAGTTAAATGTTTGTTTACCGGGCTATTAATAAGTACAACGATACCTAGAACCCTGAGTTGTTTGTGACAGAAAAAGATCTGGCCGTCCACGTAGTGTTCGTACGAAAAAGGTGGTCAATGCAGTAAGGGAAAGAATTCGAAGAAATCCTGTCCGAAAGCAAATGATTATATCTCGGGAAATGAAGATCCTACAAAAAATAAACACTTGTTTGTTACGCAAGAAATTATATTATGGAACTTCTTACGCAATACGTTTATGATCAAGATCTTATTAGAAAGACCCGTTCCACCTTCAAAGTTACTAATAATTATAATGTTGAATTGTAAACAATGACAATGAAAGTTTCGTGGAGACCAGTCTAACGATTTTGGAGAGAACACTGTGGTCGAAGCCACGGTTAATAGCCAGTATCAACTAAAATAACCTAAATTACTTTTTATAAGATTATCTATCTGTCAGTGAAAGTCTCGTGCAGATCGGTTTAACCGTTTTGGAGATAGCGCTGCGGGCGAAATCACTGTTAACAGCTAGTATAAACTAAAATTACCATTATTTTATAACGTATATAGAATATATTAAATAGTCATTATGACAGTTACAATAGTAACAACTAGTATAGTAATCAAAGTAAATTATATTTTAATATTGTTTATCATATTTGCCATCTTGTTTTCTCTTCCATAGGTCAATTTAATTTTCACTTATTCAGTTATTCTATTTCGTTCTTTGTCATATGTTTACCAATAATTAATTGAATTTTTCAATATTATGAATAGCGTAAATTGTATCGACGTGATAAAGCGGTGTAGGTTTTCAGTCTAATACGAGTATAATATGCTTCTTGTTATTTATTGTTCATCGGGTTGTTGACTGTTGCATTATCCACAACTATCAATAAATAAGTGCAAGTAGTGGAAATCGGCGATGCGTACATGTTTTGCTAAATCCTCGACCACTGACTTTAAGGTGTTATCTGCACAGGTTGATTCTGAAAGTCTCGTAGTTATTTCAACGTTTCCGCTGTGTTTTTAGTATTCAGTAGAGACATTCAGTCGGGCACGACTCGTTTCTATACTAGACAAGTTGGCGCGACGTGCTCCCTCTAATTAGATCGCAGAGTAATATCGTTAATTAAATAATCATTTACGTCAGAGACACGAACGCGAAAATGCCTTTTTTCCTTGTTCATTAAAGTGAAATGTTCTAATGAACTACTTACAGAGAACACGTAGCGTGGTAATGGTTAGGTGTAGATAAAGTGTAGTTTGCTCCGGCACTTATCGGCTAAAGTCGTCGAGGCAAACGAATACGAACAGTATGCCAAAACAATTTGTTTTGTCGAGTAACTATGCGAGTGAATCGTTCGCTATGCAGTGCGACGCAGTACGACCCACGGTATATGTCACATAAATAATTGAAGTTTTTTTTATTTTTTTTATTGATACTTTTAGAATTGTTTTTTTTTTTATCTAAGGTAATGTTTCCATATGTATGAAAATTATAATAACCGAGCATACAGACGGAGTGTACTTGACTTTAATTAGTCACTCCAATACACAGTTGTCAATAAAACGAACCACAATCCAAATGAAATTCAATGTATAACAGATGGGTACTTCTGTGTTTTGAGTGATAAGAACGTAAAACATTCGTGTGGCGAAACAAATATGTCGCAATGCAAATGCAGTTTGCGGTAGAAATGTATAGTTAAGTGGCGATGGTGAATTGTATCACGCAACATTGTACAGAGCGGACCACTTATGTACCTATAAACGAAAAAGTTTGTGACAACGGATGGATATTTGTTATTCTATCAAGTAAACTTTAAAGTACTGTACGAATATTGATGAAATTTAATAGATATATAGTTTATGTATCAGAACAACAAATGGTTTATCTATACTCATATTATAAAGAGGTAAAATTAGTAAGCTTATGAGGTTGTGGGGGGTAATTTTAGGAATTACAAAACCGATTTTGAAAGTTATTTTACCAATAGAAAGCCACGTTATTTGTGAGTATTATAGGCTATATATTAACACAAAAAATGTTGTGGTAGTTAGATTTGCAAAGTCAGAGAAAAAACGGGCGAACGAAACCGTTTCTTACGAACACTGCCTTAACAATGAGAGGTATATGATTGAGTCATAGAAAAGAGTTGTAGAGCTTGTAATGTCTACCAAAAAGTCAGCGACAGCATATGTCTAACTTTTGTATTTTAGTCACAAAAAGTAACTTTTATATTTAAAAAAAAATGGTCTATCAGGTAGACAGCCACACGGCTCACTCATGAGCTCAGCAACGACTAATAGTCTATGGAGGCCAGCTCCTTACGCAGCGGACGCTGGTGAAATTAAAATTCCCGAAACACAATATGAATACTTTCAACATAAAAAAAAAAGTTTTCATCGGAACTATTTTTTGGCAGTCAAAACATAAATAATAGCAGTCAGTGGTAGTCAGTGGTTAGGTATGCCTCACAAAATCAGCATTTTTTATAAAAAATAAAAAAAGATCTCTCTTATTATTAAAATTATTTTTTAAATTAAAATTTTGCTAATTCCACCATCGCCATTTCATCTCAGGACTACCAGACGTGATCCGCGGCGCGCTCCCGACAGGAGCACGTCTAATATGCTACGCGGACGACACTCTAGTCGTAGCCCAGGGAGACGACTTTAAGAAACTGGTGCGCCTGGCCACGGAGGCTACAACTCTTGTGGTCGGGCGCATCCGCCGGTTGGGCCTCAGGGTGGCCCTCGAAAAAACCGAGGCCCTGCTGTTTCACGGGCCTCAGCGTGGGCCACCTCCGGGGGCCCATTTAACTGTCGAAGGTGTTCTGGTCTGGGTGGGAACCCGAATGAAATATCTGGGCTTCACCCTGGACGGACGGTGGCGGTTCGAGCCCCACTTCGAGGGGCTCGGACCGCGAATTGCGGGAGCGGCGGCTGCACTCGGCTGTCTCCTCCCGGATACGGGAGGACCTGGCGCCGCCTGCCGGCGCCTTTACGAGGGAGTAGTGCGAGCGATGGCCGCCTATGGGGCACCGTTGTGGGTGGACGCCCATCGGCGCTACGAACGTTCGCGTGCTGCGAAGGGCGCAGCACACAGTGGTGCTGAGGGCGATACGAGGATACCGAACGGTGTCCTCGGAGGCGACCATCGTGCTCGCCGGCTCCTTTCCTTAGAAGCGGGAGGCGGAGGTTCTTGCCACCGTCTATAATTATACGGCGGCTAAGAGACGCCGAGGGGAGCCTCCAGCTCCAGGGGAAATTGAAACCCTGAGGGTTAGGGTCCGGCAGGACGAAGTGGAGAGGTGGAGGCAGGACCTGGCGGACGCGCGGTACGGCAGATATACAATTGACGCCGTCCGTCCGGTCCTGCCGGAATGGATTGGGAGAACTTGGGGCTCCCTGACGTATAGGCTGGTGCAGGTGCTAACCGGGCACGGGTGCTTCGGGTGGTACCTGCACCGGATTGCTCGCAGGGAGCCCACCGCCGCATGCCACGAGTGCGGCGCTGCGGTGGACACTGCGCAGCATACCCTCTCAGAATGTGCTCTGGTTGCTCTGGTTGCGGCGCGCTCTGGTTGCGACAGTTGGAGGAGATCTTTCGCTGCCGAGTGTCATCTTCCGCATGCTCGGCAGCGAAGAAGTGTGGAATTTGATGGCCTCCTTCTATGAGGAAATTATCTCGCAAAAGGAGGCGGCTGAGAGGGCCCACGAGGCAGACCCTCAGAGCGGCCGAATCCGCCAAAGACGGGCCGGAAGAAGGGGAGGAGGAACACTCGCCTTCTCCCGCTACCGTAGTCGAACTTGAGGGGATGCAGCCGGGGGGCTCATCTCCTCATTGCACAGTTCCGGCTGACGAGGGGAGGTGACTGGTTGTGTACCCAGTTGCCTCTCTAAAGTAGGATGACACCTGGTGACCAACTTGCCAGGCTGCCGCAGGGGCGGTTTCTCAGGAAGAGAGCCAGAACGGTCCCTGGCCGCCCCTAACATGCCGCCGACGGTACACCGTGGGGTTTTAGTACGTGCGAGTCGGTCATAACCCACCTTTTCCCCCGGGTGGGTGGGTATCCGTTAGGGATTTCCCCACGTTAATAAAAAAAAGGAATACCAGATGTTTTGCAGACCTCCATTCATTCGCGGTTGACATACCCTTCATCCGGACGAAGTGCTTCGCTTCGTCATATATTATGTGAACCACGAGGGAGCGGAATGCGCTGCCTGCGTCCGTTCTTCCTGAAGCATATGATGTAGCAATCTTGAAAAAAAGAGTGAATGAGCATTTATTGCGTGAACGTTTTATATCCTAGGCCTCGTCCTCACTTTCCATCAGGTGGGGCTGAGGTCTTGCGTCACACAGTGTATTATAAAAAAAACTGTTAGGTTTTCCTCACAAGATTAGCATTTTTTTACTAAAAAAAGGGTTATTTCTTTTGCTGTCACTCGGATTTGAACTGGGGTTACACTGATTTTCGTAGTAACCGATTTCCATCAATAGTTTTGTATGTAGTCCGGTGAAACTGTTAAGACCTTGCTGGGTCAATAGCATAGTTAGTTCGAGAGAAAAAATCTATGAATGAAATCTAGGTAGATCGATTTATCGTTCCTGAAAGTATGTACATACTACAGGTGCATACTAAGTTTTACGGAAATAGATGACGCCGTTTCCGAGATCCTGAATATATACAAATATAAAAATATACGAAAATTGCTCGTTTAAAGTATTCGATTTATTATAAACACAAGGACAAAACATCGCAATTACGCAAAAATATTATTAGAAGAACACATATTATTCGAAATTGTTTTTAAAGTGTACATAAATTATTAAGGTGATACGCAAGAGAATATATAAACAAAAAAATATTTGTTTACACTGTTTATATAAATATATGTATATCTTGATGTAATATTGTATACAAAGAACTATTTATGTATTATATTCATTTTTACGTCGTGCTGGTTAAATACTCAAATGATAATAGCTACTTATTTTTGAACACACACGTACAATAACCCTCTACCGGGATTTAGCTTACCTAGCGTCGGCTCCGACGAGCAGACACACAGACGCTAGCTCAGCGTATTTAGGGTAAGATCGACGAGCACATTATAGAGACGTTCTGTTAATAAAATCGCATAGAACTTGATGAAATCGTTTAAAAGGAAACAACTTTGAAGGAACGAAGTTATCTAGCTTTTTTTGTGTTATGACGTGTAGCACTCTATTATAAACAGTCAATAAATATTTAAAAATATATGCAACTCATAAAAATACTTTACTGCAATACAGAATAATAGACTGAAATTACATACGTAGATTTTTTTAAAGTTATAAAATAATGTAAATTTTATTTGCCTTCGCCCTCAAGCAATGTTTTTATAAGAGCGCATTTTATGGCCGGCTTCGGAAAGTTGGCCACCGCTGCGTCCTTCCGCCCGCCGGCTGCCGCCGTCGCCGCCCGCCCCCCGCCGCGTTACAATCGAATTGAAGCTTTCAAAACTGCGATACAGTAGAGCTCTGGCTTTTGAATAAGTCATTCTTATGTAAATACTTTTCGCTTGCATTTATTTCTATAGAATTAATGTAATTCTTACAATTATCCCTCTGGTGTAACAGTTCCGCCCATCTAGACTTATATTACAAAACGCAGCTGATCGCAAACCTTTTTTTTTTATCGAAGCACGACATAGTGACTGCACTATGCCTGATGTTAAGCATAATACTATCCAAAAACATCGGCAACCACCGAGAGACAGATTATCCATCGCTGGTCGCCGCTGTCATGCCGGCCATAATGACGAAAGTCACCCGGTACTGGATATGCACAGGCTGATCCCGAAACCCGACGCGCAGAAGCGAGTCACTATGACGGGCTTTTTCGCTATATGCATGGTGGTTGCGACCCAGTCGGGCTGAAAAACCCTACCACCCCGCTTTCGCCATTGCCTCGTCCGTTATTCAGCAGGCTGCACCACATGCAGGTGAGGTTGGCTTTGGTGTCTCAAGTCTTAAGATGTTACTCGACACCCCTTACACCCCAAAAACACCTTTTATTAGTTTGGGATATATGAATACTGAAATCGGATTGTGTATTCCTTTACAATCTAAGTCCATCAAAAGATTCGTAGCCAACCGACATCAGTTGGTATCATTTATCAAATGCGATATTTAGTCAATCGCAAACTGTGAGGCCGCAACATAGATACGTGTCACCGAGTAAATTTGCTTAAAGCGTGGATACGCGAGCGCAAGCGGCCCTGCTGGACCCAAGCCAAACAGCTTTGCGGACGCGATGGCGCGTGCCTCCGACACCACTTCCATTCCTACCAATTAATCAATAGTATTAACAAGTTTTTCAATATTCTACTAAATATTGCCGCCGGCGTAGCAGCATCATGAATAATATATTCTTTGCATGAAATGATGCGTAGATCCTTTCGATACTTTCTAATGTACTTAAAATAATTAAGAACTCCGTCCATGATGATGTGTTACAGTATTTTCTATTTCAATTTATTAATAATTCATTTGTAATTAATGTCTTCATATATATATATATATAAATAATACTTTTATAGATTATACGACTTCTATATAATTTCTGTTTCTTTTACCGTAATTTGGTTGAGGCAACACTATTCTCACTTCAATATTCTACTAAATTGATTAGTACAATATTGTACAACACCCTAATAACTACGGTTTTTAAAGTTGTGTAATTTATTCTGATATATATCTGGAGGTTCGTTTAAAATGCAACAGCTAATATTAGTTTAGATTCAACGTATTACTAGATGTTTGAAAATAATTATTCAATATTATCTGATGTAGTTTTAAATAGATATCAAATCAGTTCGTGTAGAACATCGGAAATGAGCATTTACAATTATAAGTTTCGATGACATATACAACATTTACCAATAGCGTTTGAAAACTCTACAGAATCATATTTCAAAGTAGATAAGTTGAATTGCTTTTGAAGTTAGGATCCGCGATAAGGTTCCGGCTAGGAGTCCCGGCGGCCATGCAATACTCTCTCTCTCTCTCGTTATAAACTTTAACATATTAATAACAGAGTTGAGAATTCAACATCTGTGAATATGTAGTGGAACGGTCGCGGCCCGCGAATACGCTCCACGCACATTACTAACTTTTTATCTGTACTTACTTTATTTAACTTCATATCGTTTTTGTTAATCTTTTGCTTTATCTTTTATTGGGCTTTTTGTATTTTACTTCCATTGCGTCTATCGTTTACTAGTTGTACTAGTAGGTTAGGTTCCATATTCTTCTTTTTATAAGCTTTCATGTAATTCCCACATGTCAGCTCCCTTGATATGTACATATATAATATATAAATTAGTGTTAAGTTATTTGATAAGATATGTAGGATCCTAGTCTGACTTGGAGAGCATGATAGTAAAACTCGAAATGCGTAAAATATACTATATTCATTTTGACCCCATGTATATGGTTTTTTTTTTCGATATGACTACTCTATTGACCCAGCGAGGTCTTAACAGCTTCACCGGACTACTAAGGCGAGCGCTTAAGGCACCCAGCCGATTTTATTTTGGCAACCAGCTCAAGGGTGCACGGCACACCTTGGCTTGGCTGTTGCCTGTTGCATGCAAAATCGCGACCTATCTTAGCTAACCTAGCTAACTATTCATATATGAGTTGTTGAAACGTATATGTGTTGTACCAAGCATACACGCTTCAACAACTCCTCCATATATTTATTATCGGAGTAAATTGAGTTTTTCAGTTCGATAAGGGAAAAAAAAAGTAAACCCTTCCACTTTCATGTGTAAGCGTGTAGGCGTGCACGTGTGTGGGGGTGATCGTGTAGTGTTGTAGCGGTGATGTATATTTGTGTATCACCGTATCGCGCAAGCAACGCACTCAAGGGCTCCCTACCGAGGGATCGAACCTAGGCTTGAGCCGCTGCCGTGGGAGGCCTAATCGGGTGTGCGGGAGCGAAATTAACCCCCAGACTCCGGCGGCGTGATCTGTGGTTACGCGGGCGTGGGCGTGAACACGCTCTGTTTCGAGGGACAGGCTGGTACTGATCGTTCGCTGACGTGATTGAATCAGGAGGGTCGGTAAAAATGTGTCGCGGTTGTCTTTTATAACGCGCAACGTTAGGTACTGGATCATAGTTTGCGGCGGATACCACTAACGGACTGGGATGCCCATGTATATGGTGTTTATAGTTGCAAGAGATCTCTAAATTGTTTGAATGACATATTCGATTTACAATTAATTTAAAAGTTTCAACAAGTTTGCAAAAATATGAGATTATTATCGAGAGCCACAGACGCAATGTAATGATTTCCCTAATATTATATTATGTTATACGTAACTAATTCTTACCTGATTGATTTGAACCGGACTTCAGAACATGTTTGTCGTGGATGGTTTAGCATACGTTACAAAGTGGTGATGATGTCAATTGTGTCAAATGTTTCATTAAACTTAGATCATATAATAAGTCCAGATTTCAGTCGATCTGCTATGACATGTTATTCTCTTTTAGCATTCTTCTCACTAGGTTCTTTCGTCATGTAATATTTTTTACAGTATATTTTCTAACGAGTGAAACAAGTGATAATTTTTTTTTTGTATATGTTTATTTATTTATTTCCTGTAAGTAATTTATTCAGCTGATATATGTCTCACATGTGTAATACCTAACAAGGCATCTATTCTCATGATAGTAATATTTTAATAGTTAATATTTAATAATAGACGTTATGTATAGATTATAATATTCAGATATTCGATTAGAAGCTTGAAATGATTTATTTCTTTCTAGCAGAACAACATCTAAGATAAACTAAATTAATGTAATTACTTTTAAATATTGATAAAAATCGGATAATACTCATTATAGTGACCAATCTTACAGAGTTCAATGTACATTGTCAGATGTGTCGTCACTAGCAGCCTGTGGGAATGTGAACTCGACGCGTTATCGCTCTGAACACGATTTTTATGTAGGTAAAGTAAGGAACGTATAGTAGGGGTGCGACCGCTTATCTCCTGTAAATACCTAATTTATAAACATCTTATTACATATACATTGAGGAAGTTCTTATATGTTTCTATATTGTTTCATACTACGTAGATGCGTATATACCATTTCAATTCTTATAATAACGGCGACGGGCGGATGGTCCGGCGGGCTACAAGGCGGGGCGTTCCACAGGGGTCGGTCCTGGGGCCGCTCCTGTGGAACATGGGCTACGACTGGGTGCTCCGCGGCGTGCTCCCATATGGAGCACGCGTAATTTGTTACGCGGATGACACCCTAGTCGTAGCCCGGGGGGAGGACTGGAGAGAGGTAGAGCGCCTGGCCACGATGGCCACAACCCTCGTGGTTAGGTTAAGTTACTTTGCGGGGTTCGGGCCGCGAATTGCTAGGGCGGCGGCGGCACTCGGTCGGTTGCTCCCCAATATTGGGGGGCCGGGTGCCGGGTGTCGTCGACTCTTCATGGGAGTCGTGTGGGCGATGGCCGCCTACGGGGCACCGGTCTGGGCTGATGCCCTCGGTGCCACCAACGTGCGCGCGCTGGGCAGTACGCAGCGTACGGTGGCACTGAGGGCAATCCGGGCATACCGCACGGTGTCATCGGCGGCGGCCTTTACGCTCGCCGGCTCCCTTCCCTGGGAGCTGGAAGCTGGGGTGCTCGCCGCCGTGTACGAATTCACGGCGGCGAGGAAGCGTAGTGGGGAGCCTCCGGCTCCCAGGGAGATAGAAGTTAAAAGGAGGGAATTGCGGGAGGAGGCTATAGGGAGGTGGATGCAGGACCTGGCGGACGCGCGCTTCGGGACGCACACCGTTGACGCCGTCCGCCCGGTCCTGCGGGAGTGGATTGGGAGGAGATGGGGCTCCCTGTCATTCAGGCTGGTGCAGGTACTGACCGGACACGGTTGTTTCGGGTGGTATCTGCACCGGATCGCTCGCAGGGAGCCGACCGCCGCCTGCCATGAGTGCGGCGCTGAGGAAGATACCGCGCAGCACACTCTCTCTGAGTGTGCTGCGTGGGAGGTGGAGCGCCGCACTCTGGCGGTGGCGGTAGGAGAGGATTTGTCGCTGCCGAGCGTGGTCTCGTCTATGCTCGGCAGCGAGCAGGCGTGGCGAGCTGTGGCCTCCTTTTGCGAGGAAGTCATCTCGCAAAAGGAGGCGGCGGAGAGGGCCCGCGAGGCGGATCCCCTCAGTGGCCGTCTTCGCCAACGGAGAACCGGCAGGAGGAGGCGGCGCCTTGCCCAACTCCTTTTGCCACCGTAGCCGGACCTGAGGGGATGTAGTCGGGGGGCTCATCCCCTCATTACACAGGTCCGGCGGACGAGGGGAGGCAGCTGGCGTGAACCCAGCTGCCTCTCTATAGGTAGGAGCCCGGCGGCCACCTTCCGTCGGGCGGACCGTTGGGCGGCTATCTAAGGGGAATAGCCTAGCACGATCCCTTGCCGCCCCAACACTACGGTCTGTAGGTACACCGTGGGGTTTTAGTCCGTGCAAGCCGGACATAACCCATCCTCTCCCCCGGGAGGGTAGGTATCCATAAGGGATTTCCCCACGTAAAAAAAAAAAAAAAAATATATGTATTGAAACTCGATCGGCGTAGAAGCGACCGATGCCATAAATTTAAACATCTGATATACACAATGTACACAGTTTATTTATAAATTACCAGCTCACGGGGTCACGCGTTGCTTGGCTCAGTTATTACATGTTGAATTGAATAAAATACGAGCAACATAAAATAAACTGCAGATGAAAAGGAAATTCAAAATTAAAACGTGGCGCTATCTATAACAGGCGGTCCTACAGTTTTCTGTCCACAAACTAATTTAAAGCGTCATCTGTTCGGGACTGATGAAACTTCTAATTAATAACAATAATGACAATAAATTATACATAAATACCAACTTTTCTGAAGATCGGAAGTAGTTTCAGAGTACATTGCTTGACTAGATTTTTATATGTTTAAGACGTATATGCGTTAGAGATGCGTTGAGAGTTGTATTGTTTAGAAAAAAAAAATGTTTAACTGTACACGTCATTTATCTTTAATCGTTAATCATTCATAAACGTTATATAAGTAAATTTGAAATTAAAATAGTTCACTGTTTCGAGTAATGCGGCCCACTCGTTAGTAGTCGTAGTAAGCTACAATTTTCGCGATTTTAATGACTTCATTTTCTTTTGGTTTTCACAATAATAATATTTAACAAATAATGTTTTTTTATTCTATTCTGCAGACTCTTGGTCCACACCTTTTTTTGCTTACGTGTAGTGTCTTGTGTGTGTAAAAAATCGTATCCGTGAGCATATTTGTTTTGTTTTTTATTCTTTTTTTTTAAGTAATTTATTAAATATTAACTGTTTAATTACCAACTATTGTTAACTATTTTTGGTTTAATGACGTTATTGTTTTTATAGCAGTTGCATTTTCAAATAATGTTTGTTTCATATTTAAACATCATTTTATATTTTTAGACAATTCTGAAACTAGATAAATTTTAGATGAAAATGCCTTCTTTGTCTGATATAATAGCAGCGATGTGGATTCAGGTGTGGATTTTATTATATCTTGAAATATGGAGAACTGTCGTCGAGACAGACTTCTTCGTAACGCAAACTTTCTGAACGGCGACGCAGAGTAGATTATCAATAAGCCCACACTATCTGATGTCACTAGTTTATGTATCAGATGTGAACACATCGGCGGCCTAAATTTACCCCAATCTCCCCGCGGACTCTGCCGGAATAAGGTAAGGGTTTAACTTCCAACAGCACTTTGCTGTTCGCTATCAAGACGAATACACTAAGCGCACGCTACGTAAAGCCACACTACGACGATGTGCCACGATACATAGTTCGAACTGTTATACGGATTTGCCCGAACTGTTATACGGATTTGCCCGAGGGCCTTTTAAAAAACTATATTTATAAAATAAATGGTTTATTGAAAGGATTACACAATTACAATAATTAAATATAAGGTAATTAACAAAATGAATACTGATTAGGGCAAGTGTCAACCGCGCGGATATTGGATTTTAACTAACGTTCCCGATCGTGTCACAAGTGAAGAAAGTTCAAGAGGTTTGCCTCGAAATAGGGTTCCTTTGTCATTCTGCGTATGGGAACCTTTATAACAGAACGAAACACAGAGTTTGAATGGCTTTCTCTTAAAAAAAATGTTGTCTGTAAAGTCGGCTTACGGACTATAATTGGTCAGGCGCATAAGGAGGTCTGGCCTCCGGGTGGCCCTCAAGAAGTCCGAGGCCATACTATTCAATGGGCCTCGGCGAGGGCCTCCACCTGAGGCCCATATTATGGTGGAGGGCGCCCGGATCAAGGTGGAGGCCCAGATGAAATATCTGGGCCTCACCCTGGACGGATGCTGGCGGTTCGAGCCCCATTTTGCGGCCGGTTGCTCCCCAATATAGGAAGGCCGGGTGCCGGGTGCCGTGACTGTATATGGGAGTCGTGCGGGCGATGGCCACTTACGGGGCAACGGTCTGGGTGAACGCCTTCGGTCCCGCCAACGTGCGTGCATCGTAGTCCTCGGCGGCGGCCTTTACGCTTGCCGGCTCCCTGCCTTGGTACCTGAACTGGTACACGGCGGTGAGGAAACGTAGTGGGAAGCCTCTGGCTCCCAGGGAGATAGAGCGGAAAAGAAGGGAACTAAGGGAGGGGACAGTAGAAAGGTAGATGCAGGACCTGGCGGACACACGCTTCGGGACGTACACTTTGGACGTCATCCACCCGGTCCTTCGGGAATTTATTGGGAGGAGATGGGGCTCCCTGATGTTTAGGCTGGTGCAGTTACTGACCGGACATAGTTGTTTCGGGTGGTACCTACACCGGATCGCAAGGAGCCGACCGCCACCTGTCACGAGTGCAGCGCTTAGGATGACACCACGCAGCACACTCTCTCCGAGTGGCGGCGCACTCTGGCGGCAGTGGAGGAGCGAGGAGGTTATCTCGCAAAAGGAGGCGACGGAGAAGGCCCGCGAGGTAGACCCTCTAAGTGGTCCTCTCCGCCAACGGAGGACAAGCGGAAGGAGGCGGCGCTTTGCCCAACTCCTCCCGCCACCGTAGCCGGACCTGAGGGGATGCAGCCAGGGAGTTCATCTCTTCATTGCACAGGTCCGGCGGACGAGGGGAGGCAGCTGGTGTGTACCCAGTCTACCTCTCTATAGGTAGAAGCCCGGACCGTTGGGGCGGCATTACAAGGTTGATTAGCTTGAAAGATCCCTTGCCGCCTCAACAACACGGTCTGTCGGTACACTGTGAAGTTTTAGTCCGTGCGAGTCGGACATAACCCACCCGCTCCCCCGGTATCCATAAGGGCTTTCCCCACGTTAAAAAAAAGGTATATAATTATTAACATAAATGTACCTATATATTTACAAGTGATTCTCCAGAAACTGAGACAATCCGCAGCTAATCACTAGATACATACATATTCTGATAAACCAAAGATCAATATTGCGTCGCCTAGAACGTAATAGCTTCACTGGATTTAATTAAACTGATTAACGTTAAGCACATTGTTGTATGTATTGCCTAATGACTCTGTAAGATTATACCAACTCTCATTAGTAAAGTAATATTTCCCTTCAATATACACACATATTTACTGTAATTGTATCATAAATATATAAATACATATTTGAACCTTTTAACACGAGTGAATTGCTATTGTTTTGAAATAATTTATTATTCCCGGAATGTGTCTTAACGCTATGTAAGTGCTTTGTGTGCAGAATGTGTAGAGTGCCATATCAGCCACGTAGTGTCTTTTCCGCTGGGAAATTTAACTATCGACCTATCTAATACCATATATTGATGTTTTTTATTCAAAAGTAACTGAAAAAGGGCTTTCTTTTCGCTTCAGAAATATGCTATTACCTAGAACCGTATACTAAAAGCATATATATTTGAAATTCTTGTAAGTTTTAGCTTTTCATAACAATGTTGATTGTGGAATATAAGTTTTCAAGTTGTGTTAAGTGAATAGATGTTATCAGTGATATATAACGATTACTTACTTTAATAAACCTTGTAGTTATAAAGTATATGATTTATACGAACTATAAACAAGGATAAACGTCTAGCTCTGCAGTGCTTAGTAGAGCCGGTTCTCGAGTGCAGCTATCGGAGCAAACCTAAAGGTCCTTGCAATTCAATTGTACACCTAAACGTATGTATTCCATTAGTAGATCGAACGATATCATTCTGTTGATTCGTCGCGATGTTTTACCCAAACCTCAAGTTCATTATTTGAATCGGTGTGTGAACACGCTACCACTGATTCGACATTTTTAATTGGAATGCTTTTATCAAATTAATTTCCTCATAGAAAAAATAAATCTCGGGAATGCGCTTTACCAGAGAGCAAGTAAATTTAAGGTCGAGACGGGAGTTACTAGCGCTGATCTTAGTACTATACGAGTCTAGTTAGTTCTCAGTTAGAGGAGTTTGAGAATTAACCCTTTGTATGAGGATACTAATTAACTCGAACACGGGTTCTCCATCCATAAAACACATTATCAAAAATGTTTATATTTTAAACTATGATAGTATATAAATAGAATAATTTGTAATTAGTTGTCAGTTGTTAAAACCCATTAAGTATAAAAGAAAGAAAATATATTCGCAACTGCTCTTTATACAATAAATACCCGTGGACGTGTATTATCATATGGAATCACTAAATTATATATAGGTATAATTGCTGCTTCCTTTGAATATAATTATTTAATTAGTTGACCTATTCATTTGTTATTGAATATTTTACTAACCAACATCTTAACTAACATTATAAATGTGAAAGTATATTGTAAGATTGCCAACGTTTATGTTTAACCTGTTGCCTTCAATAAAAATGGGAAAAGAAAGCCGCAATAATAATTTAAGTGTTTTAAATTGTTTTAAATACCACAGCGTTAATAGTAGTCCGTGAAGCTGTAAAGACTTCACTTGGTCAATAGCATAGTCAGTTCGAAAAAAAAACCCACTGCATTAACTATATCGATTGGACCAAAACAGTATTTATAAGAAAATATTTCCTAGACGCGACGTGAGTTGACAGGGATAACTTTCAGTCTTTAGAAACCACTAGATGTAAATTAAAAAATGTTTTTCTGTTCTTTTATTAATTTAATTTGACTCGTGGATAGTAGCTACTCAACAAGTGAAAAAAGTCCCACCACCATGCTGTAGTTTCATAACGATGTTTTCCTTCACCGGTAGCTCCAACTCAATTGCTAGGATTCGAACCGATGTCCCTGAACACGGTGTCCGACCACAATGTCAATTAAACCATCATCGCTACGAATAAAATCTATACTAATATATAAAGCTGAAGAGTTTGTTTGTTTGTTTGTTTGTTTGGTTGAACGCGATAATCTCAAGAACTACAGATCCGATTTAAAAGTTTCTTTTAGTGTTAGATAGCTCATTTATCGAGAATGGCTATAGGCTACATATCATCACGTTAAAACCAAAAGGAGCTGAGCACTAATGAAGAATGTCTCAAAATCGGGCTATTTTGGAAGCTTTCGCTGCGTGTTAATGTCAGTATTATATGCGTTGCCATGGTAACGCGATAACATTCTATCAAAAATATTTTTATGGTTTATTTTGTATTCCTATTAAAAAAGTTTATTCTACGTTAGTTTTGTTTTCGATTTTTAATTATACGTGTTACGTTTATATCGCAAACATTTCTTAAGTTTATTTTGTGTTGTTATTCAGAAAGTTTAGTAGTAATAATATTCGTCCAATAAGACAGTCGAAGGAATTAATCCATACAGCCAATTCTGAAGTTGTCAATATAATTAGTTTTCTTCTATGTCCAAGTTAATGTAAAGGTATAAGCGCCGAATCCTCTACATAATATAACGTAATTTTTTATCTTCTTAATCTTCAAGACCATAGAATTAATGCTTCGTGGTTTTATTTTTCATTCATTTCACTTATGCAAAATAAACGAACGATATTATACAATACGCAACCAATTTCTACACGATATAGAATCATGTAACACAATATTATGAAAAAAATATAAAATCCACTACATGACAGACTGAAATCCCGCCAAACACTCTTAAAAAACTCTATTCTACAATAGTTTTGTTGCCAATTTTTTATTTGTGATATATTACGTATTATAAAAGTAAAGTGAATGTAATTTATATTAAAATAAATTATTTTTGGTGAATACAATCTGTGATGCTACAAACATCAACATTTTTTTTAACTCTGTCGATATGTCTGTTTTTTTATTTGTTCCGGGTAATCTCCGAAACGACTGGACCTATTTGAATGTTTGTTTTTTCTTAGAAATAACTACGCTTAACAGCTTCACCGGACTACAAGTAACATTTGAACGGGAATTTTACGGGCAAATAAGTAACTAATTAGCTGTTTTATTTAATATTATTCGATAATGTGTAGCTTCATATTTTCATTATTTTCTTATATAGTGTGAGCACTGAGGGTGATATATAGTTTAAAATTACAGTTATGTGGCTGATCATAATTCCATCCCATTCGATACACTATTAGTATTCACATACATAATGTACACGTAACCTGTTACAGTAGATGATGTGCGTGTGATACAAATATTTTTGAAATAGTATTATTGTAATTTACACTAGATGTGTAATCACAATTTTAAATTTATTTAATATTTAAAAAAAAACGCGTGCGAAGCCGCGGGTAACAGCTAGTTATTAAATAAAAGGATATCAAGTCACTCGTAAACTTGTAAACTCGTAAACTAAGATTTCGTATTTAAATGGTTTTTTTGTGTCCGAGTAATTTGAAGAACTGAATATTCCTTATATTTTCCATAATTACTCTTATTTTTTATATCATAGGAGGAAAAAGAACAGGTGGGTCACCTGATGTTAGGTGATCACCGCCTTCCATAGACACTAGCACCACCAGGGGAATCGCAGTGTCTTACCAGACTGTGTTTGAAGGAAATGAGGGAAAGGGGGAGAGGACGAATTCATTTACGTCGTAATTCTAACAAATAAACAAAATCATATCCTGACAAACAACTCCTCAGCAAACATGAATCGTTCTTGATTATTTAAAATAGATTCACGTAGGCAAAAACTCTGTTCCTCGTTACTGCATAGGTGCCTCGCGTGCGTTACTGGAGTGAGAGGGAGCCGAGTGTCGATGTAGGAGAGAGGAGGGTAACACCGCTTTGGCACCAACGAACACGATTAACGCTCGATGTAAAGAATTCACTCATACATATGTATGAAATTATGATTCGTTTTGTATTCTGTTTTACTTGTGTATTTAAATGACGACGCGTGAGACAGAGTGAACGTGCGGCCGCGGGGAGAGGCGCCCACATCTTAAATCTTATATGATTTTGTATTTGTTTCTTAAAAATATATATACATTTATTTAATGTTTTGTCATATTATGATGTCATAACTTCCATGTCCATCAAAAGTAGGTCATGTTTAGTGCTAACGTGATAGTTCTATGACCCCTTATATGTAGACGCATTGTCAAGTCAGTATTTTCGAAGTTTTACCACAAAAACGTGCCTGGATGGCTTATAATAACCTAAGTTCAGAATGGCGGTTATTTAAGCTCAAGTTTATATTTCCATCGGATTATATCTGTGAAAGTAAACTCAGACTCTGCACACTTGCGTGGTGCATGGCCCATGCATCGACTGATGTTCAAATACCATAATCTTACGAATAAAGGAAACTTGTGGGATTTAAACAGACATGGACCTACAATCACAACCACTAGAGACTTATTGTTTTTTCGTGCTTATTCATATTATAAATACTAATATAGTATACAATCACTACCGAGATCGGATGACGTATTTTTGGCCTGAAAATCAAAAGAATGTTCGAATTAAATTGCAGCGCCACCTACTGTTCTCAATTTTGAATATTAAGTATCCGGAGACCCACTTATATTACACACAAAGTCGGTCGAGCCGTTTAGGAGGAATTCAAACATATACATACGTACAAAAAAATACCTATAAACTATCAAAAACCTATAAAAAACCTATTTAAATTATACACCTAAACCTTTCTCGTAAATCACTCGATCTACTAGGGAAAACCACTGTGCGGCAGCTAACCACTGTGCGGCAGCTAACCACTGTGCGGCAGCTCAAGACCTACTGCTGCAGACAATGAGAGAGTGGTCAGTTCAAATGGCAACGGTGGCAGAACCATATTTCGTGCCATGTAGGGATAACTGGGCAGCTGATTTATCAGGTATGGCGGCAGTAGTATCTGACGGAACCCAACCTATAACGCTCCTCGGTAGGGGCGCAGGGTTTGTGGCGATTGAATGGAGGGACATCGTTGTTATAAGCGTCTATTTCTCGCCTAACAGGACGCAATCAGAGTTCGAAAGGTTTCTAGGTCGTCTAGGCTCGCTCGTAGGGAGTATTATATTAAGACCGATTGTATTAGCAGGCGATTTCAATGCGAAGTCAGCCGCATGGGGATCCCGCATTACAAATTTGCGAGGAAGGACCCTGCATGAGTGGTCACTGGAACTTGGCCTCTCAATTGCTAACCGGGGAACAGTACCTACCTGCACACGACCTCAGGGGAGTTCCATAATCGACCTCACGTTCAGCACCGCTCCTATGACTAGCCGCATACAGGGATGGAGTGTGATGGAAAATGCGGAATCGCTATCGGACCATGCGTATATAAGATTTAGAATAACCCACTCTTTAAGAACGTCTGTATTGAATAACGGAGTTTCATCGACACGCAGATGGGCTGTCAAAAACCTTAACAGGGAAAAGCTGACTGAAGCAGCCATTGTTGCGTCATGGGCACCCTTGCCTGCAGACCCAGTAAACATAGTACAGGAAGTACAATGGTTTCAGGATGCGATGGTGAGCATATCTGACGCTGCGATGCCTCGGGTAAGACCTCACTCGCTCAGGAAGGGTGTCTAATGGTGGTCAAGTGAAATCGCACAACTGCGAGCCACATGCTTGGCTGCTAGAAGGCGGTTAGCTAGGCACAGGCGACTTCACCGAGGCCGCACTGCGGAGGTGGAGGTTCTACTTCTTGCTAGTTTCAGAGAAGCGAAGAAAGAACTTCAAGCTGCAATTAGAACTGCCAAAACGAGAGCGAAATCTGAGTTATTAAAAACCCTGGATCGAGACCCCTGGGGCCGCCCTTACCGCGCGGTCATGGGATATCTGCGACCACTGGCCCCACCAGTAACACAATGTCTACAACCCGGCAGCTTGGATGATATTCTGACAGTACTGTTTCCGCAGGGGCTAGAATATACACCTCCATTTTCAGGACCTCTTTCACTAATGGAGATGCAGGAGGGA
Organism: Antheraea mylitta; assembly: GCA_014332785.1. Lineage (NCBI taxonomy): Eukaryota > Metazoa > Arthropoda > Insecta > Lepidoptera > Saturniidae > Antheraea > Antheraea mylitta. The sequence goes on from JACEII010000116.1 coordinate 1,005,068, forward strand.
TCCCACGATATTACACACAGGGAGATGGAAATGGCCGTTAATCGTTTGCGGAAGAAATCCACGGCACCGGGTCCGGATGGTATTCCAGGCCAGGTCTGGGTACTTGCTATGGAATTCGTGGGCGAAAGACTCAGGCGACTCTATAGTGCGTGCTTGAACGAAGGCATCTTTCCTGCACAATGGAAAATAGGCTACTTAATGCTGCTAAGGAAACGAGATCGACCAGCCGAATCCCCATCTGCTTACCGGCCTATTGTCCTTCTGGACGAGGTCGGCAAACTCTTTGAGCGGATAATATCGCGGCGCCTCCTGGAGCATCTCACCAATGTTGGCCCAGATTTGTCCGAAGCGCAATATGACTTCCGTGAGCGACGCTCAACAATAGATGCGATTTTGAGGGTTAAAGCCCTGTCTGACGACGCGGTTAACCGGGGCGGAGTGTTAGTGGCAGTTTCGTTGGATATAGCCAACGCCTTTAACACTCTACCCTGGGAATGTGTCAAGCAGGCATTACGCTTCCATAGGGTGCCTCCATACCATAGGTGGGCTTAGTTTGAAGTAGGTAGGTTAGGTTGGGGACCGGATTTGCTCGGGGGAAGTCAGGTAGGTAATCTCTAGCTTGTCTACTTACTGGGTTGGTAGACAAGACTAGGGGTTAGGGGCGTAGGGTTGAGTAGGTAGGTAGGCTAGGAGGGTTGCGTTAGGGCGGGGGGCTATATTAGGAGTAGGTTAGTCTAAGACGGAGGGGACTTCAGGGAGGCATGTGGTGGTGATGAGGAGTTAACCTCGTTAAGAAATCAATAGTGGGTGGTGGTGGAAGGATCTTCTTTTCTGCTGCCCGCTGAACCCAGGGGGGAAGGGGCGGGGGACCTGACCTCCCATTGCACGGGTCAGCGGACTGGGAGGCAGTTGGAGAACCAGGCTGCCTCAGTCGGGCGTGGCGTAGGTTAAACGCCTGCCGCTGGAGGCGTTGCGGAGCTTGCTAACGCAACCCCGTGGCGCCCCAAAGTGCGGCGCACGGTTCATCGTGGAGTTTTTTAGTCGGTAAGAGTCGTCTTCGGACACCGTCCCACCGCGTTTACGTAGTGGGCGGTCGACACTACTCAGCGCCCCCCCCGGGCCGTTGGGTGTCCAATGCAGGATTCTTCTCCACGTAAAAAAAAAAAAAAAAAAAAGGGAAAACCGCATGAATCCGCGCTCTAGCTTTTGAGTACATCGTGAATAGACAGACAAACATGGTGGAGGACTCTGTTTTATAACATGTAATGATAAATAGGTAATGGTGAAATGGTTAAGAACATGTCCTACCTCTGTTTCTCAACCGATTTTCTTGATTCTTTTTTGTTCTATAGTTGTTACGAAAGATCTTTAGTGTTATCAATAAAAACATTTAAAAAATTGTTTTTTTTTTTTACCACCGGACAAGAACTCCTTTATATAAATACAAACAATATAAATGTCCATATTGAATTACGTTCCGAGTTGAGGAATAGTGACGAAGTTCATATTTGAGTGAAGTCCCCACTACACACACGTTACTTCATGATTCTTTTGTTTTATAAAATAATATTCATATTAATACCCGCGCGACCGAGTCTAGCTCGGTTCGGTAAAAAATATTTTTAAATTAAACTGTTAAGTTTGCCTCACAAAATTAGCATCTTTTTACAAAAATAAAACAAGATACCTCTTTTGCTGTCACTCGGATTCAAACTGGGGTTACACGGATTTTCTAAGTAGCCGATTTCCATATGAGTTATTTTCGTTTTAACAACGGCGGCGAAATTTACTTTTATATTCTAGCTATAATTTTTTATGAATGAAATACTAGATCGATTTATCGTCCCAGAAACTATTTACATATTAAGTTTCATGGAAATAGATGACGCTGTTTCCGAGATCCCGAATATATAACAATTACACATTTAAAAAACGAATTGCTCATTTAAAGGTATTAATATACATATACATATATATATAGATTAGATAAGTATGTTTAGGAAGCGTCGCCAACGACTATTTGTGTGTAGAGAAAATACCATTTGATTTATGTCGAGTGTTATTCTCCTGCATTTCACACGTCTCATAATAAAACTCGTTTAATGTCTTCACTCCTACTTTAGAGTGCACTGTCTCGCACACCTGAATACTGCTGCGTCGCCTCGCAACTATTTAATATATGTATGGAACACAAACAAATATTACAAGAAACTTATTTCAAAACTTCCCTAAGCTTATGTTTTATTTAATATTTTACTCTTTGCATCAGTAAGTCTTGGTCAGTTTTATATACTCTTACCTGATACTAAATGACGACTTCGTTTTAGACGATAAACACGCTTATCCTAGATGAGGGCTAGATCTCAACTGCTACTGCCGGAATATATACGTGCCTAGCGATAGATTTTCAACTAAAAAGTTGTTGCTAGCCATGCAAGCTTAGAAAAAACTCTACCAGCATATTCGCAAGGATTCGAACCTGCGTCGATCGTTGCTGTGTCTGAAGACGTTAACTCCTAAGACATCATCGCTTCAAACTGACTAACTTTAATATACCTGAATTATACCGGTTCAAAGTTACTAGATTTTAACAAATTTTAACAGTTCTGCTTAAGCAATTTCTGTTTCATTTTTTGTTATTTATATATATTGAATAACACCGAGTATTGTGGACTCCATTCTTTAGGAATTTGTTTAATACAAGCTTCTGTCCGCGACTTCGTCTTGGGCTAACGCTACCATGCAGCGGAAGCTTTCCGAAGAAAGAAAAACCCGACTTTGAAACATACTCCATTGGTGCTCCGCTCCTATTGGTCTTAGCGTGATGATATATATATCTCGGCAAATGAGCAATACATGAAGTATGACGACGTATGACTGAAGTAGGACGCTTTCAAATAGTACCAGTAGTTCCTGAGATTAACGCGTTCACCCAAACAAATAAAGCTTTATAATATTAGTTTAGATTACTACTCTTCTCTCGTACTTGATTCGAGCCGTCATTCATATTACAATAACTCTTGATAGAATAGACACATTTTAATGAAACAAAGATTTACTGTCAAGAATATGCTTTATGATTTTCTTGGTGAGGTTTTAATCTGAACCAAGTACTTTAGCAGGGATGCCTGGTCATGCAAAGAGACAAACAGAGAGACAGACATTTCTAAAAATGATTGAAATATTTTTTATTAGTTATACCTACACACCTACAACACCTTTTTCACGAAAATCAAAAAAATACAGACGCGTTAGATTATATTCTTGATATATGTATAGATTTACGCAGGAATACCATGATAACAGCTCGACGCGTACATAGCTATACCGCTCGCTACGAGATTGCATAATAAAAATGTAATAAAACAATATGGAATACAGAACGTAAACGAAAAGTTTAAAATGAACGAATTTAATAGGTTAATTGCGACCATTAACCATTCATCCATATCCACACTTAAATCCGCCCTCCTCCCCTCCCGGCCCCAGTTTCCTTTATTCTCCTTTTAATTATTTTATGTACAACTGATTGCCGCGACTTCGTCTGCATGATCTATTATGACAATTGTTTTGTTATATTTCAAAGGAATTAAGCAGCGTTTTTGCCGAAACCGTCGACTTTTGACTTTTACCGACACTTTTAGCATATATTTCAACAAATTTACAAAAAATCTTGACAAATTAAACCCTAAACCTTTCTCGTGAATCACTTTAGCTATTAATGAAACCCGCATGAAAATACGCTTAGTAGTTTTCGAGTTTATCGCAAATTCATAGGCAGACAGACGCAGCGGTAAATTTTAATGTATAGAAGTAACTTAGTAACTTAAAAAATTATGTAATTTATTGAATGATATATATACACTCATCAAAAAGGTCTAAGCAACATGTACTAATTTAAAATTTTAGGATGTTTCTTCACATTATAACGTTGTATTTTATTTTTAAAATAATATTTTTAGGGTTCTATGATGTAAAAATAACAGCTGTTGTCTTTATAAGTTCTTTTAATAACAGAAATGAACAATATTAGAATATACTGTAGAAACTAAGATACATACTAAACTTTTTTTTTACAAAATGAAATTTCTAAAGAAAATGTATTTATTGTGAAAGAATAGAACAATTTAATACAAAGTATGGTTTCCTCTGCTATTCAGAAGTTGTCGGCAACGATTATTCATTGAATTAATGAAACTGTTTATGTCATCTTGCGGTATTCGCTCCCAATGGAATTGTAGCAAATCCTTCAGCTGTTGGGTTGTTGTCGCTCCGTTCAAGTCCTTCAAAACACGTCTCTGAAGCATGACCATGCGTGCTCGATGGGGTTAAGATCTGGCGATTGTGCAGGCCAGGGCAATACCCAGATGTTCTCCGTTGCAAAGTATTCACTGGTTCGCCGAGCTGTATGTGAACGCGCATTGTCATGATTTAACCTAAAATCAGAGCCAAAGGTTTGTGCAAATGGGTAGACATAAAGTCTGAGAATATCCTCAATGTAATTTTCAGCATTCATGTTTTCATTTACAAAAACGAGCTCAGTTCGCCTGTTCTTCATAATACCCGCCCATAACATAACTGTTGATCCGCTGTATGGATGAACTTCCTGAATGCACCTGAGCCTTTCAGTATTTCCGGGCCAACGATACACTCGCACCCTTCTTGTATCAGGCTTAAACCCGAATCGCGACTCATCGGAAAACATAATTTTATCCCATTGTTTTTTTTTTTTTATATATCAAAGGAGGCAAACGAACTGGTGGGTCACGTGATGTTAAGTGATCACCACCGTCCATAGACACTAGCGACATCAGGGACGTCGCAAGTGCGTTGCCAGCCTGTATATGGGAGAAGGGGGAGGGGAAGGAAAGGGAAAGAAGGAAAGAGGAAGGGACGTGGGCCTCCGGCTCTCTCACTGACCGAACGAAACACAACAATGCACGCACTGTTATTTCACGTCGGTTATCTGTGAGAGGGGTGGTACTACCCCGGAGGAGCCGACCCATTCATGCTGAAACCAAAAATAGCTTCAGCGGGGCTCTACCACCTACCCATTGTTCCTGGGTCCATGTTATGCGTTCTCTACACCATTCATATCTACTAGCGCGATTCCCGTGACGTATTGGTGGGCACCTAATTGGGCGTCGAGCTCGTAGGCCGTACTCATGCAGTCGATTTCGCACAGTTTGAGGATTTACATCAACACCACTTGAAATTTGTAGCCTCAAACTTATCTCTCGAGCGGTTAACATCGGCTGGCGTCTTGCAGTCAGTTGTATGTACCGGTCTTGCCGAGTGGTTGTACTCCTTTTACGGCCTGGATGCTGTTCAGCGGGTTCTCCTGTATTATTGTAGCGCTGCCAAAGACGACAAATAACACTTCTATGAATGCCAAAATGTCGAGATACCTGAGATTGATTACTTCCCGCTTGCAAAATCCATACAGCTCTTTGCATTTCATCTGCCATCAAATGACGTCGCTTCATGACGTAAAGAATATCTAACAATTCAATTTTGTCGCAACTTTATTTAAATGGTTGGTAAAATTATAAAATCAAGACTAAACGTAGCAGTTAAAACGCACTTAAATTCAAACAAATTCAAAGTCATTTTAATTTTATGAAAAAACAAAACATAATCAAATTTTTTTTTACAACCAGCCAGTATGTCATCAATAACAAAAAGTTTACTTACCTACGCACTTTGTTTGAGTAAATACTTAGAAATTAACTAATATAAATGTTAACATTTGTAATATCACGCATGTTGCTTAGACTTTTTTGATGTGTGTATGTTCATTACTTGTTCATATCATATTATAGTGAAAAAAAAACGGGGAGTAAAAATGCGGAGGCGAGTGTTAGGGAAAGGGGATTTTAAAACAAGTGAACCGAAAGCTCTCGTTGTTTATTCTTTTTTAATGTTATTGTAAGGGCGTCGACCGGCGAACATCGCCTCTCAACGTTTTGAATAGAGCCTCTTTCCAAAACAAAGGCTTTCTATCAACAAAGCCAGTGTAGGTATCCCATTAATACGACGGCCTAATGTTGCGATATTAAGTTAATATAAGAAAATTAATATAATAAATTCAATTTGTTCACTTTGTATAAAATTAAATATGAATAAAAAGTTAACTAACATTGCTATTGTAACTTGAATACAAATATTTACATTATTGGAGAAAAAACGATTTTAAAACAAATCTGAATTTAACAGTTCACTGTTACATCGTAAAGTTTTCAAAGCACGATACAGCTGAAACACCTTATTATAGGCTTATAACAGAAACACACCGCGATATCTTTAAAACCATTTCATACGATACGTATTATAATAACCTTGTACCACGTTGATATCTCTATTTAATATGTAATAGAGAATTGTTTTGATAAGATGAAGAATTCTTTCATTAAGTAGTTTTAATATAATAAAAACATATTTTTCTCCTGTAATTTACGTAAATATAACATCATTAAAATATATATTAAAATGCGACGGTGACAACCCTGCAGGCGAGCCGGGAGACAAGAGACAACTCCTTGTAGTAACAATAAAGCTGGGTAATGAGCGTCGAGTAACTGCCGACGAATTAAGCAACGATTCAAGAACAAACAAAAATAATAAGCACTTCTTACGAATTTAAATCTTCACAGAGTAGGAGAGTACGTACTTACAGGACGTCTTCTTAGTTCTAAAACTATAGACAACTGACGCAAATTTATTGATGAAGACGTTACTTAATATAGCACGTAATAACTGTTATTTTTTCTTTGTTCCATTATTATAAATAGATCTATAGGTGAGTTAAGTCATAATTTAAGACTTATTGTCTGTAAGTTCTGACATATTCGAGATGTTTGTTTATTTTTGAATTCAATATATAATATCGATTGATGTGTAGTATATATACGAAGTTACATGAATATTGAATATGTTTTTTAACCGCTTCGTGTAGCACAACTGTCAAGTTCCGATCTCGCCCTTCTTTAGCCGATCATGCCTCGCGCCGATTTTTGGGAACCTAACTTTTCAAATAATACTAGCGTCGAGATTTTATGATTGTTTAATGTTATTATTATTTAATTTTTGTATGTCACACTGTCTATTTACTTGTTTCCATTAATAAATATTCTTAAATACTATTACGCCATTACTTATTTCGTAAGCTTGCCCTCGTACGCCACCCTATTGTATTATAGTAATATAACTTACCTCAGAATTATACCAGCATAGCAATATTTAAATTTAAATAAGGTTGTGAGTTCATATACAGATACGGTTATTACTATAACGTTAGGCACTATATTTATTAATATCATTTCAAATTCCTGCTGTATCTGTCCGTACCACGGACAAAAGTTCTTTGTTCAACTCGTTTATCAATAGTTTACACCATTTAAATAATGTGTATTCATCAATCAAGAGTTTTAAAACGAGATTAATACTAACATCATAAGTGTTAAGTTTGTTTATGATCTTTGGAATTAATTTTCAATTGTAAATAGTTTTGTTGTGCTTTGAACATAGTCATGCAGCGCTGCACCGTACAGCGTCTAAATGCAAAACGAGTCACTATTTCAACTTCAAAGCTTGAAAACTATATTTAAATTTAATAGCAAACTGATAATGATATACACAAGTGAATACAAGTGGTGAGATATAATAAGCAGCCAGTGAATGAATGAGAATGTCGGCGCGTTGCCGCGGTTGTGCGCTCCCCATTCATAGAGAGTGAGTAGTGCGGTCACAGCTCTCTCTGTGTGCTGATGTAATATGGATAGCGGCGCACTGTTTACTCTTTGCCTCGGTTTCAGCCCTCAGGTTCTTTAAACTGACACGCTTTACACTGAATGCTCCACTATTTACTACTGCTAGGTAGACGTTTGTTTATTTTTAACGTTGCCCCTAAATTCTAACTACGTCTTTACACAGTAATACAAAGTGATCATTCTAAAAAAAATCTGAATATTGTGCAAATAAATATTTATTCAAAATTTGTATACACTATAGGAGATGTTTCCTTCTTAATTATAACTTTGTGTTGTATTACCAGTCTTTATTTGTGTATGTAATCAATCAAAAGTCAATAAATAATTATTATCTCATGGCTCAATCAGAGCGTTACGTATTCTCTGAGCATAATATTTTGTTTTTCGAAAACAGTTATACTGCTGTACAAACAATAAAAAATTGACTTCGAATGCACAGCGAAAGCTCGAATTAGATTTAAATTGATTTTCGTTGATGGCCTTTCCGCCGAGGATTACAATGAGAGAAAAAAATGCGGGGAACATTTTCAGCACCTCGTTAAGCAATGTACACACAACATATATGAGTGTTTGTCTGTGTGCGTAGAGTATGCATTGCGAAAGCTTTCAGTGGACACATCGATCCCCTCGCGCTGCGTCATCCCACCGCTTGACCACTAACCGTCCAGCTCGCTGTTTTTCAACCGATCTGTATGCTTCACGTAACTCGAGTATTTAAGTCGTAGAGATATTCCCACATTATATAAAATTTCAATCTCTTTTTTTAGTTCATTTTAAATCCACAGTGTCGCGTGCACTGCCATTGTTGGAACAGATTAATATGTACTCATCGACGGATATTTTACTCTTCTTATAATTAAACATTATATTGAACTAGATTACATACTTACGAGCAACCATAACAGATACATAATTTTGATATCATAAATAATTTAAATTTCAATACCGGCCACAGAATGATACCATGCACATTTTTCATAAAAAATACCCAGAACAGAAAAATATATAACCTGCCTACTACACAAAAAAAATTGTAGAAATGGTTTTGGAATATTGGGAGAGTAAATTTATTGATTCTTTGAAAACACCAGGCAAAGTACAAGCACAATACAACAAGTTGTAAAAAAGATTAAAATTTTTCTTAACAAAACTATTAACCAATATACATAAAAGGCAAAGAGAATATCATTGATCAAGAAACAAAAGAATTACTAGAAGAAAGAGATTACTATGTAAAGAAAAAAGAACCAAAAAATTTAAGACAAAAGTACTAAAATAAGTAAACAAATCAACGGGAACATATCAAAAAACAAGAAAATAAGAAGGCAAAATATGATTGAAAAATGTATAACAAAACTGGAGCTATACGAAAAGTATTTAAAGAAATGAAAGCAAAATCAGAGTGGGTATTAAATTTAAAAAAGCGAAATGGGAATATGCTGTCGAGACGGCCGGATATAATAAGCGAAACAACAGATTTTTATAAAAACCTATACAACAAAAAAGAAGATTACGATTGCTACATAATAGATTACAATTGTGAATCTAACTAAAAGATATGTTCAAATCTGTAATAGAATATGCAACAAAATTATTTAATAACATATATGAAAATGAAGAAATACCAGAGCAATGTACAAAATCAACAATAATATTACGGCTGAGTGCCTTAAGCGCTCGCCTTAGTAGTCCGGTGAAGCTGTGAAGGCCTAGTAAGGCCAATAGCGTAGACAGTTCGAAAAAAAAAAACAATAATATTACTGTAAAAGAAAGGAGATAGAGGAGATCTTGCTAATTACAGTAAGTAAGTTGCTAGTTACAGCTAAGTTGTTACCCATATTATAAAAAAATCTAACGAATATGGGCATTCTTTGTACATTTTATTGATTACACAAAGGCTTTTGATTCTTTGAATCATGAGTAAATTTCGAAAGTATTTATACAGCAAGGTCTTAATCAAAAATATATAAACTTGATACAAAACATAATTAATATATATATGTATATATATATACGAAGTGTAAGGCTAATACGACTAGAAAGAGAAGAAGAAGAGTTTTTAATTCAAAAAGGAGTTAGACAAGGAGATCCACCATTGTGCAGACGTAGTGTCGTAGGCAGCTCCTGTTCCCCGGCCAAGTAGATGTAAGTAGGCATCATGTTTTAGTCCGTGTAAGTCAGACATACCCCACCCTCAGCTGCCCGGCTAGGGTGGATATCCGTAGAGATTTCTCCACGCAAAAAAAGGAGACCTACTGTTACCTAAAATATTTTCACCTGTACTTGAATATATTTTCAGACATCTAGGGGTGTAAGGGGTGTCGAATAACATCATAAGACTTGAGACACCCAAGCCAACCTCACCTGCACGTGGTGCACCCTGCTGAATAATGAACGTGGCAATGGCGCAAGCGGGGTGGTAGGGTTTTACAGCCCGACTGGGTCACAACCACCATGTATATGGCGAAAAAGCCCGTAATAGTGATTCGCTTCTACGGATTGCGTTTCGGGATCAGCCTGTGCATATCCAGCTTATTACAGGCCGGCATGATACTAGCGACCGGCGATGGACAGTGTGTCAATCGGTTGTCGCTATTATTTTTGGATTGTACTGTGCTTACCATCAGGCATAGTGCAGTCACTTTGCCGTGCTACAATAAAAAAAAAAATAGAGTGGAAACACAAAGGGTTAAACGTAAATGGAAAGTTCCTAAGCCATTTCTTCGTTGATGATATCATGGTGTTTGCTAGGAAAGCATTAGATCTTGAAATTATGGTTGTTGAATTAGCGAGTTAAAGTAAAAAAGTTGGACTAACATTAAATACATCAAAAACTAAAATATTAACGAATCAAGACATCACTATAAGGGATAAAAATAGAATACGTCAACAATTATATTAACCTAGGTTAATTCATTTCATTAAAAAACTGTACAAAAAGAGAAATAGAACGACGAATTGCCTTAGGATGGAAAAGTATACGGCATGGAAAGATATAACAAACAAATAAAAATAGATATAAAGAAAAAGTATTCGAAACAGTTATATTTTATAGTTATTTTGATATAATAACAAACAAAATACTAAGGAAAAAAACAAAAGTAACAGATATTAAAAAAAGAATAAGATCTCTTAAATGGAATTGGGCCGGTCATATATATAGCTTACATGACGACCGACGCGATGGACAAAAAAAGTGACAGTATGGATACCATAGAGGCATAAAAGAAGAGAAAAAGAAAAGGAAGGGCCAAAAAGAGGTGGAGTAATGTTTTTAAAGAAAGGTGTGGTTGGAAATGGCGAAGAATTGCATCAAGGAAGGATGAATGGAGAAGTTTGGGGGACGCCTACGCCGCTGTGGCGAGTTCTATATAGTTCTTGAATAAAAAAAATGTAATATTAGTATGTAGCAAATAAAATACTTTTTTTATTTTTATTATAATTAAACAATTAATTCTATTGTCCAGATTATAAATGTCCGCTAGATTCTTCTAATAATATTTAACATTCATACCATGATACTATAACAATAAATCATTTGTGTACATTTGTGTGTTTGTATATATTGGATACATGTTTTACGGTAATCATTAGATCAGGCAATTTTCTCAATAGAACATGTTTTATTTATATCCTTGTATATTTCAATATTACGGCTGATCAAATTAAAAATATTTATTTCTGTTTTAGTCGTGACATATGTTATGTTATGTTATGTTAATGCGCGGGTGTTATTGTTTTAATTACCTTTTTCATCTTACATGCAATACTTTTAACATGATTTACATTTCATGCCTTACATGCTCTTTATAGGTGGTAGAGCCACGCTGAAGCTATTATTGGTTTCAGCATAAATGGGTCGGCTCGTCCTGGGTAGCACCACCCTCTCACAAAAAACCAACGTGAAGTAACAATGCTTGCACTGTTGCGTTTCGTTCGGTCAGTGAGAGTTCCGGGGACCCATCTCCCCTTCCCGACCCTCTCCTCTCCTTTCCTTTCTCCCTTTCTCTCCATTCCCCCAAACACAGGCTGGTAACGCACTTGCGACTTCTCTGGGGTTGCTAGTGTCTATGGACGGCGGTGATTGTTTAATTAATGAATAATATATTTTTAATAAATGTATGAACCCAATGAAATTATTATTCTCCTTGGTCAAAATGAATTATGGTCGAATTTAGACCACTAGGCGACCCCTAGTTTCAATTTACAATGCAATTCGCTGAAATTCTCATGATATGTTTGCAAACTGTGTATTATTCAAAGGTTGTTTACCGTAGTAGGTATTTTAAAGTAAATAGCGACAAGTGTGAAAACGAGTCTCCAATACGCTGTACATTGTCGCTCTACGGACACTGAGCGCGGACTGATACGGACACAGCGCAATGAGAGTGTTCGGTGTCCAGTCGTGTCATTAATGGACGAAGCGACAGTTTCCCGACAAATTCTCACTAAATGGAGTATTGTTTTAGGATAGCAACAACTCGCTCGTTAACTAACTATAAAGCGAACAGTGCATAACTATAAGACACACATGTTCGTAGTTTTATTTGCTCAACAGTTTTAATGAACGGTTCCAAAGAATATTTGTCGATTTCTGATCGGTACCAAATCTTAAAACGAACGATTAAATCCACATACCATAATTTGGTTAAATATGAGTACAATTATAATCGAAAGTTTTGAACCATACAATTCAACACTGTGCTTTCTTTTTGCAAACATCCGACCCTCGGGATATTTTCTGTAATTGGTATAAATTAACTGAATTGACGTAAATAAGTTTAATGACATGCATCACGAAGAATGTGAATATTGTCGCGGGACCCTCACGCAGGCAGCGCAGTGTAACGCATTTTTCGAACTTTGTCTCGCTTGGGATTCTACAGTATTCTCCTCAAATTAAGATAAACTGTAGCAAGAAAGTGATATAATTTGCAAATTAGATTTTTCCTTAATACATTAAAAATTATCAGCGATATCAATATTTCTGGAGAAGCGAATGGGACTTACATTATCTATGAGTAAATGTGATAACATTACTAGAAAGAAAAGATACAACTAACGTAATGATATTAAATTAAAAGCATGTATTCTGAGGGCATTTAATTAAGACAGAATGAAACAAATACCTTCAGGAAGTTCTTACAAAGACATCAAATGTGTAGAAATAAATACGCTCAGAGTAGATACGCGCGGTGCCCTCTCACCATACTGTGTATAGGTGCTTAATTTATTTGTAAGTAATTAGCGGAGGACGTTTCCTGCGTGGCACCCACATACATTAATTATCACCATCCGGCTTTGTCGACTGCGATAACTCCCTAACAAATACGACTAACGAAACGATACCCACAGCGATGTACTCAATAACTATGCGTGGGATTGTGAACCCCAACTGATACATGACAATAATTCCTCATATACATTGTATCTACACACCGGTGAGTAGCAATGTTGTTGTAGTTTTTTATGCATTTAACAACATTTAACGTGATTATAATGCATAAAAATTAAAGCGTAAGAAAAAGCTCCATTATCTCTAGTAGCGTTATTCATGTGGAAAGCGGAACATAGTTATAAAAAATTAAGATTATACGACTGTTTCATCTATACAATAGCAGATGGCGTTAAACTCTCGTGTGTTTGAGCGATAAGATAATTACATATTCAGAACGAAATAGGAAGCTATTTAACGTGATTTTGATTCGCGAAGCACGTTATCCCACATATATTTAAAATAGATTCAAACGCGTGTAACACAGCTACTTCTAATATGCACTTAGACTTCAATAAATGTTCCATTTTTTCCTTAAAAACACTGTTATTAATTATGTCAATTATATAAGTAAAATTAATCCATTAATTATTATATAAAAAGTAAAGAATTGCTGAAATGTTAAAAAAGGTCAACTGCATATCTGTAACAGAAGTGTACACGAGCACAAGGAAGTGGGCGGAAGTCGCGCGACGCCTCAATATCCGGCAACTTGTTAATTTACACACGAGTCCGCTTCGCTTTACAGACGCACTCCCCTTCCTTTCGACCTCACTCCACTTCCGATACTCGTACACATTGCTGGTACTATAATCAAAGGAAATTGAATGTATATGTCGTGTTGGAAAATGAACGTTGGCAGCTGTAATTATAAAGGTATGACGTCGATCGTGGATAACGTCCTTGTCATTCATTCAATCAGTCAGTCAAGACCAATCAAGTAATAATAATAAACGGGTTGACATTGATCAGCAGATCCAGTAATACACTACCGAATATAGTTACGTATTATACTCACAGATATGAAAGGGCTGACGATCCGGGCGACTTTGAATCCCGCTCCATTTTCGTTACGCCTTCTATAGATTTGTTTCGTATTAGAGGGTGGCACGTAATATTTATGTCAGTACAAATACTTCTTGACGGTAGAACGGGCATTTGAAACGGCATATATTATCTGATAGGGAGATAGGTTTCTCTTGGGATACATGCGCGCACTACTCACGCCTTAGACCTAATAAGCTATTTGGGAAAACATTTTCGTATGAAACAGAAGTCTCGTAAAGTCGAGACGATAGGTCAGAGGTTTCATTTTTACAAAGACTATAATTGTTCATTCTGCGTTATAATGTTTCGTGTTATAACGCCGTGACATTTGACTCCGTCCTCAGCACAAATAATTTATAACTGTCCTCTTTACTTTAAAATTCAATACTTTGTGTGGTCGGATACCTAGATAACTATAGGTCGCAGTATCTATTTAATTGTTAGTTGGATTGTAAGATTATCTACTACAACCCAGTATAACAAAATTAATAGCTAAACATTAACACTTTCTGTGTGTTAACAACACTATACAGGGAAGAAAGATAATAACAGAGGGAACGGCATTCAAAAATACAAGGGTGATTATACTAGTAAGCCGATAGCAGACATGTATAGTATCTGTAACAATATTGAACAAAAAAATATATATACTAGTAACTTTATACTACTATGTATCTTATGTGATTATAAAACTAGTACAAGTACGAATATTCCGTTTTAACCACTTGTTGTAGACATCCTGTCAAATAAAAATCTATCATCAATGTTGTCAGTGAACTATCTAGATTTAATAATTTATCGTTCATTTGAGTTGTACAATATAATACCTGCAAGGGGTGACGCGTAGGTCTTTGTCGCGGCGCGCGGCGACACCTACACAGAGCCCCTCACAAACTGTTTCATCTAATATTATAAACTAATTAATCGCTTCGGAAATACTTCCTGTCATTATTAATATAAAACAAAACACAAACACTTCAAATACACCACATGGGATTCTACTCATCAAACTTATTTAGACAATACCGATGTCGCAGTATGAAATTCTAATGACACGGTTCCATATAAATTATATAGTTTTAACCTGCAACGGACCGTCGTAGTATCCGGCTTATTATATTAGCTAGCTATTTGACAGAAAAGCAGAAAGCTATTTAAATGATATGGTATTATTTAATAATTTATAGGTCGAGCTAAAAGTACATGTATCGCGCAATAACAATACGACTACTCGTTATAAGGAGATAAACATATCTTAAGAACATAAAACTAATGTAAATTAAGTCTTATCGCACTATGCTGTGTATGTTATACAATTAAAATATCCAGTATATATACTTCTTTAAGAGACGCTAATAAATATATTTCTATGAAAATTGTTACACAATTTGGAACTGTGGAGCATTCCGTACCCAGTTTCTCTTCAGTTAATTACTGAACAGCGATAATTAGAAACGCGAAGGTTGTACACCTGACTCTGTTAACAATAATTTACTTTGTATATTTATAGAAGGAGGTAAGTCTATCCTCTGTAATTAGTGTTCATGATAATAGCAGAACCTTCTTTGTCATTCCGATACCGTATTTATTCTGTACGCGTTCTCTATAGCTCGCTGGGGAGAGACCTTTCAAATATCAATTGAATATTCCATAGAAGAAACATTTCATAATTCTGATTACACTTTTTATTGTTTCATCTGAATGGTTTGATGTTCTGAATTGATACTATAACTTACCTAAATGTCCTGATAGAATGTTATTGATAAACGATGGTAACAGCAAGCAACGGCTGGAGGACGAGTTAAACATCTAAATACTAAAATGCATTTATCAATATTTTACAAGATATTTTTTTGACTGAAGTAATGAATGAATAACTTTTGAACTGAATTTAGTAAAAGACCGGCTAGTGTAAATACTAGAAATTGTAATAAACTGGTCGTCCCATGTTTCAGACTTAGTAAAACCAGTAATAGTTTCTTAGGTTACAGTGTTTAGTTTTACAATAAAGTCCCAAAACATGTTACCGATTTGCCGGACTACAAATTTAAGTGCCACGTCAAACGAGTGTTGGTGTCAAAAGGATATTATAGAGTGGATCAGTATGTGAACGATAGTGATGTCTGGAATTGACTCCTCTCTGTGCATCCACGATAAGCTGTATGATGTATTAGAAATGTATATAAAAAAATGTACCCGATCGAGTTTCTTGCCGGTTCTTCTCGATGGCTGGGTTGTTTTCCAAACCGGTGGTAGTTTTTTGACGTTCATAAGCGCCTTATTAGGGCCTAAACTGAATAAAGATTTTTTGATTTTGATTTTAAGGCTTATATTTAATATTACTTACTATAGTAAACCAGAAATACGTAAGATGATAATTTCCAGGGTTTGCTCAGACCAGGCCGCAGTGTAGTTGAATGCTAAACCATTGTAATGAAATAGGCCCTGATATAAAATGAATAAACACAACGAACAGTCAAATCGCTAATCCGCTGCGGTTACTTCCGCTGTAATATTAGCTTAGTTCCGCGGATAACGATTTGCATAATTCAGCATTTCCAGCGTTTGTTTTAATTGTAAACACTTTACTTGTACTTGTACATATTCGTACGACCGCGACCTACCGACTTCCTTTATCCCATTATTGTTAATTAGTTTTAACCTTTTATATGTATTAGTCTATCGTAATAGATTGTTTTATCCACCAACATTGAAATCAATTGATATAGATAACATTTTAGATTTAGAAAAACCTTCAGCCCTTAACAATCTCGTGCGAGATTACGACATTACTGCTTGTACTAGTTACTCGTAGCTATTGTGATTATCATAGTGAGTACAGAAAATACATGAAAATATTATTTATTCTATTGAAAGAAAATAATATATGTCATAATAATTTTATACTACCATTAATATATGTATTTTATGTTTACTAGCAATATCCAACAAAATAGATTATTTATATAATAAATATAATAAATAGACGGTAAGTAATATTACTACAAATGAAGATATATGGTATAAATAGAATACGTTATGTTGAGAGACGCGGCCTCAGTACATTCCTACGCTGTTGTTATATTATTAAGTAATAAGTAGATATAGCTACACTGAATAGAATATGTTGAAACAAATCGAATCAGTTCGCGGTGGGAATTTATTATAAATCAAAACGTTAAACCAATTAAATGGTTTGCGGCTCTCGTTATTATTGACGAAACGGATAGAAACTGTGCCCGATACCGAATACCGAATATTCGGCCAAAGTTGATGCTGGATAGCCGGACATCCGGCCGAACATAATCGAGTGGGGCGGCTAGTTACATGAGTAAATCACTAAGTGATTGGCTGGACTCGGGTGATTTCGGACCCTTTCGTTTATGAGTGACATTAGCGCTTTATTTTCTTCTTGAATCGATTGAAAATACGATCATAAGAGGTTATGAAAAAGCGTGTTGTTGTTGTTTAAGTATGTGGTAATTTTGTTAGTATTTTTTTTCTATATATCTAAAGATACATATCGCAAAAAAAAATGTTTTCGATAAAAGAAAGATCATCTTTATGGAAATATTTTGACATACAAAGTGACGATCAACAATCATCAATCATCAATACCCAGACTTAACGAAGTTTATTAGAGTTTACTTTTCAGCGCCCTGCAGCAGACTATAGCGAAAGACTTTTTTCCAAAGCTGTTCTTGTATACGAAGACATACGAAACCGTATATTGCCTTTTAACGCAAAGAAATTGTTATTTATTCATCATAATTTGCTCTTAGTGCAGTTTAAGTATTAATTTTGTTATCTTAGTAAGAAATCACGATTCTCTATGTTATATAAAGTACCTTCAATCTTTACGTCGTATTTATATGAAATCCGGTGTTCGGTCGGATTTAAAATTTGAGCTGGATACATCGGTTACCGGATAGTTACCGAATATCCGTTTCATCTCTTCTCGTTATGTCTGCATCATATATTGTTACATAGTCATATAGAGACCTCATTCATTGACTTATAAGTTTTATCCGTTCAATTACTTCTCGAACGGAAATCAGTTTCGTGATATTTTTATTTTTAAAGATTTATATAGTAAGAAGCAAATTCTTATTGATGTCTTAATAAATTATGATAATTGTCACTTAATGCTCCTGAATTTATTGATATAGCAAAACTACGTATACAATATGTTCATAGAAATGTGAAACTTTATGAGAGACTGTATATAATTGTAAAGCATAGTTATCTTATTGATTTTGGTATCGAAATAGATAAACATTATATAAATGAAAACTTATCACATACAATGTTTTATATAAATCAAACTAGTGACACGAGGCACATCACGTGAATATTATATAATAATGTTGTGCTGGTATATAAAAGCGTAGATGTGAGAACAAAGTTAACTAGGTCGTGTGAAATTATTCTCCACTTTGTTATTAAAGTTGTTTGAGGTAACACAGTCACAGTTACCAGTACATTACTAAAATGTCTTTTACAGAATACAAAATTATTTGTGAAGCAACACCTTAATGTATACAGTGTACAAACAATACTATATTTATATATGTAGTGTAAATAATTTCATTTTATATTTATAAATACGGAGTAGAAAGAGAGGTGTAGAGAAAGAGGGTAGAAGGTGGTGAGGTCACACTAACCATTTTAAAAAATAGGATGCAGTTGTTTCGAGTACGTAATCACGTACGGTGAGCTTATAAAGTAATGTTGAATGTAAAGTGAGAGGTCAGGAGAGTCGTGTTCACGTCCTCTCTGCACACACTACGTAAATCTAATTACACAGCCGTAAAGCAACTAACTGGATGCCTCATCTTTTAAGATTAATGTTGTTAAAGTGTGTTTACTAGAGATATTACTTGAAAACTGTTGCCAACTTGCATTTTAGCATAATTATTGATTGAGGGGTTATAGGATTTGAACTGTACAAAATATGATTTTGTTGGTTATCAAGTTAGTAACATTGAATGGTTAAGGGTATTTTTGAAGAAACAGTCGTTATTTGAAACCAGAAGTATAATTGTGAATGCAAAATTTACTGTATGTAGCACTTTGCTTATTAAATTACAAATACAATGTAGCATTATCGTAGCGGAGGCGCGTAGTGATCTCGTAGCACTGTACCGAGACCGTAGTGACCGATGTGTGCTACAGCATTTGCTACGTCGTAGCGTAGCGCTATACTTAGTACTTTGTATTAAATTTATTTGAACGGTGCGATGATTTCACAGAAGTTTCATAAATACTAGTGAAAAATAGTTTATCAAAATAATTTATGACTTTACTGTCGTTGTTTACACAGATGAAAACAAAAATACAGGTATTGGGATATACTAAATGAATACTATAAACCATGAAATGTTCTACTACGAGTGAAAGTTAATAGCTGCTGATTAAATATATAGTTACATAGCCAATAGCATACTTTTAATGTTATATATTAGGTTCTTAAACATAATGCACGTAGACATTGAAATAAAATTTTAGCAACATATTTTTTAGTGAAACAATATAACAGGAAACCTGTATAATTTTTTTAAAACAAAAGTTTCTACATTTTCATCAATATTCATAGTTGTTCGTTGTATAGCGTTATATCGCATTATTAAGAATAATCATTCTTATTACATAATCGACGGCAGACGTCAGCGGCACCCACACTCGCACTCACTCTGTGATATATAAGTAAGGAAATGTATTCAATGTTCATCTGTATGTAGTACAAGCAACAGCAGGCATTAGCAAGCAATCTTTCATTTTGATAAATGTTTCAACTCGACTCGCGAGGAGACGAACAGACCTCGCTCTGAGCACCAACTCTACGTGTTCCTTGTTGACCTTGTTTATTCCACTGTACACTGCAGTCTGTACATAGCCGCATTCTACATTACATTGTAATATACGCTCTAGGATGAAATAAAGAAAAATTACATACATCAAGGAGTTGTATATGTTATCACACCAGATTTGGTGGATTCATATGTAAGTAATCAGTACAGCTTTTTAGCTATTTAGGTTGTGGTGATAGGGAGAGCGCGCTTTCGTTGCGTTCTTTCGTTTATTATTCATGTGAATTCACTTTGACGCTCGCTCGGACACATAACTATATTAGAGTTGATCGCCGGTAGGCTATCTCTCACCACTGCAATATATACTACATAAGCATATATATGGTTTGTATACTCATAATTAGATTATTATGATCTCGGGAATGTCACCATATGAGTATATATTTAATGTACTAAGGTGACACATTTTCGTTCATGTATCGCGTGTCGCATTACAAGCCAACGAGTGTCCGTTGAGTGCGGGTAAAAAGTAAAAGGCGCTCAGCAGAGCAGCCAACATGAATATGGCGACGCCTATAGCTTGTTTTAATAAATACTGTGCTTAATTTTTAATATGCATCGCTCATCTAAATAACCTTATTTATTATGTTTATTCCGTACTCTATTACGCAGATTGAAATTAAAATGTATAGTTGCAAATCTTATCTGCTATTAATTTCCTATTATTATTCCCATTTCAACTATTACACTAAGATTAAAAACGCGATTTTATTAATACCTTAAAACGAATAATTTTCTAAAAATGTTCAGTTCAATTCCTACGATTTGAAAAAAGCTACACTTGGTTTGAATAAAGTATCACATAGTGGTTTCATAAAATCACATAATATAGGAGTTCGGCAGTGCCCCCGCCAAGTCGAGCAAAAAAGAGGCAGGCAGTGCCCCGCCAAGTCGAGCAAAAAAACGACAGGCAATGCCCCCGCCAAGTCGACCATATCAATATTCAAAATCTTTTATGTCTTGTATGTTTTTTACTTGTCCTCTACATGTTTCTCGATAGCTTTCGCGAGGGAAACATAACTCCATTTAATTAACGTGAAATAAACCTTGATACCCTCAGCACCCAACGCCCTGACCCTTCGCCCGTACCGCATCGCGCTCATCACTACTTTAACCACAGCCGCAATACGTATAACATTTCATTTGTGTATGTGTCATACATGTACGATTGGTGACTGGCTTCGCTCCGGTGCAGTACAATTCACTAAAGAAGAGTCATGAGTGTCTAGATGTTTTAGGTACATGTACTATACAATACACCTTAAGATGTGTAAGAATTTCGGAATCACGTCGGACTCGTCACTGTAGGAGCTTAGACTGACTTGGACAGCGTAATACTAAGACTTGGAATGCGTAAAATGGACTATTGAATTGTAACTCCATATGTGGTATTCACAGACATGGTACACACAAGAGATCGTTCAATTGTTTGAATGACATATTGTATTTACAATAAAGCCAGCCAGCCAGTCCGCCAAAGAGGATGACGTACTCGAGACTTGCAGACGTTTTAATAACGACTGTTCCTTAAAGTCAGATAAGCTTTATAAGTTTCATCTTACAATAAAACTTGTTTTTCTTTATTGCGCGTAATTTATAATATGTCTTCTAAGAAATTAATTAAAATGATATGCTGTATAAAGCAATCTTCTTCAATATTAAAAGTATAACCTAAATAAGATATTTAACTACTTTAACGTTTACATTAATTTCAATTATCTAACAAATTGTTACGCTTATATAATCTCTGTGAATATGTTGATAACGTAATTCATATTAACGGGAAGCTTTGCAATATATCTGAGTGCTGGAGTCGCAGGACCTATATGTAGTCAAGTTGCAGTTTCACTTCAGTATTGAATATGAAAAGGAGGATAAACTTATGTTAGTACCGTTCACGTTGGCTCTACCGCCATTTGATTACTGTCTAAAAGTGTGTCTTCATGTGTCAAGGCCGCTTTACAAAAATCTTTTGCACGTGCCATTTCAGCGAAATACATCAGCCATTATTTACGGAACGTGGGTTGGTGCTAGTGCGGCCACGTCTCAAAAAAAATCACGTATACACATACGAGTGTCGTGAAGTCTCGTATCATGTGGCATCCTGAGCATTTTTATGAAATGAATGTCCACAATAATGTGTGTCTACAGAAACAGGTTACCATAACAACGTAGTTTAAAGATCTCGCAGAGCGCGAGGTATGAGGACGTGCTTCTGTCTTACGATCTTGTTTACTATTAAACTACTTTCACTGAGGGCTGTCACTATTTATACTTACTACTGTCATTGTATTGTAGATAATTAAAGGAAAATAGCAGCACAAAAATCACTCACGGATTCATTAGCATACTGTCTGGAGCCAGCGCTCTGATTTGTTTAAAATGTTTTTACTTCGATCCATGCATTATTACTAAAAAAGGTTTTATGACATATAAACAATGTAATCAGAATACTTTTACATTATTTTTTTATATTTAATCTATTCTAAATGAATAAATAAATAACAGTATAATAAAAATAAATAAAGACATAAATAAAACAAGATTATGCTGCCTCTATGAGTGATAGAAACTGTCCCATAAGAGTAGGTGCCGGTAAACACATGAATGAACAAGGAAAGATGTTGTTGAAGGTATTCATTTCTTTTATACCAGTTTAATATGAATCGTGTTGTAAAAAATACGAGTATGTGAAATGACGTTGATTATTACATTTTTTTCAAAATAAGTTTTAAGCTTCAGTTTCTTCTTCATGGATTTCTCTGTTGTATTGTGCTATTTGTAGCTGTTACCGTTGTTTGTACCTTTTATCAATAAAATAAACCTCGTGTATGAGGCAAAGAGAAAGAGGGAGTCCAAAATCACTCGATCTAATTGATAGTGAAGTATCTCTTAGCGCCTTATGAAATACTATGATCGCAGTAGAGAAAACTATTCAATGAATCATGAGTTTGTGTATTAAGTTCACTTCATACTGCAATAAGTTCTCGGATGCTTAAAGCCAGAACATGCAAATATCCTAATCACATGCAAATTAGAATGACATTTGCTTCTTTGAAATATAATTACTATAATAAGTAATTTATTGACACATATGTAAATTGTACTTATTCATAAACATAGTGTAATAATATTATGTTATAGTACAAGAAAAAATATTTGTTAATATGAATCATTACCCTAAATAATTTAATTAATTTAAATGCATATTTAAAAGTAGAAAACTTGAATATAGACCATTAATAATATATTTGGCTGCATTTCAAAATATAATCAGAAAGTACATAAAAAGACGAAATTTAAAATAGTTCAGTGTATTGTGCACGGCGGTATAGTACAAGGCGCAGAATGCTTTAGAGGCGGGGGCGGGTTAGTGTTGGCGAGTTGCCCGCGCTCTTTTATTGTTCTATAAACTTATTCAATTTTAATGAAAATCTTTATTGTATGAGCGCGCTTTAAACGTCTCGTTTCTGCGTTCACAAAGTTATTACAGACCTACATACATTTTATTACTAATGATTTTACATAAATTTTGTTTAAATATTTATACTATTTGCTACTACCATTATTACTTTTCAAATGAAATACCCGTCACGGTGTCTGCACAACTTGCACCTCGTCTCGTTCCCGGCCCGGCCCCGGCTGTTTACAATATACATAGTACATCATGATACATCCCTTGAGTTTAGCTGTTGCGAGTTTGAATTTACTTATTTTAATTCAAAAATACCAAATTGTGTTTAGTCCGGTGAAGCTGTTAAGACCTTGCTAGTTCAATAGCGTAGTTAGATCGAGAAAAAAAAACAAATTGTGCTAAAATAAACCTCCGTAACGGGTAAATAAGAACGTTATTATTCGTTACTCTTTATTAAACAAATAAGTGTTCAAGAAGTGTATTAATTGTACTATCATATAAAAATAAACGCAAAGCTGAAGATATTTCGGAATTTATGTTTTGGGTTTGTTAAGTAGAGTGTGATATTTAACCACGTGGTTTACCTCTAAAAGGAATACTTATCTTGCAAACACTAAGAAGTTTTGTTATAGCAGCGTCTCGTATGTCAACCCTAGCGGCCGTCACGTCTCTGCTACAGTTTAGTGAAAGTCGTAAGCCGCAACTGGACACCCTGTATAGAGGGCCATTGAATTAAACGAGCATCACTGCCGTAGTAACAACGACCTTCCCACCCCCAGCTCCGTACCTTCGTACCACCAACACACTGGAATAAAGAAATGTTTACCTTAATAATAAATTCTTCGTGTTGCAGTAGTTAATCTGCAGCGATGCAGAGGACTAATTTTTAACACGAAGTTAGAAAACCGACAAAAAGGGCGCAGCCCGCTTTTGTAGACTAATAACCGACAACCGTCAAGAGCTCGTTCTTTTTCTGCTTATAAAGTTCTGAAATACAACAAGTCTATCTAAATATATTTATTGGATTCAGATTTCTTTTTTGAGAATCTACGTGCTGTATCAAATGAACATGCTGAAAGGTTTTATTAAGATATATTGCACATAGAGAGATGCCACAAAATGAAAAATTATTAGAAAGAATCCTTCATGACTTTTGTTGGTTTATTTATTGTGAAACTCCAAATGGCAAGATGAAAAGGAAGGAAACAACATAGTTATTGAAATTATACTCTTCAACAGAATCATAAATATATAAGTACTCACTTTGTTATTGTTGCAACTTTTGATTTTTTTTTGTTGCTTTCTGAAATGTATAATGATAACATCTGTGGTAAAAAAACTAACCTTACAAAAAATATGCTGCTAAATATTTTTCAATTATCAAGTAATCAATATTAAATAAAATATTTGTATAATCGTAGAAAATGATAAAAAAGAAAGAAAAAGTGATGTTTGTAGCGCTGTCTTATTATGGATTATTCGCTATAAAACATTTGTTTTTGAGAACACTTTAATTCAATTCTGTAACAATAATAATCCAGTAAAGTATATTGAGTCTAGACGAGACGGAGCCGTACACGCTATATAGCATTATTATAATTGCGTTTAAATATCGACGGTCGTGATTCACGCAAATGCTAATTGCATATGGTTAATTGTGCAGTAATGAAAGTGTGCTCTTGACACGAACCTACACTTTAGTGGTTGTCAAAATGGCTGCGCTGCACCTCACGGTAACTTGGACGAAGGCTAGCACTACACCAACACTTATCGCTTTACAACTAATGTTTAATGAGATATTAGACATAGTGACTTGCATAGATTGCATAGATTCCGTGTCGCATGGAAACAGAAATGTAACTACGTCAATCTGCATGTCGTTTTTTCATAATATTATATTAATGGTGGTTAAAACAGTTGGAATACAGTCGCATTGTTTTTATCTGCGTACACGTGGTGTAGTCATGTCGCGTCCTCTGATCGTGTCTAATCGACATTCTCCATGAATACTGACGATCTCAGCGTTCGTCGCTAATTACAGAGACGAATTTCAAGATCTCAGTTATTATATTACACTAATTACTAGATATTAATTTGTGTGATCAGATACAAAGAAATCCTAAGTAATATTGTAAACACGAACGTAAGTTTATTTCTTTATAACGCTTTTGCACTTTAATTACCCATTCTACCAATCATGACATTTTGGATACACGTCATCAGAGGTTCAGTAAAGGGCATAGAGGTTTTTATCCAGAAAGAAAGTCCCGTTCCCGTGTGATTTGCCAAATTTATATTAACACAAGCAACGTCGCAGGTAAAAGCTAATTTATATACTTAGTCTGGGCATAAATAATGTTACAATTAAAAATAAACAAAATATTGCATTTGAATTTGAAATCGGTTTTTTTTTGGCGGTATTTCAGTCTATAGTATGTAGTGGATCTTATATTTTATCCATAATCTTGTACTACTTGACTCTATGTTGTGTAAAGTTGGTGGTGTTTATGTAATATGGTTAGTTTATTGTGCATAAGTGAAGTGAATGAAAAATAATAATACATACCATGAATTTTGAAATACCAAAAAATTCCCAGGAAAGTTGTAATAGGAGCACCACCATCTTCTTATAACATTTGACTTTATCAACTCAACACTTGGAGATATTAGAATATTTTTCAAATGATTATTAGAAGATTAAGAGAATAAAAAATGTCTGAAATATTATATAGAAGATATGGCGCGTATGCGTATATTAACTTGAACAAAGAATAAAACTCACAAAAGAATATACAAGAGCCACATATATTGAGAACATTAGAATTGGCAGTATGGATTAATTCCTTCGCCTGTCCTATTGGACGAATATTATTACTACTACTGAATTTGAAATCTATCTGTTTGCGCCTTTCGCAGGCTACATATGTCGGTTTAATTGAATTGAAAATGCGTGTGTCGTCTCGTGATATGCGTTTTAATTCATGTTTTACAGTAGACTGTTAATGTGTATCTGTAACGATCTTGTAACGAACTAGTGCTTCATCCGGATTGATTCGTTTTCGTCGATGTCGCGTTCCTGATGTCATCGTCTCGGTTTGAAGCGTGAACACTGTCATTTTTATATTTTCTCATTTTGGCGCCAATACATTGTACAATATTTTACGATATTAAAATGGAGTGGAGTGTTAAAGAGAACTGAATCGCTGTGATTGCATTACACAGAGTAGATGTGGAGCCAAATGCAATATTTAAAACTCTCCATACGCTTGGTATTAGTAAAATGTTTATGTACCGGGCTATTAATAGGTACAATGAGACTTCTTCTGTTTGTGACAGAAAAAGATCTGGCCATCCAAGTAGCGTTTGTACGAAAAAGATGGTCAAAGCAGTAAGGGAAAGAATTTAAAGAAATCCTGTCCGAAAGCTGAAGCTGAGATAAGATAGCACCTAGAACCATGTCGCGTATTTTAAAAGATGATTTAGGACTTGCAGCCTATAAGAGACGGTCTTTTCTTTGATAATTTAAAAAAGAATAGAGTAGTAAAATCGAAACAACTACTGAAGCGGTACGCAAAGGGAGGTCACAGAAAAATTTTGTTTATGGATGAGAATTTTTTACAATTTAGCAATATCTTAACAAATAAAATGACCATATTTATTCTCAAAGCTCTCAGGAAGCTTCCCAATTAGTCGACAGTGTGGAACGTAGGCACTATTCGACTTCAGTGATTGTTTGGTGGGGTATTATATATGAAGGAGTGACTGAGCCATACTTTTATGAGAAAGGTATCAAAACATCGGCACAAGTGTATTAAGATACCATTCTTGAGAAGGTAGTGAAGCCTCTTAACGACACTATGTGCAATAACCAAGAATGGTCCTTCCAGCAAGACTCGGCGCCGGGTCATAAAGCTCGGTCTACGCAGTCTTGGTTGGAAACCAATGTTTCGGACTTCATCAGAGCTGAAGAGTGGCCATTGTCTAGTCCCGATCTTAATCCGCTGGATTATAATTTATGGTTGGTTTTATAAAGTACGTCTTGCTCTAAACGCTATGATAATTTGGAGTCCCTAAAACAATCCGTACTATTGGCAGTGAAGACTTTTCCTATGGAAAGAGTGCGTGCTTCTGTTGATAACTGGCCTCAACGTTTAAAGGACTGTATTGCAGCCAATTAAGACTACTTCGAATAAGCTTTTTATATTTTAAATTGTTTTATATTTATGTATTAAATTAAAACACTGTAAACGTAATAAATATTATCTACTATAGAAAATATTTTTTTCTTTGTTTCATTATTTATGGCAAGACTAGGATTATACAATAAAAAACTCAATGGGTTCGGACCTATAGTGGCAAAGTATTTTTCTGAGTTTTCGAACAATATGGCTTTGTATCCTACAATAGGCCTAAGATGAAGGAAAAGTGCTATCAGGCAAAAGTTCCCCGGCGCGTTGCTCTAAGTACGTCATTGTGTCTGTAATGTAATTTGCTGATGGATTAGCATTTCTGATTGAGCTCGTGCACATAATACTAACGACAAAGAACATTAGTGATTAATAACTCTCAATAAACACATTCATTTCATAAATCATAAGAAATATAAATTGCAAATAGAATAATTTAATATTTTTATGTGCTTAAAATCTGTTTCATTGTGTATTGTTTTTTTTGGAGGGGCAGCGCGCAGGTTGGTTCGGTTTTCGCTCATCCACTTTAAAACAAGTACAAGGTATTACTTAAAAACAAATATCCGTAAAAAAAATATTAGATGAGTTTTAATGGTTAAAAAAATCCTAAATTAGATAACTAGGTAGTTAAAAACTAAATATTTACAGCATATCGTCTGGATATTAATTAGAAACCTACAATTTGATACGTGCGTATAGCAAGCAGTCAAGTATGGATCAAACTGACACATCATACAACATCTACAGTAATCTTAAATATAAAGCCGAACCATTTCAGGATACAGAACTAGGTTCTTTCATAATATTTCTCGAAAATGAATTCGCTTATTCCAAAAAAATATTCAGTATAAAAAAGTATTCAGTAAATCTGTCAAGCAGATATGTTGTTATCAGATTGTTTTACATTAATTTTTTTTAAGGTTTTCAAATATTTAACAGCAGGATCATTAGTCACTCCCGTCGTCGCTTTGTCTGTTCAGTCCGCTCGACCGGAAATACGAGATAAACTGTAGAGTTTTATTGAGTTAGCAGTTCATCACTATTATAGGCGGTATTTAAAATAAAATGTTATATTTTAAAGCTTTCATTAAAGAACAGGTGGTAGAGCCACGCTGAAGCTATTATTGGTTTCAGCATGAAGCAGGCTCGTCCGGGGTAGTACCACCCTTTTACAGAAAATCCACGTGAAGTAACCCTTGCTTGCATTGTTGCGTTTCGTTCGGTCAGTGAGATCGCCGGCGACCCATTTCCACTCCCCTTGCTTCTACCCTCCCCTCTCCTCTCTTCTCCTCTCCTCTAAACCCCTCTCCCTTTCTCTTCATTCCCCCAAACACAGGCTGGCAACGCACTTGCAACTCCTTTGGGGTTGCTAGTATCTATGAACGGCGGTGATCGCTTAACAACAGGTGACCCGCATGTTCGTTTGCTTCCTATATGATATAAAGAAGAGTAATATGTTAGAGACAAGCTGCAGTAACTTAAATGTTAAAACTTCGCGGCGCAAGGCTTGTCGACTAATCACAGTGCATGTTTTATTATATGTCTACGAGATTCGTAGACGTGAAAACTCGCTACGTCGTAGTGCTGTGACTACGATAATTGTAGCAACATCATACACTGAACAATATTAAGCTAATTTTCTTTGAAATTACGAACTTCCACTTATTTGCAATGTATCTGTACTTTAGCCAGTTTGAAATGACATCGACTTGTGTATACTTAAAAGTAATAATGGTAGTTTTAGCGTAATCTCAATGTCAGTTTCTCATTTAGTGAATTTTATATTTTATTCATAATCGTGTGTTATAATTCGACCATATTTTGTAATAAGAGAGCTACCATCTTTTTTTTAGAACATAAAAATGATCACAAGATGTAATAATATATATAAAAGATAGATCGCCAAAAAGAAATGAAAGTGTATTAATGAACCTGTTTTAAAAACAATTCTATATTCACGTTCCCCTTGAGAAATGTACATAATATTATTAAATAAAGAAATAAATAACACACCGAAGCAAGTTCCGGTAAAGTTAGTTTACAATTCGCATCAGATACGATACGGGACTTGTACATATAACACTATTAAATTCATTTCCCAGACGAGCACAATCTCTAGTTTGTTTCTTACTATTTAATTATAACCA
Source organism: Antheraea mylitta (assembly GCA_014332785.1). Lineage (NCBI taxonomy): Eukaryota > Metazoa > Arthropoda > Insecta > Lepidoptera > Saturniidae > Antheraea > Antheraea mylitta. The sequence goes on from JACEII010000116.1 coordinate 1,034,781, forward strand.
TTACAAATTCCCGACTCCCCGGAACACGGAGCTCCCCCGCCCTACCGCCCCACCAACATCTCATCAATTACCCACACACTTACAACATAAAGGTAATTACAGCTATATAGATAAATCTAGATTTTTCTTATGAAATAATTAATGATTATCCTCGAGCCTTCAAGAATATTCCATGTTTAACTATTTATGTATATAGTTCAGGATCGACGTGATTCTGAGTAATAACGACGCAATCAACTACCCAATAAATACATATAAACTTTAACATACTTTAAAACGATCTGTACTAGGATTATTCTCTATCTGAAAGACAAATTTTTCAAGGCTTTTGTTTGAGTTTGAGATAATTCAAGCAAACAATGTGCTGAGTAAGTAACACTGTGTTGCGTCACAGTATAATATGATGTGCAACCACCTTAAATATTTCTTGCTTTTCTCTTGTTTGGGATTATTTTAAAAGGATGAGTTTAGATGAAAGTACTATTAAAATAATAATCACGGTTAAAAGTGTAATAGGAAATGAAGGAGACACTTTATAATATATTTGCAGACATTACATCGTATTCCTGTGGGAGCAATAAAACGTATGCGCTTCGAGGCGTAAAGATAACGCGTGTGTATGCGCGAGCCAACGCGTCGAGAGACCGCGCGTGGACTCTATCACGGACCATTTCGACATTCTAATCTACTCGAGATAATGACGCACGTAATGTATCGATCGTATTGTTATGATAAAAGTTGTAACGGTAAACTCTGTCTAATAAAAATAAAAACATACTGAAAATAATCAAAATTGTTAAGAAAGAAAGTGTTTAAAGTAACCCTTATGAAGATTAGAAATTACCAGAAATTGTACAGAAAAAAAATATAATATCGATGTACCGTATAATTTATTAATAAAAAATTAAAATTAGTTATGTGAAACTAAATATGTATTTTATAATTTGTAAATAATTAGAATAGAAGCGTTAAACTTTACAATAAAATCCGTATTAATTTACTTACCTTATTTAGAGCTTATTTATGAGATAGCCACTTCTATTTCCCGCCTGCGTACCCACTTTAACGGTATATAACACTGACTTCCGATCAAGTATCTCACATGTCATGCCTACCGCGGGATAATGTCGTATTCGGAGCGATACCCTCTTAAAACTTCATAACTAAGTTTCGAATAACACTAAATCAAATTAATATATCCCTTTATGAGTAAAAAGCCATATAGCAGTAAATGCAGTAACTATCTCTTACTATTTATCCATAATAATTAATATTTTCAGAAGTATAGTATGACGAATAATAACACGACCACATCACAAGGCTAAAATAAATTAATTCAACAAGAAGTCGATTGGGTGAGAGAATAACTACCACCTGCCTCACCTTTCAGACATACGATAAGAGCAAAAAGTTCTAGGAGATGTTTTGTTTTTATGTAATAAAGTTTTCTTGTAAAACTTTTACGATTTTTTTACGTTTTACTTGAAACCGGAAATATTCCGTGTTTCTTGTCTATACGGTTACTCTCTGAATGCAATAACCAATTATTATCATTACATACTAATAACTATGTTATTATGAGTAATCGTTCAGTGCTCGCACTTCAACCAAAGAAAAAATCTTTTTTAATCCAATGTTTTTTCATAACACTAAAGCTGGTTAATAGCTACAAAATAAGAAAAAGAAAGAAAATGCTGAGAAACAGAAAAGGTAGATGTTCTTAACCGCTTCCACGACTACCTATGTATATATAGATACTAGCGCCGCGGCAGACATTGTTCCGCCCTGATAATAAAAAAAACCCTGACAAATGATTTCCCTAAACCTTCCTCCTGAATCACTTTATATACGGTGAAGAACTGCATGAAAATTCATTTAGTAGTATTTGACTTTATCGCGAACACACAGACAGACGTGCCAGAAGACTTTGTTAGTGATATTGAAATGCTCTGTCTATGTTATCCATTATTTATAGATATATGAAAGTTCTTATATAAATGAAAATTATACAAGTTGACTGATTTCACATATTCCATCCAATCTATGCACATATAGGTCTTTTCAAATGCAGTCGCCATGCTTAATATTGGCTGATTTTATCTAGCTTACAGCTAGACAAAAATTCTAATATATGAATAATAAAGCGGAGGTAGTATCTGTAATCGGAAGCCGCGACACGAGCTGTTCACTCCTAGAATACTACGATACGATGTCATGTAGCGAATAAGCAAAGTTTAATTCTCCAGTAGATTAGTTCGGGCTCGGTCGGATTATATACCCTGATACGAGTTTAACTCCAATTTAATCTGTTGCTACAAACTAACTTATTGTCTCTCCACACACGAACATATTATGTATCTCTCAATCCACACACGTCTCTTCTATATAAATAACATTATAGAACCATGTCGATGTGCGCGCATCATACAACTACTACAAAGAGTACGATGTTATTTTTTTAAAGAATTACTTCTTACAGACGCATCGTGGTATGTTCATTAAATAAAATATTATTATTACAGTTTTAAGAACCTACGATTTACGTAAGCACTACGCGTTCAATAATAAGTTTTCTAGACATACAGAAATTTGGTAAATGGTGTGATACACATTCGCGGGGAAGGGAATTTAAATGGATAACATCATTTGCAAAGTTTTCCGTTCAATGTATCATATATTGTTTTTACTAGTTCGTCAAAATTTACTACAGTGTGTGTACCTGTATCATTAGATTGAATAGTGTTGGGAGCGAGATGCAGAGTTCCGGGTGCAGGACAAGCAATCTGTACTCGAGGTAGACATGTAATAGCAACGACGCGAAGTACATGAACCTACCAACACGACCTTGCTTCAGTCGCTTACATGCGAAGAGAAGATGCCATCATACGATAAACTACGGGATAAATATTGATAATGAAAAGTTTTAAGCAACGTTTAAACGTCGCCTCTTTATATGTGTTCTACCGCTTGTATAATGGGTTGTGTTCCGAGAAATTGTGTAACATCATGCCTGTAGCTACTTTCTACCATCGCACCGCACGTAATCGGCAGGGAATTCATCCTCACACATTGGAACCGAAATGGTCTCGGACGGTCCGGTTCCAGAGAGGTTTCCTTCCACGAACGACCCGACTGTGGAATGAGCTTTCTGCTGAGGTGTTTCCTGGGGACTACAGTATGGAGTACTTCAAGGAGAAAATTAATAGGTTATTTAGGGGTCAGCAACGTGCACGTGACACTTCTGATGTTACAAGCGTCCATAGGCTGCGGTGACCGCTTTACACCAGGCGGCCCGCATGCTTGTTTGATATCGACGTAGTATAAAAAAAAATTAGGATAGTATGAACATACCTATTAATTCGTTTTTCTCAGAGTTCGATGAAGAGATGTCACTATACCTGATCTACAATCTACAATCGGTTAGTATTCTCTGTAGAGACATCAGTCAATAAGTTGGATATACACTTAAATATCCGAAGTATGATAAACTAACAAAAGTAATTATCACGTTTCAAACATTCCTTAGAAAGATGGAAGAAATTATCAGTAACGTAGTTGGGATTGCAGTACTCACCTTCGCCGTAGTTGCTTCGGCAGCTTCATACTGTTCAATATACTACATAAATATGGATCATTCAAAACTCGCATTTATTATGTACTAATTGATCGTAAATATGGTTGAATCGAGCCAGTAGCGTGTGTATTAGTTATACAAATCTACGTGCATTCGATTCTACTTGTCCGCTCCTCTCCCTTCTTTCCTCTCACTCTTATACTGTATTATTACATACTATTCAAATGTGTAAAACAATTTTCTTGTCAACAAATGTCGAATTTTAAAGAGGGACTTGTTATCAAATTTATTTGGCATAATATAGAATTTACATCAGTGTATTCTAACTAAAATGTTGTCATAATGGATGTTTTAAACAGGAAAGTGCCTCCAAAATTAATTGAATAAGTATAAAGTTTGCAGCTTAGTAATTGCAGAGTGAGCAGTTGTCTTTGCATAAGTAAACATGCATTCGAGATCAACCTTGTTGAATCTGTTATTCAGTTTTAATTATGTGTCATGAAGCGTCTTCAGTTTTGAATCTCACATAGCGCGACGACACCTACGTAAGCTTCGCCTCCTGCCATAAGCGCCTTACTACGCTACTACATCGTAGCTGCATACAGCTAAATTATACGTAAAAATATACTTATTTTCAGTAGACTATGCAATTTCAATACCTGGCAATTTTCGTTTTTCAGTAAACACATTCTAAAGGTTATATAGACGTATCATTTTACAGCTATGGAATTGCACAAAACAATAATGTTTAAAATGAATCTTATTCAAAAATAAAATCTCTGTTTATCAAGCATTGGTTGTTAATGGTATTTTATACATATTTGTATTACATATCCTTCTGTTTTAGAACTGCGTAAAAAATTTAATTTGTAATACACATTGATATTACAAATATATGTAATATCATTGGTAATACACGTATCAGTAAAGGCATAACTCTGTATTATTATGCATCCAAAAGGACCACATTTAAAATTTGAGGAGGCCCTGGAACTAGGAAAAAATGGAGGCCGAATATAAATTTTAATATTAACAATTTTTTTGGAATTTGAAATTTTAGTACGAGACTTGTGACAAGTGTTACAATAAATCCTTGAGATTTATATGATAATATTATATGTAATAAAGGAGTAGGATACGTTATTATAAAGTATTGTTGGCAACCCAAACCTAACCACACGATATAATTAATAGCGGAGCCTATACATTTGACTGATTCGGGAGTACTAGCTCGATACTATAAAATGTTTTGAGATGTGTATAATAAACCGCTTCGTGAATGTGAACTTTTTACAATGCGAGTATTTATGTTTTATTTTACAATCGATATAAAGTTTGTTGCTGTACGGAGTACTCTGGTGTGGACGCCTTACGGTGAAGCCCCCTGACCCATTTCCATGAATGTATGACCCCGATGCGTCGTCCTCCTCTCCACGTGAATGAAAGTTATATTACACATTACCTGCAATAGGAAAGATCCATTTGATATATAATAAGGGGTCACAAAAATGTCGAAACATTAATCTGATCGCACAATAGACCCATTTACGGACCTTTGTGTTCGTGTCCACGCTGAACTATAGTGTGAAGTATCAGAACCCCTCGCCGCTGCCCCCCTTATAGCCTGTACGGGTTTCACGCAAAAACTACTAGAACGATTTTGATGAAATTTGGAATGGTAATAGTTTATACGCCAGTATAAAGTCTAGGATATGTTTTACGTATATATCGCATCCGTATATATGTATATCTTACTTATAAAATACAAAAGAGATGAAATTTACACAAGAACTTACTGAATTACTTTCACGAAATTTCGTATGATAGTAGTTTACACCGTTAGAAGATTCTTACTTATAAAAACACTCAAAAGACATTTACGCAAGAACTGCTGGATGGATTATGCACGTATGGATGAAGTACGTAAGATTCGCCTACGTACAGACATTGCCACTACTAGATTGGTGTACTTCGCTTAGTTCCATAGCTCAATGACTTGTGAAGTTCTGTTTCGGAGGACAGCAACTGAATTAGGTAGAAAAACGGAATGGAAACAAATAAAAAGCTGTCAAAAATTGATTTGAGTGCAGAATTTTTCACAGTAGCAACCATCCCGACAAGAACGAAGAAGTTCGAAAGATCTTATTTTTGTCGTATTTTGAAGATGTGGAATAGCTAGTGTGTTCCCTTTCTCTTATGACATGGGGTCCTTCAAACAAGGTGTGAAGAAGAACTTTTGCAGGTTGGCATGATAGCGACGACTACCGTTGCTATTTATCACTGACAGTCGCCTTTATTTATAGACTGCACTGTACTTTCCATCGGGTACCATGCAATCTTTTGCCGAACCAGATTAAAAAAAAATCTAAGTAAGATTCAATTTATTTTACTCAGCGTGTAACTATATATAACATTTATAAATTCACGAAACCGTTACATACATGAAAAAAATTTATAGTACAGAGTGAGAATTTGCAAATTTCGCGACACACTTTATAGGTTCGGTGCACCAGTATACACCACTATATTAAAAACGACAAAAAGTCAGTATTAAAAATCGGCTATTTCGAATGTAAGGACTTAATATTTTGCTTTGTTACCAAATTCTGCGTAGTTCCGTACATTCCTCTCAACACCACGTGTACTTCCCTCTGGAACATGAGTTACCGCTATATCTTAAAAATATTAAACGCTGTTGTTACAAAAAACGTATAGTCGGTCGATCAGTCAGGGAAACCAATTAGCACTCTGATACTTCGCCTTACGATAACTGCGACATAGAAGTGCCTGTTGATAAACGTCATCTTGTCTTTTGTATGCCGGATGGAAGTCAAAGCAATTACTATTTACTCATATTTCCCCAAAATAATTTAGTAAGAAACAATAGAAACGATCAAATTATCGTTATCTAAGTGATACATCAATCCTATATAATCGTTCTTATTTATATATAGAATTGATGTATCTCTAATATGGTGGCAATATTCCGGTGACGTTGTAGTGTCTACTCTGTGATAGTGTCGCCTCTCCGGTGTGTCGTAGTGGTACCAGACGTAGTCATTAACATTATAAGAAATTTATATAAAACTGTGGACAAGTGTTGTACAAAGCCCGCATTGTAATTTTATTCACTCCTAAATACCTCTCGATGACATCTTCGTCAATTATCAAAGGCTTCGATAATCATTCACTTTACGCTTAAACAACTACACTACTAACAATATTAAAGCTGTATCAGTGAGGTCGATCTTACAATAAAACACATCGTTTCTACAAAATCTTTTATTTTCTTTCTGCAATTTATCACATTCAGGTATTTAGATCGCATTCGCAAGCCATTTTAACACCACACCATCAAATTCAAATTTTTCTATTAGATTCAATGAGAGGCTTCGTAACTTTAGCGATTAAAGTTATCTATCATAAGAATACAAATATGTTTGTATTTCCATTATGAGCAATGTAATCCTCTGCAATAAAGACAATTTACTGTGAGACATACGCTGTTCACTACTTGATTCAAGTTTGCTTTTAAACTTAGGAGATGGAATATTTATCATTAAAATGTAACACTTTCAACACATTCATATGATTTTGTTTTGAAAGTGGACGCTAAATTGAAAACAGAAGGTAATTTATAATAACTTTGTACATTCTTAAAGACAGAAGAACCTATAAAAAATAATAAAAAACGATATAATGTTTTTGTGTAATTTATTGAATATAGATCTCATAGTTAATGCTACATATATCCATATGGAAAATCTATTAATTTACGATGAGCCTGAAAGATAATCACTGCCTCCAATTTAATTGGCCGTTTTTTTGGTGTCAATTTAAACCAATTTGCACCACCAGTTCCTTTTTAATTAAAAGACAGTAAACATTTTCAATCCTCAAAACAAATGGCACGATAACGCACACATACGATGTTGCTTCGATACGGGCGGATTGACGGGCAGTCGTCAAAAGTAAGCTAACTAACCAAGTTTTAACAAGGCGCTGTCGAAGCGCTTATGACGTATGTATATAGTTGTAATATCATTCAACTTACAAGTGTAATACACTGTTAGACTGATCCACGCAGTTATACATCTGTTATATCTATTTATTGGTAACATACTTTATGCAAGGTTGGGCCTCACTTTAAAAACGTATATTGCATTTCATATAGGTATACGACATCTAGCATAGATTATAATGAGACAGCGCGCTCTGACAATCGTCTCTCTTAATATTGTTTTAGAGTTTACCAGATTTCAGTAATCAACACTTCTATACAGTTTTTATTTATTACTCAATTAACTTTGAATACGTCGTTTTAAATACTAACTCCATGATAATGTATAGATTTAAACATAGGAAAAAGCATTGCAAGCACTGTGTTGTAGTTAGAACACAGTGTTGCCTTGTTTACAAAATACATTCGTTATATTTACACAATCTCATGAATTAATGAAAACATTTGTCCAAACATTAATCCTTATCGTATATTACTTAGGGCATAGAAATAACAAATATTTCGTTGTGTACAATGTGAAATTGATTAAAACTAATTTTACGTATTTATTTTCACTTACGTTTTAGAATTACTCTCACTGTTCGCTTTAACTATAAAATTGAAGTCTCTCTAGTATCAACCATGCATTTAATTATTTCAGTTTTAATTAAATCGTTCTTTCTTAATACACTATAATTATTTAATATTTATACACAGTAAATATCTGTTAGCCAATCGAAGTTATCTTGGAACATATTTAAAGTAAAATAAAAAGATCTAATGTTCATATGTCGAAGACAACTTTATTATAAGTCAAATGAAATATTTGAAAAACGAGGCACATTGGACGCGAGACGCGAGCGCACAAATTGAGCGAGAAGCACCAACCATAGGAAGTGCTGAGAGGCGCGCGACCGCTGCGGTCCCGCGCGTGCGCTCAGAGCACTCGCGTGACACTCTGCTTCGTCCGCGTCCAACGCGAGCAACACGCGCGTCCCCCCTCCCTCAACTCCGCCCTCGCATGTAGCGCGACGAGCCTGCTGCCGCGCCTCCCGCGACCACGCGCCCACCTCCGCCATCCAGCGCCGCAGCCACGCGCCCACCCACGATACCGCGCATCCACACCGGAGAGGATTGCCCGACACCACGAGCCCGCCTGCAAACCCAATCAGATGAGTCAAGCATACGACTGTGTTCTATTACTATATAATAACTCGTATACAGTCAACAGGTAATAATTATCGAAATTCATTCCTTAGGCATCTTTAGTAAACCTTATTAACATCGTTTAACATACTTGCTAGTCTATAAAACCTGAAAAACTATTATAATATCAAGAATATGTAACTTAATTAACACTACTATATGTTAGTTTTTATATAGCTAACCCGGCCACGCGTTACTGTGGCTTAGTTATTACATAATGAACTGAAATTATCTTATATTTTTAAAATTAAAACGAGACGCCATCTATATATATAAATCGGTCCTACAGTCTGTCTGTCTGTCATCATGTACAGACATCTGTCAACAAACTAATTTAAACAATTAAAAACAATAATCAATATTGACAATCGAAATATAAATTATCGTATCTCGCAAGTTAGACCAAATTACATACAAATGCCAACGTTTTATGAAAATCAGTTAAGTAGTTTCGGAGTTCTTCGTAGACAAACATCATGATACTGGATTTATATGTATAAGAAGATATTTTATATAATAGTAATTATTATGATGAAAATGATTCTATCACCATGAACACTCACCCGGTAGAAGTTTCGTTGCCAACCGATTCCAACCGGTGAGGTTCGGGTATAGTGTAGCGGGATTGAATGTAACGAGCCGGTTGTCACTTAAGTCCAGACCGAGATGCGGGATGCGCACTAGTGGCCGCACCAGACCCGCCGGCAGGGCGCTCACACTCGTTCCGCTTAGTCGAAGGGAGAGCGCGCGCTGTTTACCGAGCGTAACGAATGCGTCTTCCGTCACTTGACGCAAAGACACACCACGTACTTCCAGCACACGTAGTTTACTCCCCTGTAAGCCAAGCAACTGTGAACTCAGGACACTCTCCCTCACATGAACTACCAGTGATTCGAGGGCAGGCGTCAATAGTACCACATCTGCCACCGAGACCGGGGCACGTCCGTCGCCTAGTGTGGAGTCCAACCTTAGCGATTGTAGCGCACCGAGCGGCCGGAATGCACGCGGTTCAACAGCTTCGAGCCGCCGTAACCGCTCCATACGCAGGTGTAAGAGGTGGTCGAGACCTTCAAATGAGCTGCGTGTGACGCGCACAATCGGGTTTTGCGATATATCGAGAGAGGCTAGTCGCCACATGGCTACCCACATGGTCGGTCGTAACGACGTAAACCTGTTCCGTGAAAGATCTAAAGCGCGCAGTTTACTCAACCCCTGTACATCTGACTCTCGGAAGGACGATATCTGATTGCCACTGAGGTCTAATTCTGTGAGATTTGCAAGAAATAACGTTGGCACAACGCGAAGACCTACGTCTGCAAGACCCAACCGACGCAAACATGGCACGTTATGGAATAGTTCACGGAAGTTGGTTTTAATCGCATTCCCCGAGAGATCGAGTCGTCGTAGCCGCATGAGGCCTGCGAACGCGTTATCTGGGAGCACAGTAAGTGCATTGCGCGCAAGATTCAATTCGTGCAGAAACATAATAGCATGGAACATTGCTGAATCGAGGTATTCAAGTCGGTTACCCGCCATCTCGAGTCGGCGCAGTGTGAAGCCGACTTGTGCCAGCGCACTGCTTGGAAATATCGTGAGGCGGTTTTCGCTGAGATCTAGGTGCTCAAGCACCGTGTTTTTGAAGGCGTCACGAGGAATGGTACGCAATTCATTAGCATCAAGTCGTAAGTGTCGCAGCCGTCGCATGTTGTAAAACTGTTCAACAGCTAGCTGGCTCAGCTCGTTTTTAGACAAGTCCACCATCTGAAGTGAGGGTAACTCACTGATAGCTTTCTTTTTGAGAGCGGTTAAGTTATTATGATGCAGGCTGAGCGTTCCTAGTTTGGGTAGAGCACCGAATCCTGCGTAATCAATGTTTTTCAATCTATTGTGAGATAAATATATTTCACGAACGTGCAGTCCAATGGAATTAAAAAATGTATTCGGTAAGCTTTCTAGTGTGTTATACGACAGGTCTAGAATATTTAAGAAGAGATTGAACCCGCCTTTCACGTGGGATATCCTGTTGCGACTCATATTTATCGAAAAGTTGGTATCGTCGTTAGAGACATTTTCGAACCATTTGGTAGAGAACTCTACTAATTCGTTCCTTTGCATGTCGAGAACCTCTAGTGCAGGCAAGTGACAAAAGGCCCGTTCTGAAACCATGTCTACCAAGTTCTCCGCGATACTCAGATAAACTAAATTTGGTAAATTAATAAAACTTCGTTCGCTTATAATCTTCACTCGGTTGTGCGATACATCGACACTCTGTAAATCTTCCAGGCCGGAGAGAAAGTTAAAATTTAATTTATCTAGGTAGTTGTACGATAGTCTTAATTCTCTAAGTCTGGAAGTAGAATTTGAATTAATAATCTCGCTTGGAAATTCCATAATTTTATTAAACTCTAAATTAATGTATTCCAAGAAGGGGTAATTTTGTAAGTCCTCAGTGGTAATGTAGTGAATATTGTTGTTATCTAAACTCAACCAAGTAAGCTTCTCCAGATAAGATAGGACTGGAAAATCACCACTAAATAATGTCGAAGACAGCTCCAAAGAACGGAGCAAGGTGAGATTTACAAATGCATCAATATCTACGTAGTACAAATCGTTGAAGCTAAGGGCGAGCTCCCGCAGTGGCAACGTCCCGGGGAAGACATCCGCCGAAAGCTGTGTAATTCTGTTTCCTTTCAAGTTGAGCGTCACCAAAGCCGCCGACCATTTTCCAAATATACCGACAGGTATAGTAGAAATCTGATTGTAACCAATGTCTAGATAGGTAAGAGTAGCCGGTGCTATATCGTGCAGTCCTATCGGAAACGTCGACAAATAGTTTCCGGCCACAGATAAAGAGTGCAAGAAAAAAGGCAGGTAGGGCAAATACTCGAGACGATTATAAGCAAGCGATAGATGCCGAAGTCGTAACAAGTCCTTGACGCCGGCAGGAAGTGTTGTCAGTTCGTTGTGATCTAGTTCTAGGCGTTCTAAGTCATGTCGCAATACATGAACTGCAGCATCAGAAATGTGGACGAGTCTGTTGTAAGATATAGATAGTTTCTCGAGACGGCCAATTTCCAGCACGAACGGTGGAACAGATGTAAAGTCATTAAGGTCTAAAATCAGTTGACGAAGTTGCAACCTGTACTGAAAATTTGGGACAAATCCATCAGCGAGCTCGTTGTTGCTCAAATCCAGCAAATCTATTTTAAAATGTTCGCTGCCACAGGAGCGATTAGATGCCGAACGCAGCATGTTGTTTCGCATGTGTAAATGTCGTAGTCGTACTCCTAACGGCAAACATGGCAATTGCTCTATTAAGTTATCCGATAAGCGGAGTAGCGAAATCGAAGGAGATAATGAGTTGGCGTTGATAATGCGCAGCCGGTTTCCATCTAAATCTAACTGTGCTAGTTGCCGGAGCGACGAAAAAGCACCTTCACTTAACGCAGAAAGGTGGTTGTTGCTGAGGGACAGACTACTTAAGGAATCTGCCAGGAATCCCCAATCAGCAAACGGTTCGAGGCCATCGATGAAATTGCTGCAACAGAGATACGATAGATAAGAAACGGATAGGCAGCTACATTCCTATGTTCAAATCGGTGAATCACCCAGGTAATTAATTGACACTTACTTTTGCAAGTTGAGCCAGTTTAGCACCTTTAATCCTCGTAGAGCTTCGACCGGCACTTCTGTAAAATCATTGTAGCCTAAATCTAGAGAAGCCAGCGTCGACGCCATAGACCTGAGTAAGAGAAATATAATTATCCAAATACAGCGAGTAAGCACGATGATAGTAGCGATCCATGGTGGCGAGTTGCAGTCGTTATGATTAACGGGAAGCAATATGGCGAGATGACATGTATGTGAGATTACGTACGCGAGAGCCGCAGTCTCGATATGATGCAGGTGAGAGGCAACCAGCACCAATGTACGCAAAGGCCGAGCATCTAATGCCGCATCCGGTAATGCACCCAACCGCGCTTGCGACACAGCCACGTGTGCCACGCCCGCACCTGCGCAGACATACACACCTAGTTGCTCGTATAGTTAGCTTAGCTCGTATTATACATGCATATTAACCTGTCTCTGGAAACCGATGGAAAGGCACGTAATTGCAGGCGAAGTGGTCGGCGCGGCAGTAACATAGCGCATTATGTGCACAGGGTCGCAGAGAAGCAGTTGTAGCTTTTTTTGTCGCCATCGTTGCCACTAACAAGATAATTGTTTGCGTCCAGCGACACCAGTGCCAACGCCACCACCAGCGGCGACACATAACGCCACCTAGTAACATCAATACCTAGTCAGAACGGCAGGTATCCGACACATGCTTTATGATATTATTAATAATTTTATATTCAAGCAAAACGAACTTCATTCGTTGATAAATATTCAAATTCTGCTTTGCGGAAACCTTCGTGCTCTATATATGCATCAAGTAACACACATTTTCATTTATTTGACTTTTTTCATTGTAAATCGTTTTATTCTGAAGAAGCATTAAGAGTTTGTAATGTTTCTTAATTTCTGTACAGCATACTTAAGAGAAAAACAAAAGTGGCATCAATAAATTCTCTGTAAAATGATTTAATATTTTCATTTATAAAATGTAATATCTACTTTGTGTAACAAAATTGATTCATACAATACATTTTTTTTGTATAACTAATATAGGAAGAAGCATTATTAAATGGTTAAGTTATTTTCTACCTAATAGTCATCCATCTATTTACACTCTTTTAAAAAAAATGTGCATCTAAGTAAATAGATGATCTATTTCATTGATCCTTTAGTTGACTTAACCTGTAATTGTGAGTAGATTGAACTTTATAAATAAATAAACAAAGGATAGTTTTTGTGAACTTGAGTTTGGTTTGGTCTTTGCTCACGATCTATCAGAGGATGGACGGTGATTGCGTATATTGGCAATAAGTAATGTTGTTATTAATAATTTTAATTTTGCACATGCCTTACTTCGTCTGGGTTCTTCTTCGAATTAACATGACGATTTGTGATTTCCCAACGCCTGATTTACGAAAAAGATCATCGCGTAGTTCAAGGAACGGTTTTAAATAAAGATATTAATACTTTAAAACATTAAAGAAATCAGATAATTCATCAATAATTATCAATAAAAGTAATCTAGAGTTATTAAGAAGTTTCAACTATTTGCTTTATAATAAACAAGAAATAGTTATTTTCGTTTGCCTAAAAATTTTCGAAATTTTATAAATGGAACCAAATAATTCTAATCAACTGTAGGCTACAATTAATTCATTAACATACTAGTAATATAGCCAAAAAATAATTGTTTTTTTTTGTATTGCAAGTTTCTATACCTTTTTTCCATGTGGCATATGGATGTTTGTAACACGGGAAAAAAAAACATGCGCACTGGTTCTCTAAAAATTTGTCTAAGGACTACAATATAGCCTCCTTGGTAAACTTTAATAGCGGGCTCATTAGTATACCATAACTGTTTAGTATAATTTGAACATTGGCACTTTTTGATTATTTAATATTGAATAATAATTACTTAAACCAACCTCTGTGTATTTTTTTTATTCCCTGCAAAGCAATTGTGTCAGAATATCATAGCAGCTGATCACCGGCGCGATGCCACCGTCTCGGCCCCCAACTCCTGTACCAGTTCATGCTTACCTATTTAAAGAATTTCAGTAAATGATAATGATCCTACCCTTTATCGAACAACATTAAAAAGTAAAGGACACGGGGAGTTTCTTAGGTGAATAACATCCGATTCCTGTGAACGCGACGGTATTCACACACGTGACTGGTAAGTGGTTCACTGGTTGACTTTGGTAGAGTTTGTGAACGTTAGACAAGTTTTTATTCAAATTATCAATGTATCACATTCCTTCTTCTGCATAAACTATCATTCATATGCTCTGCAAATAGACAAACTCGTAATAATTTGTCACTCTTCGACACACACTTAACGGCGTAATACTATTATGTTAGGTATTTACCAGCCGAGACATAGGATTATCGTGCTGTTTCGAGTTAAACCACCAAACTATCTAAACATTGTTATACACTATCCGAAAAACAAAGTAGTTTGTAAAATGTGTAAGGAAAGCGCGTCACGATTTACACCAGGGACAGTTAGAGAGGGAAAATTAGTGAAAAAAAAAATTTTTTTACGTGTAACTATTGAAATATTATTACAAATTCTGAATTAGGTTGGCATTTTTACAGGGCCCAGGGGTGACGCAAAGGTTTAATCGGATACTGGTAAAGCATACACTATCAGTTTATTAACTTTCAGTGTATTGGGCGCACTACCTATATTATAGCAACGAGCACAGTGTGCCGATTGACCTCACCAGTACACCACTTCTACGATCACAAATTCAGATTTGCTTTCGCGGAAACACTTGAAAAATTAATTCGTCAGCAAACCCTCCCTCATCCATCCCGATTAACGTTGAGT
This sequence comes from Antheraea mylitta, assembly GCA_014332785.1. Taxonomy (NCBI): domain Eukaryota; kingdom Metazoa; phylum Arthropoda; class Insecta; order Lepidoptera; family Saturniidae; genus Antheraea; species Antheraea mylitta. The sequence goes on from JACEII010000116.1 coordinate 1,050,012, forward strand.
ATTTCCCAGTAATTGCCACAACCGTGTTGCCTGTGGTCCTTTTAAAATAAGTTTTGTAATAGAAACAAAGCGCGGGAACACTAAACTAGCAATGTATGTGCACTGGACCCCATCAACTGCTGCCAGCTCTGCTGTCGCGAGCACTGCGCATTAAATCACCCACGTATGAAAAAATATCACATTTCCACAACTTTTTTTGAGTATTAATAATCTGAAGCACTATATCGGACGTACTTCTCCACTCCTTTAGACGCGTAACACAATTCCGCGCCCAACGCCGATCGCGCGCAAACTGCCACCTGTATCTCGGTGTGACCAGAATCTACTAAACTGGAGAAAAACCTGTTGTAAACTGCTAAATTTTTATACAAACTACTAAAATACTCTGGACATTTTATAATTTATATTTAGGATTTATTTTTTAGTATTTGTGGTAGGTAAAAATACATCAGCAGTTTCGCCTACGTGAAATCGCCCACATATTTCAATATTTAATACTTTGAGCACCATTTTGCAAGAAAAGCCGGTAGATTTGATGACTATTATAACTGTCATTGCTTATTATAGATTTTAGTTATAAACGTGAATTAAAATTAAAGTAGGTAATATTTAAGAGCTAATACAACAATATGTCTGGGGTAAGTATGGGTAATACTGAACGGAATTCCGATATCCAAATGATAAACACATATGTATATTTTAGCTTAAAAATGTTTATCGGGCATACTTAATAATATCGAGCGGAAGTAGTCTTAAAATGGTTTTTTTTCTCGAATTGACTACGCTATTTACCTAGCAAGGTCTTAACAGCTTCACCGGACTACTAACTTAATTACTGTTACCTACATAACTCCATACTTTCGTTATTTATTGCAAATAATTTGATACATCGTAATTTAATACAATCTAATTCATTTTTTCACAGCTAAGATTCCATTTAATTTGATATTCACGTATTCTTAAAAGAACACTGTTAAGTCTTGATTTAATCTCATTTTTGTTAGATTTCTGTCATTCGGATTCGAACTGGGGTTACACGGATTTTCGAAGCAACCAATTTACATCTGTGCTATTTGTGTTTTGACAGCGCCGGCGAAATTTACCTTTAGAATCTAGCTGTATTTTTTCATTGCCTGAAAACTCAGTTAAAAAAGTTTTCTATTAATAAAATCTAGCTAGATCGATTTACCATTCGCGAAACTACCTACATACTAAGTTCCACGCAAATATATGATGACGCCGTTCCGAGTTCCTGAATATATACAAATATACAAGAATTTCTCGTTTAAGGTATTAGATATATTTATGTTAGATGTACATATCTTTTATTCATTTGAATATGTAGTTGTATTGTTTCAATTGAACATTAATAATGTTATAAATGTAAAGAAAATTATTTCTTTAATGTGTATATGCGCGCGCACTATTTGTTGAACGTTTGTCAAACGGTCTGTCATTTGGTCTAAAATGAAGAACGCATTCTGAATTTATTTTTGTGAGAATAATTCTATGTTTTATTAGATTGTATAAATTGAGAGGTGAACAATAAACTTTTATTGTCGTTTCTTCATTTTTCAGGTGAGAGAGTGTTATTATGTAAATATTATATTAGTATGTAAAGTACTTGATAAATAAAAATTTCATACTTCATTTTTGAGAGAAACATCTAAGTTTTATTTCGCTTCCTAAAATAAATTATAATTGTCTTACATATATTTTTTCCTGGTTATAGGGAAAATTACGAACTATGCGCAATCCTCGACTTACGTCGTTTCAAGTTACGTTGAACATTTTTTTGACACTATTCGTCAAGCATACGTCAATTTTTTCGATTTCCGGCATTGGAGAATTCACTTGTCGCGGGGATTACCCCGCACATGCCACTGATTTTGTTCAGTTAGTTCATGGACAACGGACAATCAAGCTGTACCTAATACATTAGTTTTTTTTTACATCATTGACAGTTTATGTTTATACATACATATTTAAGTGAATTATAATCTATGCCACCTAAACAAGACAGTAATAAGTGAAGAAGAGAGTAAGAAAGACCATTACAATGGAAGTTAAATCTAAGATTTTAAAACTCAAAGATCGCGGTTAGTCGACTTCATCTAGTAGTCCGGTGAAGCTGTTAAGACCTTGCTAGGTCAATAGCGTAGTCAGTTCGAGAAAAAAAAAGACTTCATCTATTGGACGAGAACATAATTTATCACGCACGGCCGTACAAACAATATTGAAACATAAAGAAAAACTCCTAACAGCTCTACCTTCCGTCTCTTTAAACAACACTATTATACGAAAAATTAATGCTTTAATTTGTACAAATACCAAAAATAACTAGCAATTTCATAACTACATATAGATAATTTTAAGAACTTACTTTTGATAATAAAGTATGTATATCCTTTGTTATAAATGCAGTTTTTTTTTTATTTTGTGTCCGTGTAGATTCTAGCCATCGAGTTTTATATGTACACATATGTATCAACTTACGTCGCGTATTTCGAGAACCTAGCATGCCGTAAGTACGAGTACTGCCTGTATACTGGAGTTATTCGAAAATATTTAAAAACGGTTTTTATTCCATTCCGACTAAAGATTTGTTTTTCAATCATAATTATTACCTTTCACGGAAAATATCAACAAGTTTGTTAATATTATCACTAGTCTAATATCTCGCTTATACTAATATTTTGGAATTAACCCTAGAAAGTGTATATGGTTCTTGACATTTAAGTTATTCACTAAATAATATAGAAATATATGACCTTTTTTTGATTTACGTGGGGAAATCCATTATGGATACGCCACCCTCCCGGGGGGATAGTGGGTTATGTCCGACTCGCACAGACTAAAACCCCACGGTGTACCGTCCGCCGCATTGTAGGGGCACCTAAGGATCGAACCAGCTGTCAGCCTGAAAAACAACCCCTGCGGCAGCCTGGCGAGTGAACACCAAGATACACGACCAATAGTCTTCCTCGTCAGCCTCACCTGTGCAACGAGGAGATGGGGACACCGACCCATCCCCTCAGGTTCAGCTACGGTGTTGGGAGAAGACGTGCATTACGTAGTAAGTAGTCCGGTGAAGCTATGAAGGCCCTAAATAAGGTCAATAGCGTAGTCAGTACGAGAAAAAAAAAGCCATTTAGTCGATCTTGGCTCTGACGACACGCGGTACATATGTACGTTGCAAGTCGTTTAACCTAGACTCTGGATAATTAATTTGTGTAAATGAATTAGTTATTATTTTATATTGAGATAATAATGATTATTATGGGTGATTCATGATATTATAATGGGAGGATTAATGCGTTAAATATTTATGTGGGTTAATGTTTTGTAACAACATGTAACGTGAAAAGATTAACTAGATCGAGTTTCTTGCCGGTTCTTCTCGATGACTGGGTAGGTTCCGAACCGGTGGTAGCATTGACTTGCATAAATTGAATAGTGTATCTGATTTAATTATGACAATATTATTATAGTGGGTAGTTCAGTTAATTATGAATATAATATTATAGTGGGTGGTTCAGTGAGGATATTATTATATTTTTCCGCCGGCCTCGCCGACATATACCTCCGCTAAATTCTAATAATAGGTCTTTACCTATGAAATTGCCGTTCTGCAGTACTGGCCATGTCAAATCAAAATCATTTTTGTTTGGCTAAGAATTCTAATTTCAAGTTAATTTTATTTTAAAAACATGGAATTCTTTTTCCAATAGTAGTAATTTGTTTATTGATTAGTCTTACATTTTCATCGCAATTCAATCTTTTTTGTAGTCATGGATACGTTAAAAATTCGAGTAATTATGGAATATGAGTACCGTCGTGGCAGCAACGCGGCACAAGCGGCACTATTTTTTTTTTTTTCTCGAACTGACTACGCTATTGACCTAGCAAGGTCTTAACAGCTTCACCGGACTACACACAAGCGGCACGCAACATCAACGTTTACGGAGCTAACACTACAAAACAACGCACCACCTGTTGTTATTGGTGTGCTCGCTTCCGTTCTGGGAATTTCGACCTGAAAAATGAACCTCGTGGTCGTCCGACATCTTTGGTCGACAATGACGAATTAAAGACTATTGTGGAAGCTGATGATACACAATCTACGGCTGAATTAGAAGCAGCTTTCGACGTTAGCGTCAAAACAATATTGGTCCATTTGCGTCAAATTGACAAGGTAAAAAAGCTTGACAAATGGGTACCCCACGAACTCGATGATCGCCACCGTGAAGTACGCGTCGAGACGTGCCTTGCACTGCTCAACAGACACACAAATGAAGGAATTTTGAACCACATTGTTACCTGCGATGAAAAATGGATTCTGTTTGATAACCGCAAGCGCTCAGTAAGTTGGTTGGATCCTGGTTAAACACCTAAACAATGCCCTAAACGAAAACTTACCCCTAGAAAAGTGATGGTCACTGTTTGGTGGTCTAGCGTCGGTGTGATTCATCACAGCTTCTTACCAAACGGGGTGAGCATTACTGCAGATGTGTACGGTGAAGAACTGAACACAATGATGGAGAAGCTGGTACATCTCCAACCAGCATTGGTCAATCGCTCCTGCACGAGAACGCGCGACCTCATACTGCACAGCAGACGATCTCTTAAGTTGCAAGAACTGGGGTTGGAAGTTCTCCGTCATCCGCCCTCCCTACTCACTAGACCTTGCGTCTACAGACTACTACTTTTTCTAGAATTTGGTTAACTACTTGGCGGGAAAAAAATTCAATACCCGAGAGGCAGTACAAAATACCTTTGAAGAATTTGTTGCCTCCCGTCCAGCTGATTTCTTTAAGAAGGGCATCAATAAACTGCCACTGCGTTGGCAAAGATGCATTGATTGCATGGATGATAATACAAATCAATATACATGAAAATAATTCGTTTAATTTTTTTCATACAAAACGGAAATTTCATAGGTAAAGATCTAATATACAAGTTTTTGGTAAATGATCTGTGAAAACGTTTACAAAACAACACATCCGTAGTCATATCTTCAGTGATTGTTATACTGCCACATTCTTATGAGTACTTATTCTCATTGTACGTGTAATATCGATACAACGTAACGATTAATGAATCATCCCTATAATATCTTGAATTTGTTTTGTACTAACATATTGAATGTACTAGGTTGCAACCGAGCGCCCGATAGTTTCAACTATATCTATTTTCTTATCATAATAGTATAATTAATAACTATTGCTTAAATGTATTGAAATAATGGATAAACTCAAAGTAATATAATTCCAATTTATTTTTGAGTAAAATTAACTCTTTTAAATTTGATTATTCCGTTTAACTGGAAAGTCGTACATAACCTCACAGGGTTTAGAAAGGCACTTTACACGCTTATTTCAAGCAGCTGGAGACATGAATTTGCTCATACTATTTTGAACTAAATCAACTTTTCTTGTACACAATAGATGATTTATCTAAAGCACCACCAAAGTATCTTTCTAAACTGGTGTCTTAATAATATATTTTTCTATTGTTTACTATAGAAGAATAAATAAGATATGTTTCAAATGGCAAATTCAGATTTAACAAATTGTACCGACATATAATAGTATTTTCATGATTAGAATTGAAACAAAGAAATTGGGTTTAATATTATATTATTAATTAATCCTAGTCATTCACTTCACTTCTTTAACCTGAAGACCTGCAACAAAAAGAAAATGTTAAATATATTAAACTATGAGTACTGCATACTTTGCATATACGGAACGTAAATGTGGGCGAACTCTGCTTTTAGATACTTCCCATGAAACTTTTAAATGACACAAGAGACTTTTCAACTGTTCTTGTTATGATGAGAACTTAATCAGAGTGTCCAGCTCACTGTACATCTTGAACTGCATCGTGTATTGATAATGTTTTTACTGATTTCAAGACCATTGGCGGTGGTAGTACTGTTATTGGGATACTGTCTGACCACAAAGGACTCCTTGTTAAAATTAATTGTGATAAACCTAGCAGTGACTGTAAGAAAACAACTAGGCTTATATCCAAAAATAGATTAGGTCTTTTAATATTTTCTATAAAAGTTATCTTCCAAGACTTTTATTAATCATGGTCCCGATAGTGACTATTACTGCTTATTTAATATCATAAGCACTAAATTTAGTAAACATTGCCTAAGAAAAGTTATTATTGTAAGAAAGTGAATAAAAAGTGGTGAATGGGCAACTACAGATTAAAATGTACTTAGTCATTTTTGTTGGCCCTGAGTCCAATCTACATTGGACAGCCCTGTTATGAGAGATCACTAACAAATAGTAAATCATTTCATGCTTATGTTAGGAATTAGTACCTGGACGACCGAGCCTAGCTCAGTTCTTTAAAAAAGATTTTAAATTAAAATAAACTATTAGGTTTGCCTCACAAAATTAGCATTTTTTTTTCTATAAAAAATAAAATTCTCGAGTCTAGAAATAAGACAAAGACTGTCTGGGATATACATAATAAATAAAGAATTAAGAAAAAATAAATGATAACTCATTTAATTCAAATGTCGACTGAGTACGTATTTCAAACAGTTCAGAGGTAGCAACTGTTTTCCAAGAGTTTTAACAAATAACAATGAGCCTAACATCATCAGCCCAAGGTGCCGCAACTCTTTTAAAGAATATGAGTGCACCAACAAATTCAAAATTTAAATTCTCATCTGTTAGTGCAGGTGAAATAATAAGGACATTTAAACAATTAAATTTAAAACATACAGTCCTTAATAGTCACTATTTCACCACATTTGGCTAATATATGTAATCAGTGTTTATCAAAAGAAACTTTCCCTAATGTAATGAAAATAAGCAAGTGTCCTTTGTTTAAAATAACAGTGCTTGCATCGTTGTGTTTCGTTCGGTCAGTGAGAGAGCCGGAGGCCCACGTCCCTTCCTCTTTCCTGCTTTCCCTTTCCTTTCCCTCCCTCTTCTCCCATATACAGGCTGGCAACACACTTGCGACGTCCCTGATGTCGCTAGTGTCTATGGACGGTGGTGATCACTTAACATCACGTGAGCCACCAGTTAGTTTGCCTCCTTTGATATATAAAAAAAAAAAAAAATCAGGCTGCAGAAGTAGTCTTGGAAATTATAGACCTATTTCTGTACTTCCGAAATTTAACATACATGGGGTAATCTCTACGGAAACATTTGCGCGCATTGATGTCCCGCAGGGATCCATTTTACAGCCGTTTATTTCTCAATAAATATAAACGATCTACCGCTAGTGATTAATAACTCTACTGACATGGTGCTTTTTACAGACGATATTTCTCTAATATTTAAAATGAAAAGTATAGATTCAGAGGTTGGGCATCTGAATAATACTTTAAATGAAATTTGTCATTGGTTTGCGTTAAATAACCTATTGCTAAATGCAATTAAAACGAAATGTATGAGATTTATTTTACCCAAGATTAAACAAATTGATAGTAGAATCAAGATCGAAGGGAATTTTTGTAAGTTTAGTTGACAATACTGTATTCTTGAGAATTACACTAGATTCTAAATTACAATGGGGCCCTCACATTAAAAATATGGCGAGCAGATTAAGTTCCGTTGGCAATACGTAAGATTCGCCAGCTCATACATTTTGCCACTGTTAGGTTAGTCTACTTCGCTTACTTCCATAGCTTAATGTGTTATGGTATTCTGCTATGGGTACGGCTGCTGAGGCAGACACCATATTTTCATTATAAAAACGGGCAGTTTGAGCAATATATCAGGGGCGGTTTCTCAGGAAGAGAGCCAGAACGGTCCCTGGCCGCCCCTAACATGCGGCCGACGGTACACCGTGGGGTTTTAGTCCGTGCGAGTCGGACATAACCCACCCTCTCCCCCGGGAGGGTGGGTATCCGTTAGGGATTTCCTCACGTTAATAAAAAAAAAAAAAAAGTTTGAGCAATATATAATATGGGACCTCGCGAATCATTAAAAACGAAGTTCCAGGAATTCGATAACTTAACTCTACCCTCCCAATACATTCTTGATAATTTAATGTATGTCCGTAAAAACTTTGAAAAACGAAATTTATTAAAAGACAGGCGCAATGTAAATACTAGAAACCGTAATAAACTGGTCATCCCATATCTCAGGCTTAGCAAAACCAGTAATAGTTTTTAGGTAATAGTGTTCTACAATAAAGTCCCAAAGTATGTGAACGATAGTGATGTCTGGAATTGACTCCTCTTTGTGCATCCACTATAAGCTATTGTATGATGTATTGGAAAAATATGTAAAAAAAAATGTACCCGATCAAGATTCTTTTACCAGTTTTTCTTAATGGCTGGGTTGTTTTATGAACCGGTGGTAGTTTTTGACGTTCATAAGTGCCTTATTAAAGTCTAAACTAAATAAAGTATTTTTGATTTTGTTTTGACAAAACAACCAACCCCTATTTCACAAGTTCAAGATTCTCATTAACTATTTTACTATTTCACACACATGGATCATTTATTAAGTAATTACTTGATAGATGTTTGAAAAAGAGACATATATCAGGTAACCTACATAGATACTATACAGTCACATCAAAACAAAACATTATGTATATTTGTGAAGATATATTTATATTTCATATATAATTATTATAAGTTACAGTGTGTTACTATGTATTACACTTGGTCAGAACATCCCACAAGAATAACTTTGAGCAGAATTTCTTTTGCAGAATACTCCACGTGACCTCATCCACCAACTACTGGATTTCATTTTAATATGCTTATCTACAACTTTCAGATGTACTTTTTGTAGCTGGTAGAGCCACGCTGAAGCTATTACTGGCTTTAGCATAAATGGGTCAGCTCACCCGGGGTAGTACTACCCGACCCACAGAAAACTGACGTGAAGTAGCAGTGCATGCATTGTTGCTTTTCGATCAGGCAGTCAGAGCACCAGAGGCCCACCTGTCCTCACCTTCCCTGTTCTCCTCCACCTTCCATAACACAGGCTGGCAACGCGCTTGTGACTCCCCTGGTGTTGCACGGGGCGATGAACAGTGGTAATCACCTAACATCAGGTGACCCACCTGTTTTTTTACCTTCTGAATATAATCTTTCTAATCAACTACATACTACATTTCTTATCTTGTTCTATAGTTAATGTTACTGAGTTATAATATGACTTAAATATAGATTGCTATAGATCATTAGTCTACAAAGTAATCAGATAGTATATCTCGACCTGGGGGTAAACTCTGCTTCAGTTTCTCTGCCTTTTCCTTATCAGTGATTACGAGGGTGTAAAGGAACCGAGAGCAGCGAACCTTGAATTTGACATTTTCGGGGTTCTTCTTTATCTTCACAGCTGAAATTTACATCAAAACCATTTTAAAACTCATTTGTAATTAAACAATATACAGATATACAATATACAGATATACAATATACATATGTGCAACATCTACACGTTTGAGCCTTAGCACAAAACATATATTTTGACATTAGTATTCATTCAATTAATAGAACAACCATCAAATGATAATTAAGGAATATTATGAGTACGTCTGTACCCCACAATGTCACAGTTCACATACAGACAGTTTGGAAACTCCCTATAAACGCTCGCACCCGCACACTCATTCAAACATACGCATCGGCACGGACCTAAGGACCCCTAAGTGGACATTGCGGCGCGGCGTTGTCCATAGAATTCCTTTCAAAACCTCGCATCGATGAGCGTGTGTGCTGTTTTCGAGTGTTTGTTCGTGTTTTCCGTATTGTGTCTAATATTTAAACTGTGACAATGTAATGGAAAAAAAACAATTAAATTTTATGATTACATTTGCTACAAGTTAAACATAAAATAATGTAACTGTGAGCAGTTCTTATGATTTTATGATTATAGGCTCTACTGATAATTATGAGAGGTCTTCCCTCAAAATAAGAATTTTCCTGATATTATCACATTACAATATGCTGTATGCACTACTAATAATACTAATGATTATAGTAGTATGTTATTTACAGGCATAATACATCTATACATATAATAAGAATGTAAATCTAATGTGTCTGTACTTTTCGATTTTCATCTAAAGAATTGTTGCAGGTGTCTACAAATAAGTAATTAAATATATTTCAATCACATTTAGAAATATCTGTCTGTCTGTTTGTATGAACATGTGTCACTGCTAATGTACGAGTTCACAATAAAACATCACCAAGAAAATCTTTAGACGTAACTTTGAGAGTAAATTAATCTTTGTTGCATTAAAATCGGTCCACTCTATCAAAAGTTATTGTAGTTTTAATGACGACTCTGCGTAAGTACGAGAGAAATACATTCAGATGAGTTTTTAATTGCTATTACTTTAGATAAGGTTTCACACAGATGAAGTCGCCGGCAGTTAGTTTCGGTTATAATCAGTAAGATCAGTTATTTATGAATAATGGCCTTCTAAATAATATAATACAATAATCTGAATTTCAAATTTTGCAAATAAAATTTATCAAATTTACAATAAAATATGAAAATCAAGAGACATAGAAAATTAATTGATCTCATTAAAGATAAAAAGGATACTTCTATTTATTTCAGTTAACTTTTAAATGTAAGACAAGTAAAATTTTTAAACAAAATTGTAGGCAATTGTCTGATAGTTCTTTAATTCCCTTTTATATCGAAAATTCAGCTTGATATTGCTGTGTTTGAATGTTTGTATACTTCTTATAGTATTTTTATAGACTATGTCTTATTATCATCAACATTGTTCAATATGTTTTAGTTTGTCATTAAGAGATGGCACCACAGTACAGTTAGCTTATGCTTTCGCATGGTCGCTGTCTTTTAACATGTGGCTGTCAATCGGACATTATTCATTTAGCAAGGTGCTCCCAAATAAACAATTGTCCTCTTCTCTGTTCATTGTCTGAATCTATGTGTTGTGGTCGTCTTGATCCAATTAAGTTTTATTCGACAAAATGTCCGTAAAAAAACATTTTAACACTTATTATTATTATTACTATTAAAATATATAAGTAAACAATTTTGGTAGTGGTAAAATTGATCTTATAACCTAATTCAGGTTTGTTTAGTTTATACTAATATTTGTACCTTATAGTTATTGAACTTCAAAATTAGTTCTGTAATGAATTTTGGTTGTTTTGCATTGTTTAGGTAGGGTCAGAACTGCTATAACAATCTATGAGACATGGAACCCACTCTCCAGGAACAAATTAGTCATAGAAATCTCACATTTCGCTGAATGACTTAGTTTTGTTTAACTCTCCATTCCTAACCCATGATATCTAAATTTTGAAGTTTAAATTAACCTTCGCTTTCACACTGTTATTCTTTGCAGACGGTTCTACCTATCTCCCCTGACTCCTTTACAGATAAAAACTAACAGTGTTGTTTAAAACCCAACCTAAATAACAAAATATATAAGCATTGAGACACACTAGTGTAGATAAAAAGATATCGTAACAAAACATTATTACTCACATTTAGCGTCTTTCCTACGTGCCTTTAGCAAGAAGTCCTTGATATCCTTGATTTCGCGGGGCTGAAACCAACAGTAAGCACAAGTTAAAGCAGCGACCAGTCTCAACTTTGTTTACGCTGTATCCTTTGCGTAAGGAAATTCAATATTTGTAATAAGTAACTTCTTTAAGAAGAATAAATGTTAACAAAATTATGTGTACGTAAATTACAAAAACAAAAATACAAAGTATGTGTAGGAGGTACTCACCATGATGAAAATTGTAGTGTCCCTGGCACTGGAAAATAAAATTTTAAAATATCAGCATGGATTAACTACTATTGTAAGTGATGCTGTCAACTTTTGTTTAAAAATCACTAGGTATTACATAGATGTTTTGGGATTATTATGGCAAAACTTACAATCAACAACTTTGCTCACCTGTCAAAATTTGTAAAAGAACATAATTTCGCCACTGACATTGACATTAGCGTTTACAGAACGTAACTAGGGTTGCAAGTTATAACATGTGAACATTTAATAATTGTTATGATTGTTAACTAAAATACAAATATGAATTATATAATGTTGATGTGTCTGGGAAAGAGTCATTACGATGCACGCTGACTGCTACTATTAAAACTGACACCATGAAGTTGGAAGGTTATAACAGTAAAAAGAATAGAGTTAATAATTGTATGTCAAGGTTTTGTGAGAACACTGAGAACGGATAATTATAATCAACGCTATTATTGAAAAGTTGAAGTTATACTGTAATATTATAACCTATTAGTTATATTTAGGTAGTTATTCTTATATACTAATATATAGCAAGTGTTTTATAATAATGGAAATAAAATATATATTTACACATAAATATACATATGTATTTGTAGTAGGCGTACACGTTTTTAGAGTTTAATAATTTTGGTTAAGGCTAACTAAACAAAATCACATCCTTCACATAACCATGAGACAATGTGTGTATTTTTATGTTATTTTTACAAAAAGGTACAATTACAGATGACAGATTGAGATTATTTGCGTAACAAGACTATTATAGCATAATAAATCTGAAATCCAATTACAAATTGTACACAACATTATCAATTTTAACAATAACCACAGTTAGCCTAGCGTGATGACAAATTTAATATTAGGGATATATAACTATCAAGGTAGACGTCTATGTTTCTAAAATAATATACCTCTTACATTTTTTCAAGCTTTCATTGAATATGTCTTTGTGAACACAGAATTCGTTATAGTATTTGCACATTTGATACAACGGATTGTTTTTTGAAACGTTGTTATTAATTGCTGGTAGATTAAGTAATTGATGAGTTCGTACTGAATGAGTTGGTACTCTGAAATAGATTTGTCCGAGCAGGTCGCCACCAAAGGTACCGTTTACGATTTTATGAAGTATACATAAGTCAGCTACAGATCTTCACTGTTCAATACTTTTGAGATTGAATTTTTGAAGTCTATCTTTTTATTCAGTGATTATATTTCTGATACGAAGCTTACTGCACAGTATTCTTAAAAAGCGACGCTGCACGGACTCAATCTTGTCTATATGAATTTTATAGAACGGGGACCAGACTGATGAACAATATTCTAGAATGCTACGAACCAACGTAATATACAAAATGGTCCATGATTTAATAGATTTGAGTGGCTTAGCTGTACGTGTAATAAACCCGAGCATTCTATTGGCTTTGCTTGTGATATAGTCGAGGTGTGGTTTAAGTGATAATTTAGAATCAGTCATGACACCTAGATCTCGCACTATGTCAGTTCGATCAATTTTGACTCCCTCAGTATTATAATTGAAAGTATATTGAATTTTGTTTTTAGTGAATGTCATACTTTTACATTTTCGAATATTTAGTGCCATACCATTTTCGGTACACCAGGATTATATAATATTGAGGTTGTTTTGGAGCTAAAAAGTGTCGTTATCTCCATAAATCTTTTGAAAAATTTTGATGTCGTCGGCATATGCTAGACATTTGCAATTTAATAAATCCAGGAGATCATTAATAAACGCTAAGAATAAAAGAGGACCTACATTAGAACCTTGTGGTACACCTGATGTAGCAAGAAATGGTATTTATTTATTTACACATGGATAAAGCAACAGTCGACAGTCAAAAATAATAATACAATAGCAATAATAAAAAAATACACTAAACTACAGACCTAAAACGCTTTATCACATAGAAACTTAACTTACACTAAGCATAATAATAATAAGGAAATAATAATTGTTTAAATATATAGAAACATTGGATTAAAATATATATATATAAAAGAATAAACGAAAAAGTTCAAGTGAATTTAATTTTGAAAACTAAAATTAAAATTACCCCATTGAAAAAAAAAAAAAATAACAGGTTGCCAAACATAAATAATGAATATTACAATATAATATGGAAACTGTTGTTTAGATGGTCATGGATATAAAATGTGTTTAACCTCTTTTTTGAATTTGAATGCCCGATGGTCAAAATGTCTAATGAAATGTGTTTGCTTGCAAGCTCATTATAAATACGAGTCATACGTACAATTGGGTTGAAATAAGAAGTATTATTCATATAAGTTTTAAGAATAAATGTTTTAGGAAAACGATAATTGAAATTGGTGTTAAAATTAAGAGACTCTAGCAAGGAGGGAGATGAAATTTTGAACATTTTCGTCGAACAACGAACAAATGCTCCTACCCTCGCTGACATGATTTCTTTTGTAATACCCGATCTACGCGGCCGCAACAATAGTATTAGGAATAAAATTCGTTAATTTTGTTCGTTTATGGGGTGCTGTGTGGTGTGCGTAGGGCACTATTGAATGTGGTGCTACTGTATCGCGCTAGCAGCATGCTCAATGGCTGCACTTAGCGGAATCTAAAATAGGCTTGAGGTGCTGCTGAGAGAGGATGCGACGGGTGTGTGGGAGTGAAGTTGATTGCCTGATCACGATTGCTTGATCGGTAGTTTTGAGAGCATTGGTGCATGCACACTGTTTAATGGGATGTTGGTTTACAAATCATTCAGTGTCATTATATCATCCGGAACTGGTTATAAAAACAATTTTTACCAATGTAAATGCCAGATTACTAATATACTAAAACAAAAATACCAAACTACATAAGTATGTAGTTCGTTTTCGTCTACCTATTTTATACATGATTATTTTAGACCAATCACAGTACGTCATTTGGCAAGATGTGGCAACGTGAGTACCACGTTATTACTTTCAGAAGGTAGAAGAGATAAATGAAAGATCCGACTCCGACTGTGTAGACTATTAAACGCTTCGGCAGAAAGTTTACGAACCCTGCTTTCATTGATTGAACAGGCAAATTTAAATAAGATGTATAGAAAAGAAAAATAGAGAGAGCATGTGCAAGCATTACAAATAAAAATATACGGGCATTTAAAATAGAAACGGTAGTAGTCATAAAGTAAAATTATATATAAGGGAATTAAGAATAATATCTGAGCAATTGTTCGCGACAAAATATAGTGATTAGTGGTGCATTTTATTTGTGTGTAGTATATATAGTATTTTGTCTAGAAATAGTGCCTAGATTTATAGTATAATTTGATAGTTAGAATAGCATAAATGTACCATTGCTTGTAATTAATTTGTTTTGTAATTGGAACGAAGTTCCTTATCGCGCGTTGTGAAAGGGGGCTAGACGGAAAAAATTCTTACGAAAAGTTGTCACGACACTTTTTGCTATAGTAAGCTATTGTAAGCTGTGCGGCGTCGCATGTTTCTCTGTCTGTCTCTCTCTCTATCTGTCTCTCTCTCTCTTATAGAAAGCAAGCCAGATATTTTCATTTCTTTTTCGCATTGAACAGTGTGGTGTTGCGACGATTATTTTTGTTGAGTGTATCAAGGTTTTTTGTAAATAATAAATAATAAAAAAAGAATAATAATAATGATCCCAAACATATGTTTCCTACTTCAGTTACCACAAGCCAATTATTACGAAAATTGAGCCTACTGATTAAGTTTATATAATAATAATAAATATATAATAATAAAAATAAAAACCTAAGAACCTAAAATATAATAATAAAAATTATATAATAAGTTTATATAAAAAAAAATACTATAACTTAAAAAAAAAATATATTACAATTACTTCACTAATTAATCGAAAGGAACTTCGTTCCATCCGGGTGTCCCTTAACACCTCTCAAGTTTTTTTTGTTCAATATCTACTTTAGATACTTACGTCTTCAATGTTTGTTTTGTCTGTGGTAACTAATATTTTAGTAATTTATTACTGCCGTTTTGAGTAGGTAACGATATTACAATTTTGTGATCATTCCAATGAACTCACAAGATGGTGGCCGTCTTGTTAGAACTTTCCAGGGAGTTTTTGTGGCAAGTCGGAACCATTTTCCATAATATCATCGCCCGCCCACATCACTAATTGTTCACAATAATCAAACTATATTACGTAAAACGCGACTACTACAGATAAAGCAAAAAATATATAAAAGACACTACGTGATTAGAATAAGTTCCCGCCAAAATTCTCAATATAGATAATGATTCGTATATATTAAAACGTGAAGAATAGAATAGACGATTTTCGAATACTACATGTAAAATGCCTAGTGTAACTTGAAGAATCATAATTCGCGTTTGTCTTTCAAATACGCGATTACGTAAAATAAACTATCAAAATTGAAGGATATATAATATAAAATAGAATTATGAAAATTAGAGCCGCACATGACCAATTAGATTGCCGCAAAAGTTCCCAATTAAGACGTAATTTATTCTTAGATATAGTTTTAAATGTATAAGTTACTAGTTGTAAGAATATTTGTAATTATAATTTGAAATAAAGAGCAAGCGAAGGGTACTCGTCGCGCCCCCGCTCCGCCCTGTATAATAGGTTTAGCTGATCCCTGACGCTGTGCACGTGGCTTCTAAGTGCTCTGATTGGCGGTACACCGCCAGCGTCGGGCGAGCGACCCCGGTGCCGTATAGGCAAGGCCCGGAGCATCGGACAATGCAGGCGCGGGTGGCATAGAGAGCGGTCCATAGTAATAGTAATAGAGTAATCGAATGGATATTGAATAACCCTGTTTTGAACGAGTCCGCATACGAGCACATCCTTCGCTGCGCACTAGTAAAATAATCTTTTAATGTGAGAAATCCTTAATCGTCGTTATTCGAAACTCAACTTCGGAACCAGTATCATCATCAGCATATAGTTGAAAGTCATTCGGAGGTGGCTTTTAGCAATAAAATAATAAGCATTACATGTAAAGTTCGTTAGCGAAATAATTATTTCTCTAGGTAGTATGTGGTCATCACATTTTTTTATACTAATATTATAAAGAGGTAAAGTTTGTGAGTTTGTGACGTTGTGGCGTTGTAGGGGGTAATCTCAGGAACTACTGCTCCGATTTGAATAATTCTTTCAGTGTTATATAGCTCATTCGTCGAGAATGGTTATAGGCTATATATCATCACGCTAAAGCCAATAGGAGCGGAGAACAGATGAAAAATGTTCCAAAATCGGGATGTTTTATCCTTTTAAGAGCTTCTGCTACGTGTTAGCGTTAGCCCAAAGTACCTATTTCATGCGAACGAAGTCGCGGGCAGAGGCTAGTAAGTAATAAAACTATCTCTGAGATTCGTGTTATAGTAATGGCTATGAAATATTCTTTAATATAATAAAAAAATGACCCATCACGGGACGCCTGGCAGATGTGAAACATCAAAATTGTTCGAATAAATCAAATCTCAAATTCTTGAATTACACTTTAGGTATATGAGCTCAGTACGGCAAGAGGGATTGCACACAGTCGCTTGCATTGCTACGGGCATTGTAAATCGTTTTTCTCGATTCCTGAGTAGTGTTTTGTTTGCTTATCGATAGTGCATAGCATCATGTCACCACGGCTCACACACTCGCCACACCACCAATTAGGTTTTCCCCTGCCTGTAGATTTTTCACATCAATAAATAAATATATATATTATAACACATATCCTTATTTAACATTTTAAAAATGAGGAGTAAACGTGAACATAGCCATCTGGCAACAGTAGTCATCTAGCAACAGTTGTTGGTTCTGGTAACTTTTATTTGGCGTTGGTTCTCATGATATATTTTCTGTGGTATTCAGTGTCATTCTTTGGTTATGGTTATGCTCCGCTAGGAGTATTAGTATTCTGTGGTGTTATGTGTATAGATACAGATATAGAGGAAGTACATTTGTGATACAGAAAGATTCTGTGCGAATGACAGCGTCGATAACGGACACAGTTAACGTTCGAAAGAACGAAGGATCGCGATCGACCGAAAGCAAGCATCCTCCGGGGTGGCGGTCGATGCGGATGCCGCGGAGGCGGCGCGCCCGCCGGGACAACAATCAGGCAGGCGCGTTGCCGTTCGTTGTAGCGCCAGGCTGAGTGCAGAGACAACTGGTCCACCACCTATTAACAGTCCAACTGTTCTTAACACCAGCACCAACAGCAGCACTGCGGCAGAAAGACGAGCGCGTGCAGCACAACGCGCACTAGAAGTGGAGGATAATCCTCGCGTTTTGCGCGAAAAGTGCAGGCGGCTTGCTCGCGCTCTCAGGAACGCAAAGCATCTTGTGGTGAGCTACGTGCATCCACTTTCTTATTGGTTAATACACTAGACTAGATCCTTTGCTTACATCTTGGAAATTGTACCTACTATATTTAAATTCTAGACAAAATGCTAACACTAAATATGCTGATAATGCAGTGTGGATCAATGATGACACAAATGTTGCCTATAACTCAGGTCTAATGTTACCTATCTGTACTATGTATCGTTATGCAAAGTTCAAAAAGGTTTTAAAGATTAGTATTTATTTACCTAAAATTAGTAGGTCATATTTTAATCAATGAATCATCAGACAAATAAACAAGCATCATATTGTTTTCATAGGAGTTTTCATTTGTTATCATACAACACAAACAAACAAAAAACTCAATTCAAAATATTGTTGAATTTAAAACTTTTTAGGTACTGTTTTGAAGATGGTAAATCTAGTAATTGTTTGCCTGATTTCCTGTTTTTACATCCAGTTTGTATTGGATTACATTGGAAATGAAATAACATGAATTATAGATACACAGTTTAGTCTGAGATGATAGTTTTACAGTGCTTTTCAGAGATCTATGTTTAAAATTTTCTTGTCTTATTTCACATGGTAATAAAAACATTAATAATGCTTTCTTTTTAACTGTTAACAATAACAAATTCAATGATCAATGATAATTAACTAGTCAACTGAGTAGTGCAATAATTGGCATCTACCATTCTATTTATAGTACTAACTAATAACTACCCTCGACTTCCTAAACTTAATAAGAATATAAGAAATAATAATAAGTTTTCATCAATTTGGCAGAGTGTAGAATTTTATTGTTATGAAACACCTTAGAATCATCATTATTTCCAGAATATCGACAAATTGTTAAGTCTATGTTGTGATTAGCTTGATCATATTCGTTCATGTTGCTCTTTCAGTTTTGTAATGAAATGTAATATGAAGTAACATTAATGGCTTTATTAGTTTCTACCTTAACAGAGCATCTCAACAATTTCTGATTAAGATGTTCATTCTGACTTCTAATTTATTTTAATATGTCTTCAAATTGCATATTGTATCTTTTAGGCAATTTGTGATTATTAGCTACAGATAAGTGGCTCTAAATTGAACCTTCACGGGATACTTGGCATATGTGAAACATCAAAATTGTTTTGTATAAGTTATATGCCTAAAAGAACCATTATGACAGAAATCAGCTATTGCATAATGAATAAACACTACAAAATCTATTCCATTAAATAATGACTGTTTATTTATTTTATTACAAAAATATCCATTTTTATTAAATACAAAATACTAAAATTCAGTTAGACGCAGGCAAGGTGTGTTTGGCGGCACTTATTAAAGAGTGTTAAGTCGTTGGTGTGTGCTGCATAACTCTAGTATAACGAGAGGCCGACAAAACAACTACTTCCCTGGTGTTGCTAATATCTGTAGATGGCAGTGATCATTTAACATCAGGTGACCCACCTCTTGTTTGTCTCATATGATATAAAAAAAAATTCTTATTTTTATAAAGATAGGGTTGCAAATATTTTGAGTAATTCGTGAATAGTGCAAAGAAACATTCTTGTTCTTGAATATTTAAAAATTAACATGAACATTATCTCTACTATGCATAAACTTCACAGAATAAATTGTGAAGTTATCCATATTCACAGATGTTAATATATTATTGTTATTAGTATAGACAGTAAATTGACGTTATAAATATGAAATTGTTTTGATATATAGGTGTACACAGGCGCCGGCATCAGTACGGCTGCAGACATTCCTGACTACAGAGGTCCTCATGGAGTGTGGACCAGACTGCAGCGAGGGGAGAGCGTCGGGCGCGTGGAGGTGTCGCGAGCGCGGCCCACCTTCACGCACATGGCGCTGACGGCTCTGTGGGCGCGCGGGACGCTCAAGTTCGTGGCCTCGCAGAACTGCGACGGACTGCACCTCCGCGCCGGACTGCCGCGACGCGCTCTCGCCGAGTTGCACGGCAACATGTTCGCCGAGCTCTGTGCGCCTTGTCGCCGCCTCTACCTGCGCGCCTTCGACACCACCGAGCGCACGGCGCGACACCGCCACGGCACGCGACGCCTCTGCCACGCGTGCGGCGCCGAACTGCGCGACTCCATCGTGCACTTCGGGGAGCGCGGACGCGCCGCGTGGCCGCTCAACTGGGCCGGAGCCCTGCGGCACGCGGCGCGCGCCGACGTCGTGCTCTGCCTCGGCTCCAGCCTGAAGGTGCTGCGGCGATACCCGCGGCTGTGGCGCATGCGCAGCGCTCCCGCCGCGCGCCCCGAGCTCTACATCGTGAACCTGCAGTGGACGCCCAAGGACGCCGTCGCAGCGCTCAAGATAAACGCGCGCTGCGACGCGGTGATGCGGCAGGTGGCGCGGCGGCTGCGGCTGCGCGTGCCTCCGTACCGCGCCGCGCTCGACCCGCTGCTGGCGCACGCGGAGCCGCTCGCGCCGCCCGAAGCGCACACGTCGCGGCGGCCGGTACTGCGCGCGCCGCCCTGTCCGCCGCCGGCGCCCCGCTCCGTCTCCGCGCTGGCGTCCTCCTCCCCGTCCGCCTCCGACTCGGACGAGGAGCTGCCGCTGGGACGCCTGGCGGATCGGCTGCGAGGGCCGCGCGCCGCTCCCGCCAACTCCCCCGCCCCCGCACCCGCCCCCGCCCCCGCCGCCACACCGCTGCCCGCAGCGTCTCACGCGCCTCGTCTGCGAGCTTTCCGCGTTAGTACAGATTTCTCCATCCAATCAAAAACAAATTTCATGATTATATATTTCTCAATCCTAATGTGGTAGAGCCACACTGAAGCTAAAGTTGGTTTCGGCATGAATGGGTCGGCGCGCCCAAGGTAGTACCAACCTTTCACAGAAAACCGTTGTGAAAAAACCGATGTGAAGTATCAGTGCTTGCTTTATTGCGTTTCGTTCAGTCAGTGAGAACACCGGAGGTCCACCCCATTATTATTTACGGACACATTCTGCAGAAGTATATCACAATTGAATTCTTTTTTCTAATATTTGGAATGCTGCCTTTGGTACTAAACACATAACTTGAAATGTTTTTCTGTGTGTGTGAATAATGATGCATAATAAAGATAATAAATAAATGAGTAGATTCTAAATGTCCCAATTATGTAGACGCATCTGCAATATGAAAAAAAAAAAAACGCTTTGAATATAACTTTTTATTAATATTATGCTTTTAAAATGTTTTCAAAATATGAACACTACCATATGGTAAGTAATCATTTTTCAATATCTTAAAGATATCATTGGCTAAACTAGTTTTTTATTTACAGGTTAACTTGCATTCTGGTGAAGCGACAATCCTGCTTCGCGCTGAGCATGCGCCCTCTCCGCCGCCTCCGCGACCGCCCTCGCCGGCCGCACCACCACCACTGCCGCCCCCGCCTCCGCCTCCGCCCTCGCGTTCCGCCACCGCCGAATTACGTCGCTTTCGAATACGGAGAAAAACATCCATTCCATCCGAACTCGAGCCGCACTGCAACGGTTGCACTGATTCACTAGGATCGCGGCTGCGACGCTTACTCGAAGAAGGTGTGCCCGCGCCCACCGACCCCCGGTCTCCACTCCAGCTGAAGTTCGAATTCGATCAAGAGTTGAAACTCGAACCCGAGTCTTACTTCCCACCGAATCGGGAACTCAAGTGTGATGTGAAGTTGGAGCCGAAGGTAGATGTAGACGAGGAGGGCGCGGGGACGCTGGCGGCGGCTATAATAGCGCGAGCCGTGCTGCTGTGTCGCGCCTCGCTCTACCCCGGTCTGCACACGATCATAGCGCCCGCCGCGCCCCCCGTCCCCGCCGCCCCCCGCACGCCGACGCTCGGTGCGGGCGAGGGCGGGGGCGGGGGCGGGGCGGAGGCGGGCGGGTGCGGGGGCGACGAGGCGGAGTGCTCGTGGTGCTTACGGCAGTTCGCGTCGCGGCGATGCTTGTGGTACGGGCCGGCGCGGGAGACGGCGCTGGAGGCGCGCGCGTGGCGGCGGGTGCGGGCGCGCCGGTACCTGTGCACGTGCTGCGGCGTGGCGAGGGCGGGGGCGGGGGATGGGGAGGGTGCACGGAGCGGCGCGGAGGAGACCGTCGGTAGCGGCGGCGGCGGCGGCGGCGGCGGCGGCGGCGGCGGGTGGTACGGGAAGGGATACCGCAAGGGACGACGCCGCCGCCGGTAGCGTCAGTGTAACCGCGCTCCGGGCGCAGAGACTCTATAGATACTGTGTACGTTCTCACAACTCGGACACGTGACTTTTGCATTTACTACCTTCTAATGAACAATTAAACGACTGAATAATGAATGTGTGTGTACGTCGCGTAATTGTGTGTGTGTGTGTGAGCGCTCGCGTTTGCATGTACAAACACAAGCACACGCGAGCGCGAAATATTTATAATTTAATAATAACAACAATTTAAATGATCTTGTTGCGTTTCATTCACAGTCATATACGGTACGATACTTTAATTAAATAACAAACTCTAAAATATCTAACGTGTAATTGTCGTTCTATCAAAGTGACCACTTTAAAAATCTTTACATTCATTATGATATTTAAAATAAGTTTGTTTTCAATCTATATTTATAAAATACTAACTGTTACCCGCGGCTTCGCACGCGTTTTTTTAATATATCAAATGAATATAAAATTGTGATTATATATGTAAATTACAGAAATACTCTCAAAAATATTTGCAAGTACGACACGCACATCATATACTATAACAGGTAACATGTACATTATATATGTGAATACTAACAGTGTGTCGAATGTGATGGTATTTATCATCAGCCACATACTTGAAATTTTGAACTACTATATACCGTCTTCAGTGTTCACTTACACTATATAAGTAAGTATTAAAAATAGTAACCTATACATTATCGAATGCCCATATTGTCGATATAATTAAGTTATTGATATACGTTTCTATAATTTAAATCACATATAAACATTTGACTTTCAATTATATTTATTCTTAGTGTCCAGAACAGCGCACGTTTCACGGGCATGTT
The DNA here is from genome assembly GCA_014332785.1 of Antheraea mylitta. NCBI lineage: Eukaryota > Metazoa > Arthropoda > Insecta > Lepidoptera > Saturniidae > Antheraea > Antheraea mylitta. Next base: position 1,073,111 of record JACEII010000116.1, read on the forward strand.
TACAGTGAACAACATGTTTTTGATCAACTTCACACGGACGAATGCACGGGTAACAGTTCATCACTACATAGTGTAAAACAAAGTCCTCTGCCACGTCGCCTTATATGTCTGTTCGTGATAAGATCAAAAACTACAGAAAGCATGTTCATGCCGTTTTCACTAATATATAAAATGATTCTTGGGCAAGGTTTAGCTATAGTTTGTCTTATTATCAGGGCGGGCAACGTCTGCTGAACCCGATAGCTTACAATAAAACAGCTAATTAGTTACTTATTTGGCCGTAAAATTCCCGTTCAAATATTACTCGTAGTCCGCTGAAGCTGTTAAGACCTTGCTAGATCAATAACGTAGTCATTTCTAAGAAAAAAACCGTTCAAGTAGGTCCAGCCGTTTTGTAGATTACCCGGAACAAATAAACGAACAGACATCGACAGAATTAAAAAACAATTTTTGATATTTGTAGCACCACAGATATATGTATTCACCAAAAAGTATTTATTTTAATATTATATACACACACTTTAATTTATAATACGTAATATATCACAAACCAAAAATTGGGAACAAAACTAACGTACAAGTAAATGTTTTTGAGGAGTTTTTGGCGGGATTTCAATCTGTCATGCAGTGGATTTGATATTTTATTCATAATCTTGTGTTACTTGCCTTTATATAGTGTTAAATTGGTGTCGTTTTATGTAATTGTGTTCGTTTATTGTGCATAAGTGAAATGAATTAAAAATAATATACGGAGCATAAATTCTATGGTCTTGAAAATTGAGAAGATAAATAATTACGAAATATTATATAAAGGATTTGGCGCTTATACCTTTTGATTAACTTGGACATAAAAGAAAACTGACTGAAGAATACACAATAACTACCTATATTGACAACCTCAGAATTGGCTGTATGGGTGAATTTCTTCGCCCGTCTTATTGGATGAATATTATTACTACTAAACTTTCTGAATAGCAACACAAACCAAACTTTGGAAATGTTTGCGATATAAACGTACCACGTATAATCAAAAATTGGAAACAAAACTAACCTAGAATAAAATAGGAACACAAAATAAACCCTGAAAATATTTGCGAGAGAATGTTATCACGTTAGCATGGCAACGTATATATGTAATACTGACGGTAACACGTAGAGGAAGCTCTAAAAATAGCCCGATTTTGAGACATTCTTCATTAGTGCTCCTGTAGCCTATAACCATCCTCGATAAATGAGCTGTCTAACACTGAAAGAAATTTTCAAATCGGACTTGTGGTTCTTGAGATTAACGCGTTCAACCATACAAACAAACAAACTCTTCAGCTTTATATATTAGTATAGATAGTATATATTAGTTTTTATATTTTTACGTTATGAAAAAACATACTTAAATCTTTTGTAATATTGTAAGACTGGTAATATTACTTTACTCTTATGACAATATGAAGCAAAGTGACATAAAGTGAAAGCAGTGCTGTCACCTAAAATTATTGATATCCAATAACACCAAATAGAATAATCATATTTCAGTAGTTACATAAATTTACTAAATATAAATATTTAACTTATGCTTTTATTAATTGATACTTTATCAACTGTCTTAACAATTTGATGTGTAGTCCGGTGAAGCTGTAAAAGACTGTCAGACTAATAGCGTATTCAGTTCGATAAGAAAAAAAAAGATTTGATGTATAGAGGAAGACTTCAAATTAATTGAAAACGGAAATATAATTTTGATTATTAAATTTCTTTGCAAACAATGTTAACAGTTTATTTACCTGTGTTTGCGCCATGCTGAACGCGTAGTATCTATAAGATCGTAATCTCTTCAATTTTAAAAACATTATATTATTTTTTTATATTAGGTGGTTGTTATTTTGTGCTTTGTTGGAGCGGGGGGAGCTCCTCTTCTC